>JAGPOW010003685.1:20927492-20958361 GCA_030014935.1 Caiman crocodilus
GGCACTACTTCACAGTTAGGGTGGCTAGGATTTGGAACCAGCTTCCTAGGAAAGTTGTTCTTGCTCCTACCTTGGGTGTCTTCAAGAGTAGACTAGATAAGTACTTGGCTGGGGTCCTGTGACCCCAGCACTTGTTTCCTGCCGTTGGCAGGGGGTCAGACTAGATGGCCTGCTCCAGGCCCCTTCTGACCCTAGTTACTATGAAACTATGAAACTATGAAACTTTCTAGCTGTGCCCTTGCAGAAGGGCACAGCTGCAGAGTGGTTTAAAAGGGCCCGGTCCCATAACAATCTGAACATGAAGATACATGAAGTTTCAGATGAAGGCACCCTAAAGCAGAGCAGAGATTCATTAACTTCCGTTAGCGCACACCAGGAGCAGCCCAGACCTGCTCCCAGTGCTGTTTTCAGAATGGCAAGGGGGGAAGAAAGCACAGGGATCTCATTATGGGGAGGTGGATTGGAGCCCTCCCCGGGGTGCGGAGGCTCTAATCCACCCACCCCACCCTCCAGTGCCAGCTGGGCATCCCCCAGAACAAGCTCCCTACCATTCTGAAGACCGTACTGGGGCTGGGAGGGGGAGGGATAGGAGAAAGCAGCTGCAGAGTCACAGCTGCTCTAAACTGCAGCTAAATCCCTCAACTGCCGGGACCTAACAGTGAACACCTGTTGAGTCCAGGGGATTGCTTTAACTCATGGCGCTTCCTGCGAAGTACTGTGAATTACAGTGGGAAGCTGCACTTCTGTCTGCTCCCGAAGTAGCTATCCTATTTCCAGTACTGGAGAGCACAGAGCAGGGCAGTGTGTTTCAGTACTAAGGTGCCTGGGATAGTGAATGAGTAGTATAGACATAATGCCACTTGAATGGAGCAAGTCAGGGTGGCAGTGAAAGATATATTCTCCGATAGATGCAGCATGGAAAATTGGCCTCTGAATGTTTATCTTCGAAATGTTATCCTACAATGAAACAAATCTGTCACATTTCCGTTATATGGACTACAAACAAAAAACAGAACAAGACTCAGGTCAAAGCTAAGGATACAACTCCGATCTGCTGGTGTCTGCATAAGAGAACAAACTACTGGTCTAAAGTGACTCTTATAATAAGCAGAGCCAGATGCTAATATCCTTGCTTATGTTAGGTAGCACCTTACTCTACATCTAGTCCTAGTAAGATGAAGAGGAGTAGCTGTGAGTAAAGGTGTTAGAATCTGGCCAATAATTACCAGCCATATTAGAAATATTTTTAACATGCAGGAATGATTTTTTCTTTTCCCTGCCTCTTTCCAAGCATCCCAGTCCACTTATGTGCACTGATTTTAAGGGTTTTTTACTTCTACTTGTTTCTATTGATATTGTTCTTTACATCCTGAAATCCAATAACTTTATGCTGTGTTGCACAATGGAAAATTCCACCAAAATCCCAGAATGAAACTTAGGACTCCCTGATGCCACTGGTGAAAGTCCCATTACTAGGTTTGAATTTTCGAAAGGAAAAAAAAGAATTGGGCCCAAATAGTTCATTCTTGTGAGAGGCCCAGCCCAGCGGAGCTTGGTTCTAATGTTGAAAATGAGGAAAGCAGTAACTTAGAATGGCATAGGTAGTTGTGGTCTCTTCGTTTCTCATGATAAGAGTTGTAGGATTATTCCTTCCCTGTAGAATCTAAAGAACTAGAAAAGTATGTCTGGTGTGTATTTGAGAGGCATAGTCAGTGGGATGGTGAATACAATGCAAGGTTATTCTTTACATTTTCCCCTTTGTGCAAATTATGGTCATTTATCAGGAGGGGGCAAAACATTTTTTCCTATGATGCTATGCAGAACATTGTGGTAAATGTGCATTTTTCAGAGCAATTAGGATTCAGAGTGCCCAACCTTGAAAAATGTCAAATAGCTACAGTGTTCCTGGAGCCAAGATGAGTACAAAGTGTCAGGCAGGGGATACACCCCTTGAATTGACCCCTCAAAGTACCTTACTAACTCAAATATGTGATGACCCTGAATGTAAGGTGACCCTCCCAATAATTAGATTCTGCACACAGGAAATTTATAAGTGTCTTATAATTTTCCATGTATGGAAATTAATTATTGGAGAATTGACTTAAATTTGTCCCCCACCTCAACTACTGCAGGTGGTGGGAGGAAAGGTGATGAGTGAAGCAGTAATGGGGCAGGTAGGCAGCAGCTATATGGCTCTGGCTCCCACATCAGCCCCAGCCCAGCCCAGCCCTGGGTTGAGTCTAGAGCCGCTGGCACTGCAGCAGCAGCAGCAGCCTGCCCACCCCTCTTCTTCTGTCCCTTGCTGCCTTGTGTTTGAGGAACAAGGGGTTCCTCCACCCCATGTTAGATATAGTATGGGATGAGTTGGAGTACTCAGGAGTAAGTGGTTCCATTGCTCAGTGGTTAGTGTCCTGGGGTTATAAGTTCAACCCTTACTAGAGCCTTGACCTTTTCCTTTGGGGCTGGACTCAGTGATCTTTGCCCAGGCATTGATAGCTCAGTGGTACAGCCTTCCTTCTTCGTGATAAAGGTGGTGTAACAAGGGGCCTTCTTGGGGCTGACTTTGCAGTGGCCCGCCCACCTGTTTCTGTGCTAACCGCCCGCCTTCTTGCCCACCATGTCTTGTCGTTAATTATTTAATAGATGTTAATCATGCGGGAGGCTGCCCATTTCCTGCCCTGATGCCAGGGGGTGCTATGTGCAGTTCCATTGCTTCCCTACACTGCAGCCCAAGCCTCGCTGATGGCATCTTGATGTTATCACTATCTCCGGCCCCCACACTGGACGCCAGGATCCTTCTAATTGAACCCAGCCTGGATTCCTCTCCTCAGGCAGCCTATTCCACCTTCATACTGGGCAGCATAGCTCCCTGAACCGCTTCCCCTTTGGGTGTGGGCCCCCAGGGACCTTTGGCTACTAGCCCTGGCCCACCTCCAGGCCAGGTGGAACCCCAGGCGGTGGGCCCCCGGTCCTTCAACCCTTCTAGTCCTGGCCCCAGCATGGACCAGTCAGGGGAAGTCCAGACAGGCGTGAGTCTATGGTCTCACTCTTTCTACATGGGGTCCATCTTCCAGACCCTCCAACAAGGGGTCACCCACCCGCTTGTTGGGGCTAGGGGTTAAGGAACCCTGACCCGCCTTTCACCGGGGTAGTCACTGGCCTGGCATTTCCCAGTGGCTCCCGCACCACTGGGAGCCCCACCAGGCCACCCAATCCTGACAGGGTGCAGTTTTAGGTCATACTCAGGACCAGGAGCCTCCTTACCATCTCCTACATCTCCTCCCTCCTCCTATCATCTACCTCTAGATGATACCAGCAGCCCCCCGGCCAGGCGGTGCTGTTGCTTGGCCTCCAGCAGCAGAACCGCCCTGTTTATATGGGCAGGCTGAAGTTCAAAAATGCCTGCCTTCATCAGGCACCCCGCAACTGCCAGCTCCAGGACCTTGAAGTGGCAGCACAACCCGTGCCCTGCCACAGGTGGCCGAAATCTAGAATGGGCTTCCAGGGGAGGTGGTGCTCTCCCCTGCCTTGGGGGTCTGGATAGGCATCTGGCTAGGGTCATCTGACCCTGGCGCTCTTTCCTGCCCAGGGCAGGAGCTTGGACTTGATGGTCTGTTGAGGTCCCTACCGACCCTAACACCTATGAATCTATGGAGATGCTGAAAAATCTTTCCATCAACAGACTTTGTTTGAGTGCTCAGTGAGCTAAGAATGAATGGAAATCTTTGTAGGGGCAGATCAAAATACGGATTTAGGAGCTTAAATATTAGGTTCCAGATTTTTAAAATCCTGACCCTAGTGTTTTGAAACTCATTTGAGGTTTGCAAACTCCAGTGAGGGGCTTGAGTTGCAAATACACAATTAAATCAGGAATATGAGTATCATTAGGAATGACTTAACCATGTAATCCCCAAATATTTTTTTTTTCAAAAAGCACATTTCTGATGGCCAAAGTGAGTACCACTTGTTGTTGTTGTTGTTGAAGCTGGTTTTGATCTGGTAGGAGTGGGGAAAAAAACCTGTTTCAAGCTGCTAACTTTTAATTTATTTGTATTCCTAGTAGCCAAAAGTAATAGAAGAGAACTTGATCTCAATAAAAAGAAAAAGAAAGGAGGAAAAGAATGCTTTCCCCTAAAATATGAATGGGAAGTTTCAGCTATTGCTATAGAAGACATGAAGTCCTAAAATATAGGGATTTATAACTGAAATGTAGTTGGCAATAAATCTTACTATAGAATGCTAAATAGAGTTGTTTTATTCACTGCGGAGAGCCATACTCCTTAGAAGCCTATGGAAAACAGGGTGTGTGTGTGTGTTTGTGTGTTGGAGTGTGGACATGAGACAGAGAGAGAGAGTTTGAAAGTATATAAACTTATTCTGATGGATCTCATTTTATTTGATTTTGTGTTTTGTTTATATGTGAAGTTCATTGACAAGTGCTGACACTTTGCTACGAAAAGCCATAAACAGGGATTCTGCCACTAATGAGAAGAATATTTCTGACTAGGTTTAGCTGCTGGATTATAATTTGTTAAAACAAACAATAGCTTACTGCATTGCAATTGAATGCAAAGATATTACTGCACTCAGCTAAAATCAAATAATCTTTCAGTTTCTATTCTCCCCACTAAGCTACACAGAAATGTCACAAAATGACAAATTACAGGATGAGCATAAGAGCAGTGCCTTCAAAAATACAATAGTTATACAAGCCATCTATTGTTAATGAAGAATATAATGCAATTTGTCTGTCTGTAATACAATTATGCAAATCAAAGATGGAACTATCCTAAAATCTCTCTACATTCCAAGTGATTAAAATGAGATAATTTATCAAAAAGAATATTACTGATCATGTTTATGTGTTGCACATTAATCCTATTACAATAATGTATCTTTCTACTAATGTAATGGATTTGTGCAATCTAACAGAAAATGACTTTTATACTACCCACAATTACAAAAATATTCAAAGCATATCCACTGCTGCATAATAGCATATGTCTATGACTGTACAATAAACCTATTAAAACAAACAAAGCTTATGAATGTAACCTTCATACCAATAAAGACAATGCTAAATTCAATTTTTATTGCCCTCATTATTTCAACAACTCCATATACAATAAACATTGCGAGTAAATTACTTTAACCTTCTTTACTTTGTAAAAAAAAAAATGAGAAAAGAGGAATATACAAATGGAACCTGAAATGGTCTTTCTTTGGAAGCTTTGGAATAGATATCAGCAACGCCGAGCATGCGATACAGTCTAAAAGACCAACATACAAGCTGAAATCCATATCTTCTTCAGGCCAATATGTCCCTTTTTAATGGTGTTAGCAGTTTCTAAGTTTGCACAGATCCGGTTAAATTTACTGTGGTTTTTGCAAATGCAGCCTAGCAAAGAGATTTTTTATTACAGGACAACACAATCTTCAGTGCATCAGATGTTGCTTAAAGATCAAAGAGATGTCCTCTTCCTAGTGTATGCAGTGAAGCACGTGAAACAGTGGTGGGACACAAATCCTGGCTCCCAGGCATCTGGAAATGCAAGGGAATGTTTCACATGCCACCAAAGCCAAACTTACAATATTAAAAAAAAATTGGAACCTCAAAGTGAAGAATTGTTAAGGATGAATTCCTCTGTACCCTTCCCTGTTGCATCATGATCCAGTCTTTAGTTACTTGAGCCCATGCTCAAGCAATATACCGTTCTATCACGCACATTTTCTTCAGCCCTATATAGGCAAGTGAAGCATCTTGTAATTTTTATTCCCCTTCTTGTAGACTTATATTCGTTTCAGTTCACAATACTTCAAAATGTCTTTACTGACTTAGACTTCCTACGGTGTTCTTCCTCCTAACGGTGCATCGTTTCATTTTGTCAGCACTCACGTACTATGTACCATGTATTTACTTTTCCTCCAGGAGGGCAACTTTTCTTAAATGCCATTCAGAAAGGCTGAGCTCGTTAACTGCATAGGTGACTTCCATGCCCTATGTACACCAGTACATTTTCATTGTCACTAAATTGTGTACTGGGGCAGAAGTAAGAAGTTGTGATGATATAATTTGAACATGCTTCTGCCCCCTCGCCATGCCAGTGCTCTTGTTTGTCCAAGCGATAGCAATTTATCTCACTCTTTCCTGATTCGGTTGGTGTGTGAGAGTAAGAGATAGGAATGATTCTCACACATGCGTAAGACATGAGGGCCTAATGCAAATCTGACTGAGCTCTGGCTCATGAAAGCTGAGGCCTCTCTCATTCAGTTAGTCTGTGGGTGCGTGCAGATGTTACACTTTAGATTGACTTCACTAGGGTTAGGTTGATCTAAGTGCCAAACTGAGGAGATTCACTAAGTTGGATCAGACACAGGTTAGCCTGATCTATCAAATGTGTGTACTGTACATGCTCAGAGCACAGCCCTGGGGCTGGGAAAGCCCAGCCACTTGCCTCAACCCCAGAGCTGTGCTGTTTCTACCCTAACTGGGTTATCTTTAACCACTCCCTCCCAATCCCTGGATGGACAACCAACCTACATAGATCCACCAACCCTCCCCTCCACCCCCTGCAGAACCAATAACCATTCCATGGACCCGTCCATGCCCACCACCCCAACTTAGGTCACACTCCCAGCATGGCACTGGTGAATATGTGCACAAGTAGAGCCCAATCTTCAATCACATGGCTTAAAGCAATCTATGTGATTATAGATTGGGTCTATAGATTGGGAACATCTGCATGTGACCTGTAAGGTGAATCTTTACTCTATCTTCTGCCGGGCTTTCCATGTAAACACAGTGTAGTTACTCTCTTAGCCTAAGGAGTGCAGTTGTGCGAAACATGGGCCGCTTCCTGGGATGCGGTTTACTATACACAGGTGTTTGGGCAGTTATCCTAGGGTCCTGCCTTGTCCATTATTCCCTTCTACCCATGAACAGTGGGTTGAGATATTTAAGACTATGGCCCAATATTAGGTCTATACCATTAGAGGGTTGCTGTTAACCTGGACAAATTTACTGTGGGTTGATTAAAGTGGATTTTGTTTCAGATTATACCAGATACAGTTTCATAGTAGCTAGGATCAGGATGGACCTGAACAGATCATCTAGCCTGACCCCCTGCCACAGGCAGGAATGAATGCTGGGTTCACAAGACCCCAGACAGGTAATCATCCAACCTCCTCTTGATCAGCTTATTACCTGTGGCGGAGCATAGTGTGTGCTCACCACTTGTGAAGATTGCAGCAGGGCACTTGGTGTGCCTGCCCCTTTAAGGGCCTGGAGCTGGCAGCCTCCAGGTGCTTGATGAGGGCAGCCATTTTGAGACTGAGGCTGCCTATATAAACACAGGCAGTTGGGCTGCTGGGGGCCAGGCAGCAACATTGCCTGGTTGGAGAGCTACCAAGAAAAACACCTGGAGGTAAGGGAGAGCTGCAAGGGGGATGGTAAGGAGGCTCCTGGTCCTGGGCATGACCTGAAACTGCACCCTGCCGGGAGAGGGTGGCCTGGTGGGGCTCTCAGTGGCGCGGGAGTCCCCAGGAAATGCCAGGGCAGTTACCACCCCAGTGAAAGGAGAGTTGGGGCGCCTTAACCCCTTTGCCCCACCGCCAGGTGGGTAACCCCAGGGTTTGTTTGAGAGGCCCAGAGGGCAGACCCGGGGAGAGAGAGTGAGGGGATAGAAACCTAGTCCGAACGTGGGAGTACCCTCGACTGGCCCAGACTGGGGCTGGGACCCAGAGAGGGGTCGAAAGGGCCAGGGGGCCCACCGCGAGGAATGCCTGAGAGCTGGAGTCCTGGGGTCCCAACTGGCCTGGAGGTGGGACAGGGCAAGTGGCCGATGGTCCTGGGGGGACCGCACCCGAGAGGGGAAGATGGTTTGGGGAGCTAGGGAGCCCATTTGGAGGGGGAGAGGCTGCCTGTGTGGATGGAACACGGATGGGTCCATGTAGGGTGATCCTGAGGCCCAATGTGGGGATCCGGTGGTTAGTGGAACACCTAGATGCCATCAGCGAGGCTTGGGCTGCGGTATTGGGGTGGATGGAGCCACAGAGAACGCCCCCTGGCATCAGGGCTTAAATGGGCAGCCTCCCACTTACTGAATCAATTAGATTAAGACGTGGCGGGCGAGAATATGTGTGCGGTGGGCCCAAGGACAGGTGGGCGGGCCACGGAGATCGGCCCCGAGGAGGGCCCCTGTCACATGACCATTATTTCTGGTCATCCCAGGTGGTGCTGGGGAGAAAAGGGCTCTACCTATTTGCTGTTGATCCCCCCTGATGAGCTTGTAGGCAGCCACCAGGTGCCCCCTCAGCCTCCTCTTGCTGAGGCTGAACAGGTTCAGGTCCTTCAGTCTCTCCTCATAGGGCCTGTCCTGCTGCCCTCTCACCAGGCGGCTGACCCTCCTCTGAACCCTCTCCAGGCTGGCCACATCCCTTTTGAAGTGCAGCGCCCAGTACTGGATGCAGTACTCCAACTGCGGCCTGACCAATGTCACACAGGGGGAGGATCACCTCGCTGGACCGGCTTGACATGCACCTTTGGATGCATGACAAGGTATGGCTGGCCTTGCTGGTTGCAATCTGGCATTGGCGGCTCATGTTCATCTTGGAGTCAATAATGACTCCAAGATCCCTTTCCGCCCCTGTGCTTTCAAGAGGGGAACTCCCCAGCCTGTATGCATGCTGTGGATTCCTTCTCCCAAGGTGCAGCACCCTGCATTTGTCTACATTGAACCCCATCCTGTTCTCATCTGCCCACTTTTGTATTCTGTCTAAATCTAGTTGCAGCCTCTCTTTCCCTTCAAGTGTGTCCACCTCGCCCCACATTTTAGTGTCATCAGCAAACTTAGACTGCGTGCTTTCCACCCCCTCGTCCAAGTCACTGATGAAGATGTTAAACAGTGCGGGCCCAAGGACCAAGCCCTGGGGTACCCCACTGCTCACATCTCGCCAAGTTGGGTACAACCCATCCACCACTACTCCCATCAGCCAATTTTTTACCCATCCAACTGTGCAGGCATTAATGCCACAGTCGCCTAATTTATTAATGAGGATGGGGTGGGAGACAGTGTCAAAGGCCTTTTTAAAGTCCAGAAAGACTACATGATGCACTAGAGAAGACATGAAATAACATCATATGGTAAATATGACTACGTGTACCATTAGGTTCTCTAATGAGCTATAAATCCAGTGTCCCTGTTGTGTCTCTAGTTTTATGTCCAAAAAGTCTATGAATTTAGGTTCCCAAATTTGCTTGTGTCCTGTCTTATGAATTGGGTAATATGATCTCATGGGTGGAAATCCTCTTTTTAAGACTTTCTGGCACAGGGCTCTCCTTCCAATTTCTGTGAACCCTGTTTTGAAAAGGACAGTTATAATATCCATGTTTCTGCAGCATGCTTCAAAAGAGAGTTAAAGTCTTTCTGAATGATTGTATGATTGCCAAGGCTATCCAGTCCTAATCTAACAATACCCTGTGTTTAATAGAACAAAAATGCAACAAGAGGCCTAGTCTGCTCTAAACCTTGGGGAACGGCTGTAATCCTAAGAGTTGCACAAACAGCGTTAATATTTGAAAACAAATTGCAACACTACTTTCAGATTCCTGGATCTCACACACGTATAACCAAAGGATGGTTCATAAGTAGACATGCTTGTTCCTGTAATACCAATTTGAACATTAAAAAACACGTTTTCCTCTCAAGAATAAGGAATGTAGGGCTAGTAATAACAGACATTTTTTTTTGCTGCGCAATTACTACCTAGTTCTTGCAACAGTCCTGGTGGTAGGTAAGCATATGATTAACATAAACACATCTCCAGCCATAACACTTGAGTGAAGTGAAGATAAGGGACTTGCCCAGGTCAACGGTTCAGACTGCCTCTCTCTGGATGGGGCAGGTGAAAGGGAAGAGGACAGAAACCTAACGAGATGATTGCAGAAACGGTGTCTCACGGAGATGTTTTACTGCTGAGATGCATGCTATCTCACCGTACGGGTGTTTGATTGGCACACGTTTGAGTAAAAGAAGACACCTCCCTTTAAATGGCTGTGTTGGCTTCTGAAACAGTGAGGACTAAGGGATGGCTTCAGAATATTTCCAGTAAGAGAATGGTTTTTCTGAGCTTCATGGATTGGAGCCTCTTGATAACTTCTCTTTTTAATCAAGCCAACAGATTTTTAGAAGACATATGAGGATTTTGGCCCTTGACGTGTTTGTACTGCTTGCCATGATGTGAACTTGTCGAGTTCTTGCTTGTCCTAGGGATGTTTGCCATTTGCAAATATTTTGACTTTAAAGCAGACATCATTTTTATCTGAACAGCAAAGAACAGATGCTCCAGCATGGGCCCCAAATAACCTCACCTGCTTCAAAGGAGCTACACCTGAGTTTATACCAGTTTAACTGAGACATCAGCTGGCCCTAAGGGCTAAATACCACTCATTTACACAGGTGCAAACACAGTGACTTCAGTTGTCCTTCAGTGTTGGATGTAGACATCAAACAGTGCCATTCTGAGCTCTTCTATCTGGAATCTCATCTCGGGAGGGATCGCATACCTGCGTATCATAAAATGAACTGAGGCTTGCCGAAGGTTTTGATTATGAGATGATCGTCAAGTTGAATATTCAATGAGTTTTAAACTTGGGGAACTCCGCAAAAAGCCCTCCCTTTTTGCACACAACAAAGACAATTACATGGAAGCACCAGTCACTCTAAGCTTTGTAACCAGACGGACAGGTATAATCAGAGTCCTAGCTTGGGGCTTTTTTAATCCAAGCTCAATTCCTCTCTTGCTCAAGTCACTAAGGGAGGAGATTTTTTTTTCAAAGGTATTTAGGTGCCTAGAGGCAACCCACTGCTCAAGTAGGTTGGATCCCGTGGAAATCAATGGGAGCTGGGCTCCTAGCCAATTTAAGTATGACTGGTAGATCTCACTAAGCATCTACTTGCATCATTAGAAACCTGAATAAAAATATGTAGAGAGGCTCTGAGCTATGGGACTCTTCAGCCTGGAGAAGCACAGGCGCAGGGGTGACCTGGTAGCCCCCTATAAGTACATCAGGGATGTGCATCAGGATCTGGGGGAACGCCTGTTCACCAGAGCACCCCAGGGGATGACAAGGTCTAATGGTCACAGACTCCTGCAAGACCGTTTTAGGCTGAACGTAAGGAAAAACTTCTTTACTGTCCAAACCCTCAAGGCCTGAAACAGACTCCCCGCAGAGGTGGTGCAAGCACCTACTTTGGACACTTTTAAGAAACATCTGGATGCCTATCTTGCTAGGATCCTTTGATCCCAGCTGACTTTCTGCTCTCTGGGCAGGGGGCTGGCCCCGATGATCCTACAAGGTCCTTTCCAGCCCTAATGTCTATGAAATCTATGTCCCTAAGACTCTGTGCTTTATTTGCCCGTCTATAGAAGGAAAATAATGGGTTCATCACCAATGTGCCATGAGGATGAAAGATTGGGAGGCGCTCATATCCCACAATAATGAAAGCCAGATATATCTCCCAGGTGGACAGATAGCCTGCCTTCCTGTTGTAGGAGCTGATCTAGTAACACCATATTGGTTTAGTTAATTAAAGTGAGTATCAATTAACTAACTGAGCCTAGTCTGCATTTCTCCTACACTACATTACCATACAGTAGCTCAATGCTTGTTTTCCACTTGCGTCACACTGTGCAATGCTGGGATGTGAACTAACAGTCTACCGAAAAGCAGCGCCGATTCTCCATACTAAAGTGTTCAAAGGAAGGCAATTGGGAGACCGGTGTGACAAATCGGGGCAGATTAAAATCCTGCTGGTCGAATTCTGCCCTCAGTTGCTCCTGCACAGCTGTCCCTGGTATTTCTGGGGTCGGGCTGAAGGCAGAATTTGGATCCTGGTCAGAGCGATTAGAGGCTGGAAGGAAGATGGTGTTGGGTGGGGGCGGACGGTATTTTTGAGCAGCATAAGGCTCACCGGCTCCTGGAGCTTTTCTGCTCTGTTGAGGTTGTAATTACAGCCTCTCAAAGCTTGCGTGACATTGCTAATTTGAGAGAAAATGGGCCACTGATATCTGTAAGAACAGTCAGGTTTAGGGTTTTTGATTACAGACTGTACATATCAGCAAATCAAACCTTTGAATATTAAAGGCGTTTAAAAATATATGTAATTATACATATATAAACAGGAGATGGGGAGATGTAAATGTCAACTATTAAGAAAGATTTAAAGAGATTAGTTGGAGTAATGATAATAATGATGCGGTGATGAAAAGTCAAATTGGTCATAGAACTGTAGCATGAAATTATGACTTTGACATTATTAAGCCTTTATGTGTATTTTTTTGGAAGACACAACTTTTATTTGACAAAGGCCTTTTACTCCAACAGCAAATCCTTCATATATAAAAAAGCCTCATTTTTCCAGCTGAGCACTGAAGACACAACTACTATCATTTGATACATTCAATTTTGTTTGATATGGCAATGTTATCATCAGGGGACTCGAGTCTTTTTTTTTTTTATTTATTTACCCACACTGATTTCACACTGGTGTCATTCCATTCATCTTGATGAAGTTACACTGATTGACATCAGTATAAAGAAGAGGAGATCAGGCCAGAAGTCCTCCCAAAAAAGGGAACACACCTCTGAATGATGTCATCTTAACTACATTGACAATATGTTGCCCTTTGGAGGTAAATAATTTAAACCAGATAGCAGGGAATATTGACCTTTACCTAGGGAATATTGTCTTTAAAATATTGACCTTTTAAAGGAATATTGACCTTTAAAATACCTGCGGTTTTAATTTCCACTGCAGTCCAATGAGAACTCTGCATAGGATTGAGCTGCAGTATCAAGCTATGGAGTTTACTTTCCTACTAATGTAAAAAGCCACAAACGTGCCATCTAAGTTGTGTTTACCAAACCCAACCTATCTCGTCTTCCTGTCTATCATTCTGGGCTGTCTATCTGTTCTTATGTAAAGGCAATCCCTGGGAGAAGAATTGCATGACCTATCCTGTGTTGCATTAAGTGTCTCCAGTAAGGTGTCCTTAACTTCTACCATCAGTAGGAGATAAGGATATCCAGAGTCACGATGTACTAGAAAACGTAGCAGAGCATCACCAGCAGCGTAAGAGGTACCAGTAAAGGTTTCTTCCTTGCCTTGAACATAATATCGCCCAACAGCAGGAGCCACAGGAGAGAGTTAAGTATTTCTAAATGGCATTTACAGAAGGATCTTGAGTTCAGGTGGCTTCTCAAAATCTCTTTTTCTGGATAAGTACTCCCTTGTTGACATGACTAACATCCCTTGACATTACCTGTATTCAGCCAGGATCTGGGGGGTGGAAATAAAGATGTTGGTGCTTATCTATCTGTATCTAATTTATAGAAACCATGTCGTCAAACTTTTCATGCCCAAGAAGCGGCCTCAGTGGGATTTGGTGAAAAAAAGAGAGGAGAAAGCGCTTTTTAAAAAATTCTATCTGCTGCACGGTTAAAAAAATCTGAAAAGATCCCAGTTCTTTATGTTTGGAGAGTCTCTTAAACCCCAGATGTAAGCTTTAAATATACATAAGATAACAACAACAACAAAAGCAAAAGGGTTAAATGATAGCAGGGATCAGTATTTTAGTGTATGCCTTATACAATCTAATAGATACAACTAAAAAGGGCCAGGCACAACATAAACATTTCCTATTATGGATAAACTAAAGCCACAATGGAATCTGTCATGCTTCTGATATGAGAGATGGACAATATTTCTGAGCTGCTGCCATGCTGGCTCCTGAATGGAGTTTATATTTTGTTTATGGAGCCGAATCAGAAACCCTTTTTTTCCCCCCCCTTCTTCCTTCGGTTGCGGGGGGGAGGCCCAGCATGTGTAATTCTTCTTCATGGAAGCTCGAAATGGCTGTGGAGCAGCTCAATATTCCATTTATTTTATTTATAAAAGAAATTCAAAGCCTGAAAAGATGAAGTAATTGACTTACTGGGATGACAGTTAAACCCACTAAATTTAATCTTATCCTCTCAAGTACAACATATCGCGCTTACAAATTATCACCCTGCACCAGACAGGCCTGCTCTCTTCACCTAATCCAAATGGAAATGAAGGCCTCTGTTATTGTATTATCTGACTTTACTATCAGCATTAATCCGGCTTAACTCACTTAATGATGCCACTTGTGGCACTATGAAGGCAGCAAAGAAGTCTATAAACTACTTCCATTAAAATGCAAATCTGGCCCACAGAGAAAATAAGTGACACAAAAGTAGGAGAATTCGGCCATACACTGTATTAGCCTCTTGCCGCACAGAACTGATACAAGTATAATAACTGATGCTGTGATTATTATTCTAGCTGTGGATTTCCAATGAAAGGAAGCCAGTCTACCACAGAACGTCACAAAAGTGCTTCAACAAGCCAGGGTATTTAATTTCTGAAGAGATTTATATTTTTTGTTGTCAGGAAATGAACAAATACTTATCAATGTAAAAACTGCTATCTTAAATCTTCCTGCCAGGTTTTTCATACTGATATTATTTGCACCCTATAACACAGGAAATGAAAATCTTCTATGCCTTTCACATCTCCACTGTATCTTAAAATCCTTTGGTAACAGACTTGCTTCTTTTTTTTAACCCCCTTCTGTAAACATAAAAGAAAACTTTTTATGGATTAAGTATAGGGAATTACTAATGCCAAAATTTCAACTCCAAACGCCCGCTTCTGAACATTTCTGTTCACTCTTAATTTTTTTTTTCAAGAAAAGCATAACATCTGTTTTACTCGAGGAAACCTGTTTCAATTTTAATATGAAAAATGTGCCCCTCCCCATCCATTTTCTGTGCAGAAATTCTTTAACATGGAAACCTTTATTAGCATGGAGAGACTCGCAGTGAAAAAAACACTAGCAGGAGTTTTTCCTGGTTGCTCCTGGGTTGAGTAGCTCCCCACTCCTCTGTCTTTGTGCAGTTTAACTTTTCACAGGGACAAGGTCTTAAATCAGCATATCTCTATTGGCTTTAATTGAATCGTGCAAATGCAAGTTTACACCAGCTAAATGCTGAGCTGGTCTACCATATTTATGCACAGGGAGATGGAGGTATTATTCCTCACTTCAGTCCTTTTCGGCGCTCTCTCACTTTTTCTTGGAAAGCTCACCATGGCTTTTGCAAATTATAGAGGGAGCTGAGCTACAGCTTTGGTATTCACGTTTCGAACCATCCCAAGCGTGCATCCAGAAGTCTGGTTTATCAAAGGGAGCAGTAAGATTCAGGTTCAGAGCTGAATTTGCATAGTGTGTACCGCTCAAAGCACGAGTTGGGTAGATCCAGAGTTTTGGCCATGATAATTCAAATGGACTTTCTTTGTGATCCCTAGATACCAAGCTCACTCGCAAAATGATGTTACCAGGGGACCAGTGTTCAGCAACACATTCTTTCTCTGTTTTATTGAAATAACATTAAATAGACTTTTCTCCTGTCTTTGGTCAGAAAAAAATGGCAATCTTATTGAAATCCACATTAATCTATTTCATAGTCTCTCCGTGGGAGTCACCTTACACCTTGGTCCTTGAGAATTGTCATGGGCGTCAATGGACTAGTCAATGTGAGCCACGAAAAATCTTGCCTAAAAGTGTCTGGTATATTGGGACGTTACATAACCCTTGGTTAAGGGTTGCAGCCATGCAAGATTCACCTGATAGTGGTTCATATATGCCACACCTTTCGTTTTTTCACAGCAGAAGAATATGAAGTAAAACCACGCAGGCACAACATGGCTGCAAATAATCTTATTCGTATGCAAACATGTAAGGCAGGTCTCTATGTTTTGCTTCTCTGGCATCTAGCAGCCAGTAAAACATAGAACATGGGTGAATGCTAGTAGAGGATGCACACGTTATTTAAAATGATAGTAGCCTATAGCTAAAATGAAAACTTTGCTTGTTTTGTTCCAGATGCTTTGCATTCTCCAGGTCTGATCACAGCCATTCAGGGCAGCTCCAAATTTCCATTAGCCAAGGACTTGGTCCTTGAGTTGAACATGACATTTCAGGATGAACAAGCCTCAAACTCAGGGTAAATCCTGGGTAGTCTCCAGTTAAAGCTAAGTGCGACTTGACTGGAATGGTTCCCCAACTGAAACCTAATATGGCTCAAAAGTGCTTGAAATATTGCTCATAGAAGGCATTAACCATTCAGTGTGCATGAATGTGACTTCTTTTTGACCTTAAAAGTGACCTTTAGTAAGAGGTAATCTGTTTTAAAGAATGGTATAGGTCTAGACTGTGCCAGCATATACTCAGTATTTTTCTCTTAATTGGATTTAGTCATGGTGGAAGGTGCTCAGCAATCTAAGGACAGGCATCTTTCATCCAAGTCCTTACTCAAGTCTCAGTTGAAATTTGCATAGGCCTCTGAAAATCTTTACCACGTTTCAAAATTTTTTCAACAGCACCTTTTCCCACCCGAGCTTACTGTTTTGTCAAAACTGAAACACTTAGTAGCAATGCACTGATTTCAACAACAAAAAATGAAGGAAAAACATTTGAAATTATTTCAATCAAACTAGAACATTTTTAACGTTCTGTTTTATTTCATTACAACTTTATCACTTTGCTTTGACTTTTATTTTTTTTTCTGCTTTCATTTAATATTCTGATTTTACACATGTTATTTATAATAAATAATGTATTAAAATACATTACAAGATTGCCATACTGAAAAGAAATGTGTTGTTACAGTTGTTCCATTGTTTCCAAACAAATTATTTCTGAATGTTGAGTGTTTCTTTCTGGGGTCAACTTCAGCATTTTGAATTTCTGTCCCAATTAAGGATGCCAGAAGATTTCAAATGGCTGGTGTTTGTTGCCATCTGATGATTCTAGTTTCCAACCTTGAAAAACTTCTCATTAAGTGTATGACCATTTTGAGTCTGCATGGACTGGGTAAAAATAGAATAGGGCATCAGGAATTGGCTCCCACAGAAGAGATACGTGCAAACTTTCTTGAACCTGTCTGCCAATACAACCCAAACCTGACCAGAAGAAACCATCTTTTAGGTGAGAAAGAAATCTTGGAACCATTCTCATGCAATTCTTCTTCCTTCTTCTGCTGCTGTCACTTCTTGGCAATGGTGGTAGTAGCTCCCTAATGTGGATACTTGCCCACTTGGAACTGGAAAGAAATTACTTATTCATTTAGCAGAAGCCATTAGACAACAGTCATTTGGTAACTACTTACTGGCACTACAGACTTAACCAACGTTCAGATATTTGACCTAGATGTAAGTAGCTAAAAATTCCATTACCAGTCTTGGACCAATCTTATCCTTAAGCATTATTTTGGGGAATTAAATTAGCAAAAATTGAAGAGTAAGAGCCAATATTTTGTTCTCAGATACATGAACAAAGAACCAGTTTTAAAATGATAGTTGTCCTGTGTTTTATGTGCAGAAGCAGTATTAAATTTATCTATATACATGTGCTAATAGACATTGTAGCTTTGCATAGAACAAATCCATAACATAAAACCATAAACCTCATTGCACTAACCTGGACGTTCTAATATAAAGCCTGTATATGAATTGTATACAGGAAAAGATCCAAGGCTAAATGTAGTTAATTGCCTAGGATTCTTGTGTGAATTGTTCTCATTTTTAGATGATCTGTAGTTGGTCCACAGCTTATAAAGTAGATAATGGTAACATTTTCAAAAGCAGCTAAGTTTGATTTTGAAAGGTACATGAGGTTCTGGTTCTAAAAGGTATTCAAGACTTTGACTCCTACTGAAATCCAAGAGTTAGACACTTAAATAATTCTGTGGATATGAGCCCTGGGTATTTATTTCCAGATCTGTAAAGGTATTTAAGTCCAAAGAAAAAGATAGGCACTTAGAAGGATTTATGAAACCACCTAAGCAAGTTAGGCCATAAAGTATTTTTGAGTTCAATGGGAGCTGGTACCCAAGCTCCTTAAGCTCTTTTGAAAATGTCACTCAGCATTACAGCTGTGAGCATCATTGAAGTTTTTTTGGTTTGCTGACTGAACTAAATTATCAAAAAAAAAGTTTTGAGTTAACCTAACATATATATATATTTGTCAAATTGGAAAACTAAAGGCACGTTGCTTGGTTTGTGAGTTCTTATGCTTCATAAACCTTAAGTTTAGGAATTGCTTCAGAACAAAACATCAAAAATGTTCCATTTTTGAAATTGTCAGAAATGAAATATTTAGATTTTTTTTTTGGCTGAAGCTATTGGCTGAATTCAACATCATTCCTTAATTGTTTTGGTCTGTCCAATCTCGTGTTCATATGCAATTCTTCACCTAGCATTATTAGATATTTAACATCATCTTCAGGGTTAGGTACAGGCATTCAAAAAGCCTGAGGTAGAATTGATCTTAGTTGCAGAGTTTTCTGTAAGCAGCATAGTTTAGCTCAGTAGCTAACAGAATACATTTACCCTTTGGGGGGAGAGGCAAATCTTAGACTGGGTTCCACCATTTTTAAACCGGTCTATGTGTGCCAGCCTGCTCTGCTGCAGTACAGCCCAGATGCCTGTCACTTATGTCAGGGAAAATGTAATGTCTATACCTGGCCTATTTGTTTAAATACTTTTGAAAATCTGTCTGTTTTTAACATGGGTTTTGAACGCTTTTGAAAATGTTGACCATTAGGTTCCTTAGTGCTTAAATTATTTTGAAAATGGGACTAGAACTCCAAGGTATTTGGGGAGCCAAATTATTAAGGATATTTAATTACATTAAATTCACTTTTGAAAATCGCACCAGGCACCTCAGGCACTTAAATACCTTTCAACACATGGGCAACTGATGCCACTTTAGTTAGGGGGGGCACATGCCCCCCCCAGCAACCAGTCAGCAACCAGGGAGAGGTTCCCCCGCAGCCAATTTTGGCCAATCCCACTGGCTGTGGGGGGCAATCCCCCGCGGCTGATCATGCCTCCTGGGAAGTGGCTGTGGAGCTCCCAGAAGTGGCCCCAGTGATCCCGGAGGTGGCTACGACTCTGCATCCAGCACTCCCGCTTCCTGGCCAGTGCTCACGGGGCCTGCCCATTGCCTAAGTGGGGAGTGCAGCCTGTCAGGGGGTG
This sequence comes from Caiman crocodilus, assembly GCA_030014935.1. Classification (NCBI taxonomy): domain Eukaryota; kingdom Metazoa; phylum Chordata; order Crocodylia; family Alligatoridae; genus Caiman; species Caiman crocodilus. The sequence goes on from JAGPOW010003685.1 coordinate 20,946,614, forward strand.
CAGCAGCGCTCTCGGGTGTGCACGTGCACCCCCATGCACCCCCTACGCATCACTGTTTCAACAGGTGTGATCAACCTACAGCTCATGGGATGGATCCAGCCCACCGAGTGATTTTTATCCAGCCTTCACAACCATGATGTCAGCAGCATTTTGATGGAGCGGGGAATCAGCAGGATTTGGCAATGTGAAGAGCAGTGGCTAGGATGCAAGCATAGCAGGGGAAATTAGCAGTGCTTGGGTCACAAGCAGCAGTCCACCTTTTGACTGAGCTGTGTTAGTTCAGCCTGCTCCTCTGAAGGGGTTGCTGACCCCTGCCTTTTGAGAACTGGCCTAAATGACTGGCCTATATGACACAGGTAAATATGTATTCACTCGGGTTATGTAAAATGTTCTCATAGCGCACTAGGAAAGTCAATAGCATAGAGATGGATGCCTCCAAGTGCAGGTGCAAACTGGGCTGAACTGGATTTTTCTACTTTGTAGTAACCTCTGTAAAACAGGAAGGAGTTGGTTCATTTGGAAACCTGACTGAAGAAAAAGTCTAGGTCCCAAACATAATTAGCAATAAAAGACCGAGACTCCTTAACCCATCAGTTAATGCAATAAAGAAAAGGCAGGCTCAGGAAGAAGTGAGCTACAAATGAAGAAGGCAGAGGAGAAAGGATCAGCGATCTAGCTGATGGAGAAAAAGGTTCCCAATGAAAAGATTCTGGCGAAGCGAATCAAGAAAATCCAGAAAGCTCATGCATCTGCAATTCGTTCCAAATGCTGCGCAGAGCCCCACCTGTATAGCAGCGAGCAAACGAAACTATCTGGAAAAGATGCTCTTTTTATAAGCCATCTCGACGAAGCGATTCTGTGGCTGAGAGAGAAAGAGTAACGCAATGATGCGATGCTGTCATTCATTCTGCGCCGGTGAGGTCGGGACCTGTGAAAATCAGAGGGCGAAGTGAAAGGCTGATCACCCGGCTACGAGTTGTTCTAACGAAGGGAAAAGAATGTATTTGGAGATCTATGGACAAAATGTGCTCAGTGAGAATTAGGCGTTACTTATCATAGCCAAGGCCAAAGCCTGATCAGTCTGTCATGTGGCATGGAAGATTTCCAGCTCGCATTAGGCATCCATAGTGAAAGAAAATCCCAACTGACACACTGGAAAAAGTCCTCCTCATTTTTTACCTGCGCGTTGCCACTTTGCCTTGCCAGATAATGAGATGAATCAGCAACTGACACTGCTTCTAGACTAGTTAGGATTTTTCAAACACAAGGGAATAATTAAAAGAGACATGTTTATATTGCTAACACCCGTAGGATAGATCTTTGGATTTGAACAAAGCTGCGCACTCATGGTCTAAAAGAAATGTTTTTACGCTTTGCCTGTGGGGGGAAATCTTTATTTGGGCTTAATTGTGAACATATATTAATTATGTAAGAGAAAGAGGGAGTTAGGGAAAAGTTACACTGTGCGTGTACAATATTTTTAATCACTGGGGCTTTGTGTTTGAGTTCTGTAGTAATAAAGATGAAAATAACATTATTTGAGCAGAGAGAGTTAGCCACGTTAGCCTGAAGTCAGGCAGCGCGCAGGGTAGCGATGCGATTTATACACTTCCTGAAGCAGAGATGCATAAGCGTTGGTGAATAGAAGCTCACTTCATCAGAAAGGTGCACCTCTACCCTGTCGTCTGCATTATTTGAGTAAAACTGCCTAAAGCCAAATGACTGGATATTTTGGGTTTCGCTTTTCATAGGCTTTATTATCATTATTTTTCAGGACTTCCTGGAGTCATTAATGGACTAAAGTAAAAAGGAATCTGCTCTCTTATTTTCACAAAATATAGCTAGGAATATGATAAGGAGCTAAGGTTGCGTATTATATAAGCTCTTTCAGTATTAGCCTACTTATGTCCTAGCGCTGCAATGAGATCCATGTAGGTGAATCACTTAGTGAGTGCACAGAGCCCCACTGAAGTCAAAAGGAGGCTTCTTGTCAATGCACTATTCTGCCAACGTGGATCACATCGCAGTATTGGGGTCTTAGGTATTACAAAGCCTAAAAAAAGATAAACGCAAATGACAGACACATACCCCAAGATATCCATGCTATTCTCTGTGAATTGGCATATTGATGTAACACTACACTGGGATGTCGAGGCCATGAGTTTGGTGGGCAGAGAGCTAATGGATGTCATGAGTTTAAAATCTGAACACCTGGCTAACCTTTCTCACTCATTTTGGACAGGCATAGCTCTGCTGATTTCACTGCATTAATTTTTGATTTACAACATTGAAAGAGAGGCGAGTACAACCCTGAATCTTCATGCCCTTCTTAAGAGAGGTTCAAAGCATAAGCAACCATGACTTCAAAGCTATCTTTCCTATATTTCCATTTCATTCTTCCTTCAACCTAGCAGCAATGAAGAGCTCAATTCCCGCTCGAGTCAGGGAAAGCGGAAAGTACTTTTCCTTTCAGAACTGGCCCCTTAATTTGTATTCCTGACGATCAGATGCTGTGAAATATTTACCAAACTTGGCTGTATATTATTTCTCCTCCTGAACACAAAGTTGGTAGAGAAATAATATCACATAAGTAGAGTCTCATACTATCAAATAAATGGCTTGCATAAGTACGGTATTACTTGCCTGACCAGATGCTTGTTTCTTATGGAAGCCCGCTTACCTGAGCAAGGATCTGTATTTCCCACAAGTTAATGGAGGCAGGTGGTCTATAAACCTGAGTACAGAACTGATCTGAAAGTCAAACAAAGTATTTGTTGGTACAGGCAGCTATTAATTTAAAATACATGTCTTTTTCAAAGGCAGATATGCTTATTTAACCTGCCTTTAATGAAATCTTATTAGTTTGTATTTTAAGAGCAAATCACAAAATGCAGAACCAATTGTTTCCATCACATTTTTGAAACTGAGAGCAACTCCCAACTTTGATGTTTTGGTACCACCTTGAGACCCCATTTTGCTAAGTATTAACATAAGATTGCTAAAAGTGAGTTTAAGTGCCCTCAGTTTGCAATCACTTTTGGAGAAGGGACTTAGTTCTCTATGTTACGTAGGTAATTTTTAAAAAGTTACCCAGAACCTACTCAAAAAGGTTCACTAGTTAATTGAAAGGTGTGAGTGGTCTTAAATTGACTGCTTGCAATGTGATAATTTAAACAGTATTGCTCATGGCCTAAGAAAAGTATTACAATAGCTAATGGATAGTGGAGAAAGAGCTGGCAAGGGGATGGAGCAGAAGTAAAATGTAATTGGATTCTTGAATTTCTTAATGGTCATGATACTTCTCTTTTTGCCCAGCAGCAAAAAGGCCCCAATCCAGCAAAGCACTTAACTACATACTTATCTTTAAGCACATGAGTAAAGCCTAAGAGATCAATGGAAATACTCACAGTGTGTAAAATTAAGCGCACGTTTAAGTGCTTTACTGGCTCAGAGCCAAACTGAGTAACATAAAAGCCACAATATTAAGACTCACTATAATCGGTTCTCAGATCTGTATTAATTTGGGTTTTAAAGCTCACACTAAATGAAATGAAAGTTTCCCTTCATAAACACATGATGAATATGATATAGTTGCCCCTTTCACTCAATGATATCAAAGTCTTTTACAAATATGAATTTATTGATTGTTCGGGGTGAGACATGTAAGTCCCATTATCCCATAAAACAATGGAAGAAACTGAAACTGGGTTAAGAGAGAAAAAATGTACAATTCAATGGAACTGTAAACCAAATTTGCCTTGATTGTATTCCCATCTGGTTTGGGTTCAGTTCCATTAGTGTTCTTCAAAGGGAACTTGTAATAGGAGTGTTCATGGACAATACATTTTGAACAAATATCTTGGAGTATTTACAGAAATAGCATTTTGATTGTTATCATGGTGAATAATCAATCAATCAATCAATTAATCAATCTATCTATTCCAGATTCAAAAGGTTACCCACTCACGGAAAATCAGTTCACACAGAGCACATCAACGTTTAGAGAGACAAAATCCAGCAAATATGTTATGTTGCCATTTTTTTTCAAGCTCTAATGATAAGAATTTATAAAAAGACTTGATCTGAGTTCAGAGGAGAGATGAATAAGGAAGACATGAGAGAGGAACCCAGAACAATGGCAAGCGCAGCGCAGATTAATTGCTCTCTTACCCTTTTTGCAAGTCAAGAGGGATGTCACATGCAACTAAATAGCAGCCCACAAAATCAATGAAGAGAAATACTTGTGGTACCTAAAGTAACCGGTGGAACTTATTGCCACAGGACGGCACTGAAGCAACATGAGTAGAATTCAAGCAGGATTAAACGTTTACATGAATAATAAAGGACACTGCAGTGACATTAGGTAGGATACTAATGTATAAAAAGCCAATCAGTAAGTGCTGAACACTGCTTAGTTTGTGAATAAACTTCCCTTGTAACCAAGTTCTTACTCAGTTCCTTCGGCAACATGTAAGGGTTGCACATGGGTGCACGTACACCCCCTGAGACTGGCGGTGTACCCCCTGAGACAAGCACCACCAATGCTGCCGGCAGCACCCGTGGGCAGTTGCCGCTCACCACCCATCCCCACGCGGGCACCCTGCTGTTGACACCGGCAGCAGTGTCTGCAGGCGATCACCAACGCCTGGCGATGCCGACAGGTGGTCGCCAACTGCTGCTGAGCTCTCACCACCCTTTCCCTGCCACCAACACCACTGCAGCCACCTGTGGGAGCTCCCCAGGCCCCACCACCACCCATGGGTGGTCGCCATGCCCCCCGGCCTCCAGGGGCATGCATTGTTCATGCTTAGCGGTCTCCTATGTGGGTTTCACATCTTTAGGAATGAGATAAAACTCCAGAGGAAGTAGTGGTTCGATGCAGCATAGCAATCAAACTTGTTATTTCATTCCTAGCCTTAGTTTAAAATGAAAGCAACCACATTCAAAGCAACCACAGTCAGAACTGCAGCATTCGTAAGCAGTAACGAAATTACACGCTTTGTTCCTTCTAAAGTCCAGTCTTCATTGACCTGGAGCAAATTTCCTTTAGTCTATAGCAAATGGCCTCCATGTTCTCTCAAGTTCACTCTTGCCAAAACCAGGGAAAATCAGGATGGAGCGGGTGCCATGAGGCAAGACTTCAGAAACACAGCGTCACTGGAACAGCCTCCACTGACCCATGATGGTATAGGACAGGGGCGGGCAATTACGTTGGGCAGAGGGCTGCTTCCTGAGTTTTGGCAAGCCATCAAGGGCTGCATGACAGGCAACCCAGGGCAGATTAATATAAACTTTCTACATTTTTTAAGGGCCCCGCAGGCCAGATAGAACGGCTTGGTGGGCCGCATCTGGCCCGTGGGCTGCATTTTGCCCACCCCTGATATAGGAACAGGACAGCTCTAAGAGGGAGCAAGCATTGTTGGAGAGAGAACATGACCGAGGCAGTGTCAGAGGGCATTGGTTCAGGTCCTTGCACCGCTGTAGCTCAGGGTAAGAATTAAAGGATGAATTTCCAAATGCATCCAGTCAATGGCAACAGAGTTAGGTAAAGGCCAAGTGCTTGTGAACATCCAGTCCTAAAGCTATTTCCTGCTGAGAGAAGCCCAAAGGAGTGTGGCATGGGAAATGCTTCCCAACCTCCTCCGAAGTGAATCCTCCCTGTTGGGGTAGGACACACTTCTCTTGCCAGGCTCAACAAGCTGGATCCTATTGGTGTAACTGGGTGTCTTTATGGTTATTAAAACCGCTGAAGATAAGCACATGTTAATGCACTCAAAATACCAAATTGAATCTAGATATATATGACAAAAGTAAATGTGCCTTAATCATCGGAAGAATTTCTTATGAGTTAGGCAGCACAAAAGATTATGAAGTCTCGAAAACCCATATTTTCACACTGATGGGCTGCAGCCAGCCTGAAGATATTACATCCAAACCTCTCACATATGCACAACATCTGAAGTACTCATACAGAATTTCATTTAATTTGTCGTTAATTAGCAAACTGCTGCATGAAAGACTGCAAAGTATCTTGGGTGATTTGACCTGCACACAGATTATTCTTTTGGAAATGAGCTGAAATTCTTACTGCCGGGCCATTTCCATGAAAATAGAGGCGCCTTTGTAGCTTTTATTTTAAAATAAGAATAAAATGGAACTAAAAAACAGCAGATAAAGGGGATGAGAGTTGCAAGATAAAGGCCATCTGCAAGCAAAGCCCAGCAGCCTGGCTTTCCCATTAAACTAACCTAAACTATATTAGTTTCTCGCAAGAAAATAGTTGACGTTTTTTACTTACTTGGTGGCTATTTAAAAAAGATACAGTGAAAAAAATACGCTCCCCATTGCATCTACTCCCGGAAGTCATGGTAGATTCTGCTGTTTGAATCTTATCCTCTTTGAAAGTCAATGACTCAGGGAAAAAAAAAAAACCACTTGGCAGATTGCCACTAACTTCTTTCATTCCTCATCTGTTACACTCATCATCTATTTCTGTATTTATTTTGTTTGCCAGCCCCTATGTCATCACAGGGGGTGATTGTTATTTTATTTATACATACATATATTTAGGAACAAGGGGAGGAAACTACCACCAAAATGCAGCTTTCTTGTATTTAAGCTGTTTCAAGCATTCCCCTCCCCCCCCCCAATCATCTCTGCTACCAAGTCAAAATAAGAGTCTCCCCATCTTCCCGTCTTTCATTGTTTTTTCGGTGGTTGATTGAATGGTATGTTAGGTTCAGTGAACTTGGTCTTGGTTAGCGCTCCACCCAGAAACAACGTCCCCTTCTATACAAATTACCATATGAAAGCACCTAATGTCATTTTCCTGCAGCTCTGCTTAGCGCTTCAGAATTGTAAGTGGCATCGTGCGGTCCATGTTTGCCGGGTTTTAAGGACTGACCCCGATCTTCCTCCTGCACTCCCGTTCTTGCTCTGTCTTTCTATGGAAATACTCCTCTGCCTCCTTTCAGTGGCTAGACTGTCGTCTTCGCCTTAATACATACTCACTGCTTTCCATGTGAAAATAACTTTGATTCTTGAATCCTAATCCTGCGAAAAATGTTATTGCATTGTATGAATTCTTGCGATAGAGCCTCAGCAGTTGATTATCACCGAATTCACCCCGGCGGAAGAGTGGGCTCTTTGAACTTTAGGAATACGAAATCCATGCCAAATAAATATACAGTTCCCATTGAGCAGGGAGTTGTAACTTTCCGGGGAGGAACACCCCCAAAAATCTTAAATCTACCCAGTCTAACAAGCTGTAGCTTTGTCAAGGGATATTAGCTGCAGGTCTGCTTCAAACTTCAATATATTTGTATGTCCCTTTATGTTGCTTTAGCATAGTGACGTAACCAAGCATCACTGGAAAGAACCGTACTTTTAGCCAGCAGCTTTACTCATAACACGCGGCCATCATAAGAAGGATACGATTTTTGTTAGTGTTACATCTCCAGCACGCAGAACATGTTGCAATATTGGATTCTTTGCCCCTAGAAAGTAAAATCCGAATATGGACTAACGGGTAAAAAACATCGCCTGAAACAATTGTCTTACAGAAAGATTGAGGTGAATTCGTTTGTTCGTTGGAAAGACGTTTTCGTGAGTTTGTGGGAAAAGAGCTAGAATATTAAAAGTATGGCGAGGGGAGGAATATGGAGTTTAGACACGTTTCCAACAAACTGCAGATTTCAGGTGTTGTTATTGTTCAGTTCAATACGGCACAAGGCAACCTGGTGTCTTTTATGGCGTGTGTAGGAGGTTGGACCCTTTGCCCGCTAGGAGCCTGTTGTTTTTTTCGTCATTTTTATGTTTGTCATTGCCACAAAAATGGACCCAAGTGTTTTGAAAGGATTATAAATATGGCTGTAATTTGGCATTGTGTGCTTGTTGCAATAACACAGTGTAGACGTCTCTCTCTCTCTCTCTCTCTCTGTTTGTGTATATGGAATTTGGCCAATTAGAGCTCTAAGTGGTCACAAGCAGCCAAATGGCTTTCAGTTTTCTTTTGTTGCGCCTGCATTCCCTATGGGGCAAAACCTTTCAGGCTCTACTTCAAGGTACAATATGCTCTTCTGAAAGGATAAATTATTAAAATGCACAGTGCCTGCTCGGGAAAACTCAAACTCTCCAAAGTTGCAAGCGTTTTGCCTCCAAGATATAACAGCAAAGCCATTTCAGGTTTTGGTTAAGCAAAGACACATGCTAATTTTCCTTTAACTCTGGAGTACAGTTGGCCTCAAGAAACCATATCTCCAAAAGAAAAATGGCACAGCTTGACTGTGTGGGAGTCTGGTCATGTCTGTGCTATGATTTATATCCTGCAAAGGTTACCTTTATCGAAATGGGTAGTAGAATGAAAAGGTGTTGCATGCAAAGTCTAGCCTTTGTGCTTCTGTTTTCTTCAACTTATTTTCACATTTCATTCGTGAGACCAAACTACTGACCATACCTTATATCAGATAACTGTACAATCACACCTTTTGTTATTTAGGAGCATGCATAGCCATTTTGGAGTTAAAGGCTCTCTCCTGTAAGGAGCACTTCCCATAACCTGAGGAGCTCTCTAAGCCATTGATTGCACTATGATTTGACTGCATTTCATGATCTGATTAACATCTCACTGAGCTGGTTCCTAAGCCAACAAATAATAAAAATACGTACCTACACTGAGGTTCCCTCGGAGCCCAAATGAGCATCTGCAACAGATATTTGCCATAGGTCTGTCTCTCCTTTTCCTGTTACTACACACATGAAAATCCCTGAGTTCTGCTCTTGTCCATCACATTCTGGCTTGTTACAAAAATTAAAGGCAACACATACTCGTCTCTGGGCACAAATTCATTTACAGATGGGAGAAAAAAATAACTAAGCCCAAAACCAACCACCAAAAAGAAAGGGTTTGAGGCCTTTGATAGAGTTAATATTGATTAGTGAATAGATTAAGAGACAGTCAGAAGAGACTTTGTCAGTGGATCAAATTTTACCTGCCTGACAATGCTAACTGTATCAGACACTAACATTTATCAACAAAGCAATTTCAGCAGTTTGGCAAAAAAACATCGCATCCCAGAAGTGTTTTGTCGTACAGCTTCTTCTGTCTAACAAATCACAGTCTTCAGCTTGCCTTTGGCAATCAGGAAAATGTCTTTAGTGAGAGGGCATCTTGGTAAGATTGTGGATTAAACATGAAAAAACACCCATAAAGAAATAGTTAGAATTGTTAAAGTGAAATTTATAGAGAGGTGGCAATCACTAACTCCACGTCCCAGAGCACAATGGGACTGGTACACAAATATAGAAATCAAATGAGACCCGACTCAGACACCTGTCAAATATCTAGGGATGACTCGTATAAGAACGTGGCCTGTCTTTCAAAATGACTGTAAGCCTGAACTTTTTAGATCAGATTGTAATGCCTTACTTAAAATGAGTGATACTTTAATTCACTAGAAATCTCAGTAACTTTAATATGATCTTGGGTGAGGCAAGGTGCTGTTCAACATAAATACATCCATTATTTTTTTTCCAACTATTTAAGTTGGTCTAATAAAAGGTATCAGATTCACCCAAAGAACCTTGTCTGCCTATGCCCTTAGACCAACATGGCTACAATTTACACCCCTGTCCATTTCAACTCAACCTTCATGGTCAACCTTCCAGCCCCATGGGCTGAATGAGTGGTGCATGGCTGGGCTGTGGGCCAAATCCCTTGCACTATGCACTGGTCTGACCCTGTGCATTGGATCTGGCTGCACACCAGCCTGACCCCATGTGCTGTCTGGATCCTGTGCATCAGATCCAGCTGTAGACTGATGAACTGGCATGTCAGACTAAGTCATCTGGCTTATGGGATTTCCCACGGGTCTCTATGTGGCCTCAATGCTAGGGCTCCATGGGCCAGAGGTTGAGCATGACTATTATGGAACATGGCCCTCAGTAAGCAATAGGAAAGTTCAGTTGGTTCTTCCCTTCCTTTTTCAGCCAGAGAAAGGTTCATTAGAGCTGAACTCTGATGAAGAGGATTGTTTTAAAGGGACCCATAAGCTATCACCGTATACCACTCAGCTATCACCAAGCTTAAATTCCAGTGGATCAGCAGTGTTTCAAGATGGTTGATGTTTCCTCCTCTGACTTGGAGTAAATGCCCTGCAGGATGGGAGGAAGGAGTGAGTGCTTTCCACAAAATGGTCAGGCAGATACATGACCAGAGAAAGAGGAAGGCTCATGGACCTGTCCCTTGATGAACGTTGGCTGCTGGAACAAGGATGAGAGGAAGAAAGAGAGTTACCGCTGAAGAATTTTAATATCTCCATGTAAGAAAGGAAGCACACTATCAGCTAATGCGAGGAGTCAAGAAAGAAAGGCGCAACAAAAAGGTGCTTAAAATATACTGGTAGATAGACTGCTGGGAGATTATACTGTGCAGTAGTGCTTATGTAGACATCTGGCTGGGAGCAAATTTGCTCCCCGTCAGCTGCCACCAGGCGATGGGAAATTGCTCCCTAACTCCCCAGAAGCTGCCTGCTGCTGGGGTGGGCTTGGCCCCCAGACCCCAGGTGGGGACTCTGCCCCCGGCCCCAGCAGCAGGGAGCTCCAGGGCCCCACTCTGAGATGGCTGCTAGGAGCAGCAATTCTGCTCCCATGTTCCTGAATGATATACGTTTGACTGGGTCCATTTACTCGTGAATACTTTACATATAAGTACAGTGATCTCGGATCAAATGTGTGCGTAGACAGACCCTGTGTGTGTTTGATACTTTCAAAAATCTGGCCCTGACAATTTACGATCCCAGGTCTTCAATGATTTGTCATCTGCTTAACTTTACGTAGTGTGAGTGCTGCCATTGAGATGATGCCATAAAACTGCAGAAATCTGTAAATCTTTACAGGAACTGGGCCTACATAAAAATAATCTAGAAAAGACCCAGAAGCTTAATCCTGGGAGGTGGGGGGGATGTTAAATTTTGTATAGGTCTACTAAGGAGGTGGTAGCAGGGATTTGGGGATTCATATTTGCTGACTTCAAGGAAAAAGTGAGATTTGAGGAAGATTTTGAAAGATCAGGGCCTACCTGAGATTACCTTAAAAGAAAAAAATCCTGACAACTAACTTTGATAAACAATGATATTAGCTGATGGCCTCAGGCAAAGTCTTGGTTTTCTTTCCAACAGAGCAATTGCACAGACTGACTCTTACATCTTGATTGTGATATTCATTTATGTTATCCCCAGACTAGTGTAGTTTATTGCTGACCTGATAATTTTTTTTTTAACATTTGCTCAACTCCATTATCCAAAGCATTGAATAAAAACAGGAAAAGAGGATAGCCTTGTGTCAGTTGAATTATGTGATTAATCCCAACCAGATTGGAAAAAACACAGACAGGGTTTTTAATAATCAGCTTTGGGCAGTCAGTACATGTTCAGGATAAAATAACTGGGTTTCATCAACCCTGTATGGGATTTTTTGTTGGGAAATGTTTGTTTTGATGGACATTTTCAGGCTTTTTATGGGGAAATTTTAAAAGAAACATAGTGTTTCAGAGCATCATGATGACAGCATCCGCCGTTAGAAAGGCTGATATTTCAAAAGGAAACATTTTGTTGTGATAAAAAGTCAACATTTTCCATTTTGACATCTCCAAACTGACATTTAGCTGAACTTTTCATTCTGTGAAAATTTTCAACATTTCTTTTTTTTTTTTTTGCCCTCCAAATAAGATGAAAACAGATTTTGAAATGT
>JAGPOW010003685.1:20962627-20980278 GCA_030014935.1 Caiman crocodilus
GAAAGGACAGAGATGGCCTTTTCTCTGGGACCAGGGACAGGACTAGGAGCAATGGCCTCAAGCAGCAGAAAAGGTTATTTATGTTGGCAATTAGGAGGAACTTTCTGAGTCTGAGGGTGGTCAAGCACTGGAGCAGACTACCTAGGCAAAACGTGGAATCAGCATCCTTGGAAACTTTCAAGAGCAGGTTGCACAGATGCTTGGCTAGGCTGGTTTAGCTAGGGATGATCCTGCCTTGAGCAGGAGGGCAGAACTGCATGCTTATGTGAGGCCCCTTCCAGTCCCATTTTCCTTTGATCCTATGCCTATAACCTTATTTCATGAATTTGCATGCTTAAATTGTGCCTAAGAGAAAACACACTATTTAAACCCTAGTGAAGCTGACGATCCCTCCTTGGAGCTGCATGCTCTGAGCCCCCTTCTCCCAGTCATTGGTAGTGGTAGTTTAGAAGCAGTCGGCAAAACTTTGGGACTCAGTCTTTCACAGCTGGCTAAGTGAGGTAGGTGCCCAGCTCTCATTTATTCTGAACATGAGAAACATCTAATCCTTCTAGATGCCATGAATGATAAAAAAATAACATAAAATAAAAAAGCCTTGTTCAGTAGCTTGCCAAAAGCTTGTCTGTTATGACTATTGGTCTTTCTGCATTAAAGTATGACAAGTTGGGTGTTTTTCTTACAGAGTGTTTGCCTGGCATCTGTCTACCATAAGAGCATTAGAACACGTGATTAACTGTTAAGCCTGTTCATCCAACATGATTCGATTGCCTGATAACTTCACCTCTTGAGCTCCTTTGTATATTATGCCCTAAGTATGAAGGGAAAATTGTGTTTTTATGTCAGAAGCAAATATACCTGACAGCAGTTACAGCTCTGTAGTTCAGGTAGATTAGTATACTCACTTTGGGATACTGACAGTCAATCAGTCTAGTTCTTAAGCCAAGCCCTTCTGCAGTTAAAAATTGTTGCCAGGAAATCAGGTCTTGAGATATAGTATCTCCTTCCAAGATTGTCCTGGGGGCACTTATAATCATTATCCTGGTATAAAACAAATGAAGGATTCCTTTAACAAAAATACTGTTTAATCTATTTAGAATCCCTGGAGCTGAACATTTTACATTTTTGTGGCTTGAAAAAAAAAAATAACACCAGCAATTAGTTCACATGTATTTATCTTTTATGCGTCTTTCCTTCCCTTTGCAGAAATTTGATCACTTTAATCCTGACAGATTGGATTTAGGACTGCAGTCTAAAAATAATGCTTATTTTAAAGATTATGAATGGAGGGAAACCATAATGCAATAGCCACCATTTTTATAGTGTGCGACACCTGAGAACACAAATAACAACTCACTTGGGTGACAGTTGCTAATACTAATTAGTTTGCTGCCAAAGAAATCTTTTCTTTGCTCAGAACAGATCAAGAAACCTCAAGCTGGTTCTGGTAATATGAGTGACTATCTAAATATGATCCAATAACGCAGGGGTGGGCAAAATGAGGCCTGCGGGCCAGATGCGGCCTGCCAGGCCATTCTATCCGGCCTGTGGGGCCCCTAAAAAATTTAGAAAATGAATACTTATCTGCCCCGGCTTCCTGTTATGCAGCCCTCGATGGCTTGGCAAAACTCAGTAAGAGGCTCTCCACCTGAAATAATTGCCCGCCCCTGCAAAAAAGCAACTAATGATACAAAGAGAAAGAATGGGAAGAGAAGAGTTCACCAATCCTTGCAAAATATAGTACCTACAACTTAGTACAGAACATTATTAGAGCATCCATGTACTATTGTAAAGTAAGGCTATCCAAAATTGCTTTTCTTTTCTGTCTCTCTAGTGCTTTTAGTGTAGAGAGCTTTCAGCCACACCATCAAAAAATCTAACTTGTTGTTTTTTCATTGCCATATATTTTTGACAATGAGACATCCCTTCGTACTGAACAGAACCCCAATCAGGGCACGGCTCCTTTTCAACAGAGCTGAACCTCAAGCTGCTTGGAAGCCTATTTATATGTAGTTTATTGCTTTAATAAATGGATCCTATTGCAGTCTGTCTGTCTGTCTGTCTAGCTCATTACATAGAGGTAGAGCTGTTTAAAAACGAGTGTTCCTGCTGTAGAAAATATCAGTTTCTTGAGAAACATTCAAATACTAAGCTGTTGCGGCTGAGGTACTTTGGTTTGCCGCTGTTTGAGTTTTGGACAAAAATATTGAAAAGTCTATTTTTAAAAATTCATTCAGTCTAGACTCCATTTTTCCATCAAAACATGGTGATGGAGTTTTTTTACCAGCATTCGCAAAGGTCATTGCTTTCCATATGCTATTGAATTGGTCTCTACCTTAAATATCCAGTGTGGGATGTTTAATCATTCTGCATTTGTCTGTACTCTTGTTCCTCTTTGGGGGCAGCATCACAATATCTAAATAATTTAACTGTATCTCTTTACCCCCAGCGTCTGCTTCTGAATCACTGAATCACCAGTTTTATCTTTTAATTTCTGCCGCAGCGTACATATTCGAAGAACATAGTGTTCTTGGCAAAAAATAATTCCTTGCAAACTTGGGAATTGGTAGTTTTCCCTGTTTTTTTCCACTCACCTTCCTAATCTTCTACTGCTGCTTTTCACTCATATCACAGTCCTACTCATTAACAAAGCACATATTCATACACAACCTACCTATTCTTCTGATCTCCCTGGGCGCTTACCAACATTTGCTCCTGCTGTCCTTTCCACTCTGAGAGCTATAACTAGGAAGAAATGCATTGGCAAGGCCTCTAATTGTTCTCCCAGATGTGTTGAGCTCTTCAGGGTAGGTTTACCTGTGGATGATAACGACTGCAATCACCGCTCCTCCACAGAGTATGTTGGGTTCCTGTTGCAGACTTTGCCCTTGTGAATGTTTCAGGTGGAATAATACGACGATCATGAGAGTCTCTGTAACTTGCAACCTCATTTCTCAGTCTTGGCTCATTTCCTAGAACCTCATCCAGAGTAGCTACTGAGGGTTATACTACAAAAGAAAATATTAGACAAGATAAAAGAAGGAGAAGCAGCAGCTGCTCACACCATATTTCATGTACACCATTCTAGTGTTGGGTTTTTCCTGAGTTGGGCCCGATAATATAGTCAAGTGACCCCAGTCACCTCCTGGGCGGTTGTTTTCCTGCCTAGAGCTGGGGGGAGAAATGGAGGGGGTAGACCTAATGATCTGCAAGGTCCCTTCCAGCCCCTGACAATCTTCGACTAAAAGTAGCTAAAAACACCTAGAATCAAAATTTTGACCTGCTTACAAATACTCTCCTCTTCTTTACAAGTGAAAAAAAAGCTTTCTATCCATGTACTTTAAGAACCCTAGAGGCCAAGAACAGTGCCTAGAAAGCACCCGAAAATCATTATAGTTTCATAGTGAAACGAAACTATTATAGTCCTTAAGGCCCATTCAGATTGACGTATAAGCCAAAATAAGCCAAAATTAGATTGTCTTTGGACTCAGCATTATTCAGCACTAGCAATGCTCTAACAGCAAGGACATCGGGATCCAGTTCCAGGAAAAGTGCTACTTAGTGGAAAAAGTGCTGGGGGTAGGGCAAGCATCACCAGATTTCACATGTGAAACGACCTTGAGAACGTTAGTTATGATACAAGGTTTGTCCTTCTAGCCTTTTGACAGACCTAACTGGACCTCAGCTGCTTTGGCAGTGGTGGCTCAGGCTTTAGGTCGATTGTTCAAGCCTGAAAGCAGCAGTGGCATCCTCTCTTACCTAAACACTACAAGCCTTGTTACCTGGTCCTGTTCATGGAGGTAATTAAAAAGAGCCACTTGGTGTCATCTTACCCATGACATGCAGTGACTGCAATGAGACTTCTGAAAATGGTGCAGAAAAGGGAGATTTCACCCTAAAGGGAGAGTTCACCCCTTCCATGCACCATCTGGGTAGTTAATTATATAGTGTAGTGTGAGGGCAGGACCCATTTGGATCCAGTTGGAGGCCTGACTTAGTATGGTATTTAGAACTGGGCATTGGAGAGAGGTGAGGAAGAGATAAAATGATGCTTTGCTGTTAACAGGGAATGAATGAACTTAACCAAATGCAGGAGAAAAGGTAAAAATGCGAATATAATATATAGTGGGTGTGTCTACACAAGGCGCAACATCACTGTAACAATGCACTATGACGACGTAGCACTGGCAGTCACAAACCATGATGCTGCAGCTATGTCATGGTAGTGACACACTCCTTCATTATATCACATCACTACAGTGATGTAGTGGTGAAAAAAAACTGCACGTCCGGCACGGCGCAATACAGGCTGTTATTGCACTGTCATTTAAGACTTCCAAAAGACGCAAGAACAACACAGTAACAACGGCGTGGTAACAGCAGTGCCGTACAGCTATGTGTAGACGAGCCTAGTAGCGCCCAAAATAGAGAAAGATGAAACATGAGAGGGGAAAACAAGAATTTACAGGGTTTAAAAAGAGAAGCTGAAAAGCATTTTTTTTCCAGAGATAAATGAAGGCTGAAAAAAAGTTTCAGCTCCAGGCAAAAGGGGAAGGGAGGTGAAATAACTCTGAAACTGTTAAGACATACTAAAGACAAAATTATTCTGAGGGAAATCACAGACACTAAAAAATACCAAGGGAAGGCAACAGCTCACTAAAAGAGAGAAAACAGGACAGAATAAGAATATGTCGAACGAACGGAGAAGGAATACCCAGTGAGTGATTTTTCGAACGCTTGACTGACGTCTGATGCCAGGGTATTTTGATCACCAGTATCACAACAGGTGCCACTTGTCCTTTTACTTACAACACTTTTATGCTGCCTTTTAAGAACAGTAGGGCTGGGCTATAATTCTTGGCCGACTTACTGAGTTAAGAGGAGGTAGATTCCTTGACTGGGGAAAAGTCGGTGTATTGGGTCTGTATTAATCTCCCCTGGAGCCCTCATATCATGGATATGGCCATCAGAAGGTGGGCAGCTGCGTGTAAAACCTTGGTTTTGGACAAAAGATGCTGGTATTAATGCAGGCTACTGTGATGCATAATGTGTTATGGACCATGGGGCGCCAAGTAGCTGAACTACAGATAGCAGAAGAAATTAAATCCACAATATGAGATGCATCTCATAAGATACGGCCTCCTAGCTGGAACACAGTGGTTAGTAACACAGATAGGCCTTGGGCAGACTGGTGGGATGTAAGTCTAGCAGAGTTCACCTTTATCTGATGCACTGGGATTGTGAGAAAGGCATACCTCCTCATAAACACGGGAAGCATGATTAGTGGTACAGTCATCATGTCCATCGGACCCCTGAATGGGTCATATAGGAAGATGACCACTGCGTAGCCACAAGCGCACGGGAGTGTGGACAATGCCAGCTAAGTGCCTGGATTTGCCTAGAAGGTAAAATGGTGAAAAAATGGACAGAGCTGCTAGGAAAAAGCACATATGAAGTGTTCACGTCCATAAAAGTACATAGCACAAACCCATGGCACTTCAGTAAAGGGCACGTATGCCTGCAGGTGTCTTCAGTAGCAACTGTTACCTATGTCACACAGAATCAAAGGTAGGGGAAGAAGAAGTACAAGAGTAAGTTTGATGAGGCCTAAGACTATATGTAACCTGCATGCAAGTTAAACAACACTTGTACCATAAACCATGTAGCAAAGAATAATGCCAGGATACAGAGGTACTAATGCTAGCTTAAACCTACCCTTTCCCTGAAACTTCTTGTGCCAAATAGCATCCATCAAACTGGGCACACCTGCACATGAAGTAAATGCAAAGCAATAAATTCTGGCGCGTATTGCAGTGGAGTTTATTGCTCCTGGGTGCTGTGTTTACACGTGTACCCAGGACTGTAGCATGTTGATCTGGACTTCAGCATCTCTGGCTGGCAGAGGGCCTGGGGGAGTCACCCTGCAGCCCAGAGCTACTCTGACCTGGTTCAACGTGCTGTGGAGGGGCTGGCACGTTGAGACACCAGGGTTCGACATGCTGGGACACCAGGGTGCTCCAGTGCAGGGCTAACTAGCAAGCAACCCCCACACTGAAGCAGCCTTGTGGCCCAGCCAGCCCCGTCAGTGTCTACGTATGATTGCTGTGCACTAAAGAAAGCTATGATAGGATAGTACTTATGTTTACAAGTACCAACCTATAGTGGACTTGATTAGTTTTCTGCAGCCTAATTAGGGACGCATATATAGGCACTGAGATTTTACTGCGGAGTAATTAGGCAGCTCCGTAGTAAACATTTCATGCAGAGTTGCACTGAGTGCTGGGTGCAACTAAATGGTCAAAAGTTATTTTAATTGCATTATATAATTAAAGAATAATTATTGACTCCTTGGCACGGATCTAACGTGTTCCTGTAGGTATTTGCTTCCTCATCTTACAGTTTGCTGGCCGAATGTAAAATTTCCCCCTTGTAAGACCAATCAGACAGAGGGCAGGCCAGGGGAGGACCTTAGAGACCAGCTGGTTCAGTTTCTAAGGTGCTACTGTGCCCTGCCTTCTACTTGACTTTGCATTAACACAGCTAACTACCTTTGTTCAGAGGAAGGAGAGTCCAGTAGGCAGGATCATGGGCAGCTGGTGCCTCCTGAATCAGGGGGGGCACTTGCCCCCTCAGCGGCCAGTCAGCAACCAATTTTGGTTGGCCGGTCAGCAATCGGGGGGGTGTCCCCCACGACTGATCGTGCTAACCCAGAAATGCCAGCAGCACCCCCATTCCCCAGCTGTCGCTCTTGTGCGGAGGGCACCAGTGCTCCTGCCTGCCCCCCCGGCCGCTGCCTAAGCAGGGAGTGCTGGCTGGCAGGGGTGCACCAGTGCTCACAAGGGGTGCATGTGCACCCCCATGCACCCCCTATGCATCACCACTGCTCAGGATGTCAGCCTGTGACTCACGAGCCCTGGTCTACGATACATTTGCATACTTGTGGCAAGTTACTTGACCTCCAGGAATACTTCCTGCTTCCCAGGTGTATTGTAAAGGAAAAGCCCTACCAATACTCACAGCCTATGGGAACAGGGCAGAGGCTAGACCAGTAAAAGAGGTCCTGTCAAGTGCCTTCGGCTTGCACTGATTTCAGCAGCAGTCCAGGCTTCCTCACATACAGCAGTCATTTGTTTCAGAAAATGCTGAAATCCTCGGATGAAAGCTGCAGCGCTCTTCAAGGGCTACGGAGCAGCACAGTTCAGTGTACCTTTTTACTAACCTTTGTGTCTTGTCTTGTTTTGCCCCATCCTTTTCCTAGTTTAGACATGCCTCTGTTATTCTAATAATGCCTGTACTCCAATTCAGCGTTTTCTTATGTCTGTCTTTGGCATTTGCATCAAAGATACTCTGGTTCTCTCTTTTATCCTGCCTCCTCTGCTATACCTTTCCACTATCGCCCACATTATTATACTGTAGATATATTACCTTGGGATCTAAACCACCCCTCTCTACACATATGTAAATTCTCAATTACCTCATCGCTAATCTAAGAAACAGGCAGCTTTCCATATTAGCCGGCAATCTGTTCCTCTACAGATTCACAGTTCAAAAAGGAACCTGTCTCCTTCAGAGAAAGGACAGGGCCCCTTTTGTCAATGAAAATACCATGATTTTGCTTCTCTCCTGCCTTGGTTTGCTCATACCTCCCAGGCTAGCAGATGCTTACTTACAAGACTAGCTTTACTCCTGCGAGGAGTTGCATTGACTTGGAGAGTACTCACATGATCCGTGTTACTCATGCATATGGAGCTCCTGCAGCACGGGGACTATAAAGACATAAGCAGAGAGAAAAAGCATGTGCACGGTGGAAGCAGCAAGTTAAATTGGTTTCAATAAAGCCAAGGGTTTGAGGTTCTGCTGCTGCCACGCCAGGCCACAGGAGCTGGCCTGTTACGAGCCAAATCTTCAGCGTCTTCAGTATTTTTGAGGAAGTCGTGATTCATGTTTGGGCTGAAAGAAGATGTGGCGTTCTCCTTGTGGGTCACAACTTCATATTGAAATCATATCACAACTTCATCCCCCCATTATCCGTCCCTTTCTAAGGAATGAATTTGCTCCTTTCCCAGATGCTTCATTGAAACCAAATCAGGAGTAATCTTAGGGAGAGAAAATTGCAACTAAAGTTATTTTAGGAACTATTATTATGGCAGGTTTTAAACTAAACTGATTATGCGGGTGTATTTTCATGTGGTTAAGGCTGACACATTTAACCCACCTAACAGGCGAATGCGGCACATGTTCAGTGATAAATCAAAGTGAAAGGCGATATACTAAAATGCCTGTAAAAACACGATTGTTGTTTTATTAGCATATATCCTCATGTCCTGAATTTCCAAACTTAGTTGAGGAATTTAAGTAATCAAGTGCAGTATAACCATCTACTTAAACTACCTTCACTATTCCTGCAATATCAGTTGAGAAACTGGTAGTGTTTCAATAGACTTTATAACTGCTTGCCTAGGAAAAACTACTTCACATATATAACATGTACTGTTACCTGCGAAAATTATCCGGTGCATAGATACAGGACGAACAAAAGGATGTTTTAAGGTTGATGTCATCTCACTGTAAAAGCTACAATTTGAAAAAAGGCAAAAACTATTTAGAAAATAGGCTGAGTAATGGTCTTTCAAGGTGCTATACTAAGCTTCAGCCACTAGCAAGTGCTCTTGAATAGTTTTTCAAGGCAGAGAGTCCTTGAACCCACATGAATTGTGAAGTCTGAATCTCTGGTTTTAATTTGTTAGAAGAAGCGGAAAGAATGCAATTTATAACTAGGGAAATGCTGTGCCACCAATGCAGACACGACTTCAAGAAGCTGGTTCTTCAATCCAGGCAGAATTACATGATGCAACAACATCATAACAAAGCATTCAATGCACGCTAGGAGGACTGGCTGAACTTTAAAAGCTGGACTTTATGTGTTTCGTTCCTTACTTTTTATTTTGTTAATGTGATTGAAATATATATATGATGAATGAATATATATATATATGATGACAAGGTATAGTGATTGCCATTACTTCTGACACTGGTAATTTTGCTTGCCGACATACAGTTTTGCCGGTTTTTATTCCAGCTTAGTTGCAGCTAGTCTTAAAACCCCAATGTTACTGTAATTTTTTACTTTGGGAAGTTTGTCAGCTTGAACGTCTAGTTATTTAAACTGTCTCTGTCAAACACATTTAGACAATTACCCGTGTTTTAGTTTGTGCTGCAATCTGAACATTATACAAATAACTTAGCTGGAAGGAAACCTGAATGTTTAAACATACCCCAAACCCTTTAGTGTAATTTTATGATTCAGGAATAAACTTTGTGATCCTAGCCTCAGCAAATGAATGTCGTCTTCACATTAATTGAGAATAGGCACTGTCTTAATGATAGAATAAAGATTTTTATAAGTTTTTATATGCTGCCACTGCACAGAAGTTGGGATATCGATTTCATACATAAATAAATAAGGAAGCCCTCTAAAAACGTGTAATAACCTTTGAACGTCCAGCAATACCAGTTCATAAAATGAATGTTATACTGCCGATATACCAACCCATTCCCTTGCACATTAGATAAAAAAATTCAGCAAAACTGCCTGCGTCAGACTTGAAAGCTATTTTACAAAATCCTGCTTGAAGAAAACAAGACCTTTTTTGCTGAAACCATTCCAGACTTTTATTACTAGTTAGTCATCATCAGTTAACCCCCAGCACACATTTCCCCCCTTCTCTCAAACTATACAATTCACACTTATTGTAATTAATTTTATGGCCTTCTTAGCAATGGGAGACCGCTACATTTTATGCTACATTGCACAAGCAATTGAAAGTTGCAGATGAAAAAAACCTAAGCACCAAATGTTTAGCAGGTTTTTATTCTATTTTAAATGAGCAACCTATTTAAATCAATTATCAGCTTAAAATGAGCAGCCTGATCTAATTAGTCTTAGCCCCTGGTGGGTTAATGAATGAAAGGGAGGTGCTGGGCAGATGTGCTGTCCCCCAGGACATTCTGCTACTGACCACACTGACACAGAATCCCACTAGGTTGGTAAGTGTTATCAAGCAAAATTACTGACAACAAGCATTGCAGGCTGCAGGATTATTAGTTCCATCAGCAGAATGACTAAGCATTGCATAGCATTTTTTTTTTTTTGCCCTGCCTTTGTAAGGCAAAGCATTGGCATTGTGCAACAACTACTGGGAGTTTTGAATTTCCAATAAATTAATTTGGCGTCTTTTTACAACAGCCAATGAACTGAAATTACATGCTAACTCCAGATGCGGACATAATTATGATGGCAACTAAAATCTTCTGGAAACTTAGTCAATGAGCCAGCGATCCTTCCCACCACTCCCTCGACCATAATCCTGAGTTCCCCTGTTATTTAAACATAATGCCCTCTGTGCTTGATTATGTACCCAATTAAGAAATTTAATATACTACATGCAAATAGAAAATGCTGATAAGTAATATTACATGTGGAGAAGGGGGAAAACAGTAATGCCATTAATGAATGTGCTTATTTTCTTATCTTTTTATTGCATCTCCTGACTGCTCCACAGTGAGTGCACAGATGTTTGCGCTTTGAAGATGACATTTCTTGGACCAAATACTAAGTCTTTGGTAAATGTTACAATTCGTTATTATACAGGAGTTCTGCATCTGTTACTCTAGTTGGATATATTTTTTTAGACAGATTTTTGATTCCCTCCCCAAAACTGCTGCACAAAGTTAAAGATAAGCTGATAGTGTTTGACAAAGTAGGAATGTGCCCATTGACTTCTTATCCTAGCTTACCTAAATATGGGCCCTATCCTACACAACTCAAACTGGTAAAAGGTTTGATACTGGCTTAAATGGGAAAAGAATGAGAGCGCTAAGTTGCCATCAATCAGCTCCAAAAGATGTTTATCTGTTTATATGAAAATGGGCCACCTTAAAAACTAACCTTTTCAAACAACAACTAGATGTGCCAATATGTTGACACTTTCATGTTATACTGAATCGTCAACTCCTATTGAGAAAAATAATTACGGCTTCATCAAATTCCTCTGTGTAATTGGGATACATAAACAGACACCGATGAATTATAAATGAATTGTTGAAGAATTTCGTGATGGTGGGGCTGCCTAAAAGGTCAAAAACTTTCCTGGGCTCTAGTGTGTTTTGAAGCTGCCTGAGTTGAGCGTATGAAGCAGAGTAAGGGTTATGAGAAGACAATGAAGATCCAGGGAATTTAACAGGTTTACTTGAGAAACTCCTTCACTGCTTTGGCTCAGTGGTATGCACACATCTGTCAAAAAAGGTCAAAAGGATTTTTAAAAGAGGGGAGTGAGGGTCTCCTTTTAAAATTGCCAAATAAGTGCATCAGCAGATGTATAAGAATGTCACTGTGCTTTGAAGCAGCTGCTGAACCACATGCTAGTCCTCAATATTGTTTGATTTTTGTATTCCAGGTTTCACTGGTTTCTCTGCCATTACCAGTCTCTGCACAGTGTGACTCTAAGGTGATTATTTTCACTCCCACAAAAGGGGATATCAGGAAACTGAATGCACACAAATGCACAACGTTTAATTGGACTCTTTAATAGGGATGGTTTCAAACATCTGCTAAGTCAAATTGGCGTGGTTTGGAAAGGCTAAAAAAAACCAGGATAAATGTCATTTGGAAACTGACCCAGACTTTTGTCCATGAAAATCTGTTTTTCAAAGAATAACGCCACCGCCAAACTCTTCTTGAGACAAACTCTCTTACCTACTTTGGGGAGAAAAGGAGGAAAATTAACTTATATTATTTTTTTTTTTTTCATTTTGGATGCCGAATTAAAACCTGATAATCGTAGTTTCACCGTGACTTATTACAATGATTTATTCAATTAACCTCATGAATATAAGCGCTATCATTAAATAAGCTAAATTTGAGTGCAACAATTACAACTTTTGCTAACTAGAAGCAGTGTAAGTATTAAGTGTTTAAATATACCAATATTGGAGCATGATAATTTTTAAACATAATTACCTCTTTTATTATACTTTGATTAGATTAAAATTAATGCATTATTAAGCCATGATATGTTCTACCATCTAGAGCTCTGTGTAGACACAGATAGGAGTCCTTTCCCCCCACCCTTTCTCAGGTCTAAGTTAATTAAATTCCCTTTAATTATAATTTACTATAATGCTCCACTTTTACCACTATTATGTCTTTTGAACTTCGAAATTCAAAAAAACCCCTTAAAATGGTCTTTTGCAGGAGAACTGAACTGTCAGCGAATTCAGGCAAAATTAATTATTTCAGCTTGATAAACCTTTTCATCTATTTGACTCCTTATACAGAAAAGCCAATTAATAATGTCAAACATGCTTTGCCTCTAGGGACTAGCAAGTTCTAATGAGTCTGTTTACTGTAGAGTGGCTAGCAGAATGAGCCTCATGTAGAAATTTTCTAATCGCGCCACACCTGTCAAGCTGAGTCTCATTATCTGTGTACCAAGGGCAAACCTCATTTTGTCAGTAGTGGTTTTCGAAGAACTAACAACTGCCTGGGGAAGCATACAGGACTGTCGGCCAGTAGATGAGTCACTTAATTACCAATCAGAGCAGCAGAAGTGAATTCCTAATGTTCTTTAGTACCAACCCTGCTAATCACTAGTATATGCATCTTACCTTATCAGAGTACCCGGGCCAGCCATTCATTTTCAGCAGGAAGCTTATTTACCACTTCTCTGTATGCTCTAATAGGTTATGATTGATGATGTTACTCAGTATACAGCTATTAATCAAATGCACAGTATAATGCCAGTGGACCCCACTTAGCCAATCTGGTTGCTTCCTCCTCATCTGATGATTAGCTGATAATTGGAGGGCTCCAGGAGTGGGAATGACTCGACTGCGGTGACATCTCTCTGTGGTGACCTCAAAGCAGGCCCCATGCTTCCTCGGTGTACATTGAACAAATCTTTATGCAGCCCTTCTAGATATAAATGAAGGGCAATTCTGGATGAAGCGCTGAGAGTGGCTTATATTTTGGGAGCAGCACATAAGCGCTAATTAAACTCTTGGTTTAAACTCCCGCCTGATAAAAATAGTATTATCCTCGCTTTACAGACTGTCAAAGGACAACAAAGGTCTGGCTTGTGATGCAGCTGCAGCCTCCTACCGAGGTAGTGGGGATGCACATCCTCCTTGTGGGTATCCGGAAGGTCCCTGGGGCTCGCACAGTCACAATGCCTCCTTGAGCTCTAGCAGAATGGCAGGTTTGCTGTGCTTGGACAGGATATCGCATCTCCCGGCTGATGTATCCGGCTTGTCCTTTTGAGGCACGCAGGAGTACATAGCCTCTAAATACAGAGCTGTGTTCATTGTAAAGGTACCCTTTGCCTGCCTTAGGCTTTTGGGCAGGAGTGGATGGAGCATAATCTAGCCTAGGGGTTGACAGCCAGGGGTACACATACCCCCAGGGGTACTTGGGAAGGCCCGAGTGGGTAAGTGGCAGTGGACAGGGATGGAGTACCATCACCCACCACCCTACACTGCCACCTCCCAGAAGCAGGGCCAGGTCGGGGCAAGGGCAGTGGCACCCTTCTGCAGGCCGCCCAGGCACTGTCCAGACAGTCGGATGCCGGGGTGGAGGGTGGGGGGTTCAGCTTACGTGCAGCAGCAGCCACCTCCGCCATCCAGCCTCCCACGCTGCCACCACTCCACATCCAGCCGCACGCCACCCTCCCCTTCCACCCTCCCCCCATGTCCGGCCGCCAGGAGTACGCTTATTAAAAAAGGTTGACAACCCCATACCTAGCCCAATAATAAGAACGGCTCACTTGCTTTCATTGATGTCAATAGCGGCTGCGTCGCTGAGCACAAGCCTAGCAGCATCAGGAGAACCTAATGTGTCCTAGGCTCTAAAGCAACTACCAGATCTTCATTCAGGTGAGCGTGCTTACGGGTTTTAGTAGGACTGCTCAAGTGAACAAAGGCTTGGGGGATTGGGCTCCAAATCATTGTCAGAGCCCGGATTAAAATTTGGGAGTTCCTAGCTCAGACAACCAGACCATGGCTGGATTTCCTTAGTACTGTGAATATTTAACAATGCTACTCTCTGCCTGGAGCGGACTCGTGGAATTAAGAGACTGTTTTCATCTTATTTTATTTGCAGGATGGCAAATGATGCACAAAAAGGCTATGAGACATAGTAAGGCTTTTGCCTAGCCAATGATTCTGCTATATGCATTTTTGTACTTCTTTTTCATTTACATCCTCCAATACAAGCGTGCACCTAAAAAAATCCAAAATGATTGCTCATCACTAGTTATTAGCTTAGTCTTCATTGAGAGAGGTATATAGGTAGGGATATAATTGAGTGAATTTAATCAGCAGTTGGAAGGAAAAGGCACACAAAGCCATCTTTCTCCTTCTCTTCTTGCCCCCCACCCAAATCTCTCCAAGGCAGCTGTGGAAGAATGGACTCCATCCTGCTTGTGTCTCTAGGTAGTAACATCATATCGATTAAATAGAGAACATGCTCCGAATACTCTGTGGATTCTAGGGTTGCTTCTATCCTCTCGAGCATGCCTGGGATGCTGTAGGTATATCTAATACAGAACGAAAAGAAAAACGGGAGTCAATTGTCATATTCAGAGACTACCTCCGCATTAACCTTTCATCAATATTAAACCGCCTCATACACGCGTGTTCTTTTTCTAATGAAGTAAAATGAGTTCTCTAATTCAAGTGAAAGTAATACAAGTCTGTGAAAACAAGGACAAAAGAAAGAGGAAGAAAAAGCCCAGCGACACAAAATACCTGTGTTGTTTTGTCACACTCCCTTATGCAGAAATAATTCAGTTCCCTCACTGAGGAACTTTGTAGTTTACCCGCTGGGGAAGGGGATTATTTTTCAAACCAAAACAGGTTTACTTCTACTGTAAAAATCTACCCTTTCCGGGTGCTGAATGAAAGGGGTCGGTAGTGGTTCAGTATTATATCAACACGTTGCCTATTTTTCACTAAGTGCTATACTGATGTTTTAAAAATATCCCTTTTGCCCTCAATTTCCTCATTTAAGCCATGATTTAGCAATGCACTTAGGCATATTCTTAGCTTCAAAGGGGCCAAGTGCTTTTCTGGACCAGGACAAAGCTAGGAGAAGATCTATACAAACACTTAGTAGTTCCCAGTAACTCTTGCTGAGCCACTGGTGTACGGTGCATTTACCCACATCAGTGGTGAGATCAGTGGAATAAAGGTAATGAGCTGGGAAGAAGAGGACCTGAGATAGCTAGTAAAATAGAAGTGGTCCCAGTGGAACAGGAAGGAACAGATGCTTGTATTAATGGTTCATACTCCTTCTCTCTATGGCTTTTGAATTCTTAATGTTATTCTCCCACCATTTTCCTCTTATTTTCTGAATTGTAATGGTAACAAAAGGCTAGTCGGCCCTGACTGGTGAAATCTTCTATTAAAAATTTGCTATAGCATGAGCTTCCCAATGTTTCCCCCTCCTCCCCCCCCCATAAGTCCCCTTAATTGTAAAGACCAAACTTAGGACTGAGAGGGCTTCAGTATCCCCAGCCATTTTGCTTTGCACTATTTGTTGGGACAATTGCGCAACCTTTAATTTGAGTTTTGTGACCCACGTCAGAAGCCGCATGGTGAGTGTAGACAGTTAAAATATTACAGAATTTGTTTCTGAACATTTTGCAAAAAATCATGTTGGAGGAAATCTACCCCCACCTTTTTTTTCACAGGGGAAAGTCAAATGCAATGTTATTTTTGGTCAAGTTGGTCCGAACCAAAATATTTCAGCTTGGTGAGTGGGAAGGATTTAATTTGAGGTCATATGATGCAAGGCTGCTGCAGTTCTCCGTGAGAGATGTAGTTTAAGTGCTGTATGCCCCTATTCTTCTTACCATCATTACTTGACTCAAAGACAAATTTTTCCTTATTTAACGGGGGGGGGAAGTTTCTTGTCTTGAAATCAAGAATGAGGCAGCAGGGGCAGTGGAGAGACAAGCAGCTGCTGTGGCTCCAGTCTCCTCACCACCTCTGCACTCCTGCTTCTCTCAGGAAACTGAGTCGGGAAGGGTTTGTCATCAAACCAATTTTCATCTATACGAATTGTTGCCTCTCTGACTGGTGTGGCATCTGAGAGCAGTATTTGGCTCTGTTTCAGGGTGTCTTGTTCTCTAATCACACACTTTATTTGATGCGTGTTGTTGCTTTTAGATCTCATTACCTCTTTCCTTGAATTCACATATTGGCTGAGCTGTCTTGGAGGGAAGGATGCTGTTTATTGAGTCACCAATTGTTTTCAATGGCAAGATAGACTACTTGGCTAGAGGTGTCTACTGGAAGAATTGATCAGACATGATACATCTGTTATATGACAAATAATAGCTTGATAAGGCATGGCGTCTGCTCAAAATACCATGGTAGCCTTCTATTCTGGTCTGTCATTCTGGGCTTCTGAGAGGCATGCGAGTTAAAAATGCAAACTTTGACCCAGATCTTTAGGTGTTACAATCCAACATAACCCTGTTGATGGAATGGAGCTCATTTATACTAGGTGAGGATTCAGCTATCTCCTAGTAAGAGAAATGCATTCTTGCAGTCTGGGAATCACCGGCCCAGTGCAGAAATTACATTTATGGCATGGTAGGTGGACAGAAAGCCCTTTACAACCATAACTGAGCAGACAGTCGGGGCACATAGAGCATTGCAAAAATGGTGGATCTGCTCTAGGATAACCCCGGATGGATGCGGTATGGGACTTCAGAGCACTGTAACGAACGTCTGTACCACATCCCATTGCGACTTGCGTTATGTCGCATTCCGCAAACATCCCATGGAGCATTGCGGCACCCTGCTCCGCCCTTCGTGGGGCAGTGGTCTGGCCTCAGCCAATGCTCAACTCCTCTGCTCGAGTGCTGGGCTGTCACTAAAGAGTCAGCAAAGCCCTTATATCCAACCCCCCGCCCCACTTCGTTTCCACTGGCCAGCTGTGAGCCATTGTTGGGTATTATCTCCCTGTGTGAGGATCCCGTCTACCCCATGTGGGCATTTGTAAAGATTACAGCTTTCAATTAATTTCTGTGCTGATTGTGGACACTCCATTCAAGGGGCTGTCCAAGGTATTCATCTTGTACAGTGTTGTTTCGAAGTGCCTGTATCCAGATCTTGGTCTATTCAGCTTCACCCGTGCTTCTCTGTCAAGGCTGTGCCCAACAGGGGATTAACTTGGTGTAAAAGATTTCAGACAGGATTTACTCTGAGCAACCATTTCATTTCCATTCACCCCATCCCATATCTAAACTTAGTGCAACACACAAGTCCATAGCACCCGGCCTCCCAGGCTCTCGATGGGCCCCGAAACCTGGCAGCAAGGGGGCAGTTGAGGTCTGTCTTCTTGGGTCATTTGGTCTAATGCCCTCGAGTACAGGGAATACATGTGCGTGTGTAAGTTGTGCAACCTGTTATTGAGTCTCTGAAGACTGTTAAGTAAAGTGTCGAGCTCTTTAGTATGACAGCTTCCGGACCATACCGGAGCTCGGTTATCTGCTGGGTTTATACCATGGATCTGAGCGCTCTGAAGTTGGCACCCCATGTCATGCTGCCTAAATGTCTTGAGATAGGTACCTGTGAAGAGACTTTCCTGC
>JAGPOW010003685.1:20980378-21025952 GCA_030014935.1 Caiman crocodilus
GCTGGGTTTATACCATGGATCTGAGCGCTCTGAAGTTGGCACCCCATGTCATGCTGCCTAAATGTCTTGAGATAGGTACCTGTGAAGAGACTTTCCTGCTGACACTGACCTTCTGGAGGTGATGTTTATAGGTGAGGGAATGGTCTGATGTGACTCCTTGGTAAGTTGGGGTATGCTCATGGGGAAGGATGTGGTTCCCTACTCCAATATTCAGCGTGCCCTTGGCTCGACAATTGTCCAGATGGAAGAGTGACAGTACTGATTTACTGATGCTTCCACTGACCTTGCACCTCCCCAACAACTCCCTGAGTCCCCATGACACTGGACTTGAATGAAGTTGAGGCACCAGACTTGGTCTCCTCTAGTGTTGTTGGGGTCTTATCAGTCTGTGCTACATTGAGAGGAAGAACCATAAATCTAGGTAATTGTCAACACCCCTCCCCCCTCATCCCTCAAGCTCGTGATGCTTTCCTAAGAGAAGCCAATGTATTTACCTGGACCCACCTGACACAAACTCTGACCCAAACAGATCCCAAGAGACACCAAAAACTTTATTTAAGCCCCACAGCTGAGGTGTAACTAACTGACAAATCTACCTATCTTTACTGCCAATCCTCCGGGTGCTGTTTGGCAGAGCAGATATGAATGAGCACCATGGCAGGTAAGGCCTAGCAATACCACCCCCCCCACCACACACACCCACACCTGCCACCACTTCTGCCCTCAATCTCTTCCTGGAAAACTGGAGAAGTCTCACGCCTCTGGGCCCTGACACTTGGGTTCCCAGTCATCCCAGCTCCCATGGCAGGGAGATGGAAAACAGGTATCGAGGGTTTCCCAGCTGGGAGGTGGAATCCAGGTATTTCATGGCATGGTCAGTACTGAGTTGTGAGCAACAGTGTGGCTTCTGTCTCGGGAAGCTGGAGCCATCCAGAGGATCGCTAATTTAATTGGACATCAGGTGGGCTGGTGATAGAGAGGCGTGCACAGCATATTGGTTGCAAGAATAACTTTTATTTAACTTTACTTACGCCGCTGGTGGTCGCGACGCAGATGGTAAGGTTGCTTATGTAGTTACAGGTAACGAGTTGCTTGCGTAGTTACAGATAACTGGCAACAGAATGAGCCGGCGAGCTTGTAGACAGAAACAAGAATGCAGGGTGAAGGATACGTCGGGAGCAAACAGTGACAGGGAGATGTTGGAGGATGGCCAGTCCGCCAGCTTTTCTCTTTCACGTAGCAAAGTTCTCCGTACTCTACCACGTGCTTAGAGCTCTCCGACTTAGGCAGAAACTGCACAGACCTTTATACTCTTAGAATAGCCAATGACAAACCGCTGGGTAGGAATAGTTAATGAGGTAAAACGTACCAAATTCAAAAGTAACTGCAGTTGCTTAGGGAAGTTCTGTTGTGACAGGGACACTCAACTGATTTAGTTTTGACAGCTTCCACACCTGGTTGGGGGAAAATGCCGAGACAGGAGACTCATCACAGGTCCCTCAGTGTTTGCAGGCTACATTTGTGTGCAGGTCACCTGGTCACAGAGCCCGGCAATCAGGATCCAGGATGGTTGGCCCGACACCTGCAGAGTGGTGGAGATATGTGCGTAGATGGTGCTGGCAACATAAGGACCAAATGGGACCATTTGGGGGGTTGGAATGGACAAATTGGCAACTGCTTGTACCTGTGGTGCTTCAGCACTTGAATGAATCATCCAGGACCAGGAACATGCTGCAAAGGCCCAAGAACAAGGTCTATGGATGGCCTGCTGCTCTCTGAGGGAGGTTGCACATGTTGCTACAGAGCTGAGCGAGTCACAGTGCCAGGATAAGGAGTTTACACACAGGGTCAAGGACCGTTTGGGCTCCAGCTGCAACATCCCTGAGTGGCATCAGTGCCATCTTCCATGAGGACACCACTGCCCTTCTGGACCAGAGTGGTAGGGCAGGCTGCTGCCCACCATCCCCCACCATGGATATCCACACACCAAGGACTTCTCTCGTCTCACGAGGGTGGGGGGCGAAGGCTTGGATGGCAGCTGTGGAGGAATACTCCACACTGTGGGCTGATTGGGGGATGCTGAGTGGTGGGTGTGGCAGAAGGCCACCTCTGTTTCTCCCTAACAACACTGATCTGTAACAATTTGGTTAGGATGGGCCCAGCAGAGGATACACACCTTACCCTACCTCTTTAGGTCACCTGAGCTGGATACATTCCTAAGGGAGGGGAGAAACCTGCTCCCTCTGCCTATGTGACTGGCATCACATACCTGGGTGAGGGGCTTGCTCCCTGGGGAGCTAGGAACTGCCAGTCTGCCCGGCAACTAGTGATGCATTTCAAATTGGTTGGCTGACAGCCAACAGGTGCTGGCCTCCATTGGACCGGGTAAATGAGGTCACAAGGGCTATATAAGTTAAGGACTGCCCAGGAGGAGAAGGCATCAGCCATGAGGAAGGCTCAGAGAGAAAGAAGAGCTGAACCCTCTGAAACTTGCTCTCTCTCTCAAAACTCACGATCAAGGAACTGCCTGCCTCCAGAGGGAATCTCCACCTGCCTCTGGATGATACTTGTGAGCAAGCTACCTGAGATCTAACTAGGTATCTCACTTGCAGTAACTCAGATGTGTGATCAAAGGCTACTCCAGCCGTGGGAGTTTGCTCTATGGGATTTCTCTGATATTGCTTTAACTTGTACCCTATTCCAACTTGTAACCTTTGTACCTATTGTGGGAGACTTATTGGGAGTGGGTCTAGATTATGCTGTGGGGTCCCCTTGGTTTGGCTGACTAAGGGAGACCACTACTTGTGCTTCTGACTGAGGGAAGCATCCCAAGTTCTTGAAGTGAATCAAGTACCCTCAAGGGCTACTCGGCCTGTGTTTTCCAGGGTGCACAAAGCCAGAATCAAGCCTTGCCCTGGGTGGTGGCAGTGGGACCCCCAGGCTAGTGGGTGTGCTCCAGGAAGGGGGTCGGCCCCAGGGAGGCACTCAGAGCCTGGAAGGTGGTTAGGCACAGTGAGGTGGGTAGCTCAATGCAGGAGCATCCCCTACTGGTCCACCACAGTGGGGAGGGCACAGAACAGGAGATATGGTGTATGGGAGCCAGGGGTTCAAGGCATCTGGTGGGGCCTGCTCTGGGGAGCAGCAGCTTGGGCAGGGAGGGGAGGCAGGATGCCTAAGATCCAATGCCAGGGCTGACATACTCAACCCACCTTCCAGGGCCAACTCAATATTCATGGCCACTGGCAGTTGCTGACATAGGCTCAGGGCCTCAAAGAGAAGGAAGAGCTGTGAGGGTGTCCCACCAGTCCACTGGACTCAGGCCAGTGTGGGCCTGGGCCCCATTGCAGGGAATTGCAGCCTTCTGGGCTTAGGTCCAAGTTCCAGAGTAAGGAAATGTTTCACAGTGTTTCTTCATTATGCATGTGAAAAGTTTGCCAGCTGCAACGTTTAATTAAACCCAGGGGCAGCAGTTTTGCATGCATCATTCCCCCTGCTGCCCCAAGGTTTTGTATTTGTTCAGTTGAGCCCCCCATGGCTGCCCAGCCCCTTTCCCCCCCAGGTGGCACAACTGCCGGGTGCAGGTGGGGCCTTTCTCTGCTCTCTCAGTGTTAACTGAGAAGAAGGCTCCAAGTTCCAGAGTGGGTGACGTTCCACAGTTTTTTGTTTAATAAATATGCTAACCGTTTGGCAGCTTCAACATTTGATTAAAACAAGGCAAGTGTCTTCCTCAAGTTGCATTCCCCTGGACCCTAGTGCATGCCCTCAGGGGAGGGGAGGGGGGATGGTGCCTGTGCAGCCTGGGTTGTGAGCAGCAGGAGCAATGGAGCCCATGGTAGGAGACCCATGGTCAGGTGCCGGGGAAGGGGCACTCAAAGCCCCCTGGTCCTACTCATCCAGGGAGGCCTCCTAAGCTACACATGTGAGGAAGCAGTTGGCCAGCGCTTCATTAATTTGGACAGCCTGCTGCAGTGTGGGGTCAGGGCCATACACATCAGTGGGGGTCTTGCCCTCTCTCCCATTCCTGAGCTGGATATGCTTGCAGTGCCAAGCCCAGTCTGTAGTTGAAATGCTTCTTCTGATAGTCCAGGTGCACCCATAGGGCCTCATAGACCAGAGCAGGAGGGAGTAGGCTGGACCCCTGATTAGGTTTGAGGGCCAATTACGTTGGCAATGACAAAATTAGGGGCCGCCTGGGAAATGAGGAGTTGTGCAAGAGGCGGGCACTATCTTTATCGGCCGCATGGAAGTTGGTGGCACAGTTGTACCACGGGTGCCTGGGTTCTGTATGTGTGTGTCTGCATGTGGGAGTGTCCAGGATGCCTGGGTTGTGCGTGAGCGGGGCATCCAGGTGGGCAGCTGTGATGCCTCCACCCTATCAGGGGTGGCTCAGCTGTTCAGGTCCACTAGGGAGTCTTCAGCAGCTGGGGGAGCCTGCAGGGCATGCTGGGATGCATGCAATAGCGCCCCCTTTTCCCATCCCCATACACACCTGCTGTGCTTGGGTCTTGAAGGTAGGCTCCAAGCCCCGCCACCCCACAAGGGCTAATGTGTGTTCTGGTTCCTCCTGACCTAAATGGGGAAAGTTAGAGGGCTTCTTTGCCATAAGCTTCTTGAACGCCTGGATTTAGCCATAAATTTCAAATTTCACTGTTTTCCTAGAAGAGAATCAGAGTTAAGAAATTATACACTTATGGAAGAAGGATGTGCGTAAACAATAAAGAGAAGCTCAGGTAAGATTTAACAGTTATTAGGTCACTAAATGTCTTGAGATACCGCCACCAAATGGACTCAATAGTTTTGTGACCCATTCCACCATCCCTCTTTAGAAGAACTAACCAATTCATCCCTGTCACACACAGGAGCAGTCGGTTGTTAAACAACCTTAAATCTACAAGCAATAATAGAGGCTTATTAAAATGTAGTATAGACTACAGTATTGAATATGAACAGGCCCCAAACAGGCAGAAAGTCCTGTAGGTTTTGCCAAGTTTGTCAGCTTACATAACTTTCTCATTTTATACTTAATGATTGCCAGGCTTGCTCCACTACAAGAAAAGTAATTTTGAGGAGAAGATTTTTTTTTTTTCCGGTGATA
Source organism: Caiman crocodilus (assembly GCA_030014935.1). NCBI lineage: Eukaryota > Metazoa > Chordata > Crocodylia > Alligatoridae > Caiman > Caiman crocodilus. Next base: position 20,985,474 of record JAGPOW010003685.1, read on the forward strand.
TCGAAATGGGCGCAGCTATCTGACCCACTCAAATATGGAGCAGAGTGTTATCTGTTTTTAATTTTAGTAAAGCCACTGTGACACTCTGGTGCCTATAGCTTCATCCTGAAAACCAAGAGACGTCAGGACGAAATCTGGCAAAAAGGGGCTAGTGGCTGGTTTGCAGGCGCTCAGGGAAAAAGGACTGCAAACCTCTCAGTGATTGTAGTTTTAATGCAAAATACAGAGCAGATTCACAACTGATGTAAATCAACATAGGCCCATTGGACACCTGTAGCTTGAAAATACATTAACTTTCTTTGATACATATGGAAAAGGGAAGCTGTCTCCTTCCCTAGAAAACCTGTGTGATAAGTTTTAACCCAGAGTGAATTTTCATTGCAGAGTTATGTTGTATTAAATGAAACAAAGCCCCTGAGGTTCATAAAAGAGAAACACTGTTGGGCTTCTGTAAATGTGGTAGTGAATGACCACTGTAATACTGTGGCTCCTTGATCTGCGGAGTGTAAATGGCTTGAGAAAGGGGCTGTGTCTTTTGTCTTGCACAAGACTAGGCAGTGTAAAGGTGAGAACAACCATTTGCGGGACCTGGTTTGGGTTCAGATAAGCTACCTACATTTCATTAAAACCTAAATCTAAACTAGGAGCAATGTATGCAGGCATCCACTGGCATGGACAGGCTGAGTTAAATAACTTGGGGTGGGGGGAATCGAGGGGGTTTGAGGGTCTGAGCAGGGCCTGGTGGGTGCAGAGCAGATTTGGGAGGTCCATGAAGAGGAGGGATTGTCCCATTAAGGGAGATTAATCAAAGTCAGGGGGAAGTGGCAACGGTACTGCTTTTCCAGCCCTGGGGCTATGCTGTGAATGAATATGTGCAGGTACTCGCTAGGCTGTGTTAACCCATTTTAGATTAGGTTAACCCAGGTCAGTCTAAAGTTAGTGTCTTTAAAGGTGAACTTAGATTGGCCACGACACTTTTTGAGCAATTTAAGCCCTGTGAACTTCTGAATGATGGGGCATTTAGACTAACGCAGGCCAGGTGAGGCCAATCGGTATTAACTATAATACTTGTACATATCCTAAATGAATTTTTGTTACTTTTCTAATGGTTCTTTTCATAGGAGGATCGGAAAGACTGTGAACCCATTTAGCTTCCCAACACCCATCAATGCTAAATTGGCCATCTTTACAACCTCTGAATTGTTGAACTCCAGGGGTCTTGTCTTCTGCACCCAGACTCCTAGGTGCCCAAGAAAAGACACCTGGAGATCAATAATTCAACAGGACTCCAGCTGACTTCAACAGACTTTGACACATGGGAGGACAACAGAAATGGGAAACAGTCCAGACACAGTGTATGTCTTCTTTTTTTGTCTCAAGACTACACAGTATTTTGTAGTTAACACTCAGCAGTCCATCGTTAGGTATTTTATCTGCTAGGATTTACATAAACCACATGGTAACACTGAAGCATAACCTGTGCTCGTTCACGTGCAGGAGCCCCAGCTCTATGCATCCTCAAGAGAGGAAAAATCCCCTGTGTGCATTTCACCTGAACCTTGCCTTTTTTCTATTTGCCGTGGACACATAAGACTGATAAAACATCAGACATTTGGTCTTGAGAGCAGAAATAACCTAGTTCTTGATATATTTTCTGTTCGTCCCTTTCAAGCTCAGATGTGCCTGGCCTTTTGCCTATCTACCAGGATGTATCCAGTGGAAAAAATATCCAAATCTAATATGCAGCAGGATTAAATATAGGACCATGAATGCAACTAAATTGACGTGAATGAGAGGATATTCCCGTTTACTACGTGTTCCATCACAGACCTTCATGGAAAACATTCCAGAGCAGGGACGGGTGAATGCGTTTTTCCAAACTTGAGCACTGTAAGTTCAAAAGTTCAATTTTAACATGGATGTTAAGATTTCTTTTTCTTTTTTTTTAATGTAGAAAGAACAAACAGATACTTTCAATGAGCATGGCATGTGCTCTAGATTATGAGTGCAACACAGTAAGAAAGTAACATCACTAGCAGAGAACAGAATGCATCTCCTGGATGCACGCGCTGAATCTGGCCCGGAGAACAAGAGCGGCTGATGAACAATAAGCTTTGGAAGTGTTAGAAATATAAAGGAGCCGTCTCCCTCTCAGGAACAGTAAAAAGGCAGATATGAGCCATAACAGGAGTTAAGCTTTACTAATCCAAATATAGCAGGAGAATGGCCACTTTGGAGCTGCGTTGGCTGATCACTTTGAATTTTAAAGTAACAGCTTAGCAAGGCAGGAATAGGAAGGTTTCATAAAAAGACAACATTGTCCTCAATAATTCTTATAAGGACTGGGGGCCGGGTTTGCAAAATCACTTGCGTTATCAGCGTGTCTGCATTTTCGGACTCTTAAATGCCCTTGTGTCTCTGGCTTTAGTTACCTGCTAATCAAGCACTTCTAAGGAAGCTGTTTCCGATCGTTGCACGCCACTGCTCTACATATGTGTCAAAACAAATTTACTAGGTTTTCACGCTGGGGTGAAAAATATATGTGGGTGCCGTGGAAACTCATGCTAAAAGAAACATTAGTCTAAATTTTCCCAAGTGTCTAGCAATTCCAGTTTTCATTGTCTGTCCCGGGGTAGACAAAACGTGGCCCGCAGACCAGATCTGGCCTGAGAACTGATTGGATGCAGCCTGCAGGTGAGCACCTGCCACTTGATTATATCCAGCCTGCAGCTGCCCCGTAGTGCTTCGCATGGGGCCCTGCGCCGTGCATCCCTGACCCAGGCCTCATTAACCATGCACGGCTTCCCAAGGGGACTGCTCCCAGTCAGTGCAGCTCCCCTCACCTCCAGTGCCTCCGTCTCCTCCTGCTCCTGCTGCCCCACTCTGGACAGCAGGTAACGTGGGGAAGCAGTAGGGATGCCAAGCAGCAGATGCCCAACCAGGTGGGGGGAAGCTGCAGCTAGGTGGTTCCTGCCCTAGCATGCAGGGCTTCTGCTCTAGCCCCCGGTCACCCACGCAGCTGCCTGCAGGTAACTGCTCATCACACCAGGGAGATGAAGTGGGTGGAAGCCAGCTGGGAGCTGGAGCAAGCTGGATCCCCATGTGCTGGGGCACCCATCTGCAGCTTTCCTTCCACCTGGCTGGGTTTGTGGTGCCCAGCATGCATCTCCATGGCTTCCCCGTGTTGCCTGCCGTCCGGAGCAATGCAGGGGGGGCAGGAGGAGGAATTGCATTGCTGCTGGAGGCAGAGGGGAGCCGAGCAGCACCCAGGCGGCTGCAGCTGCATTGGGAGCAGCCCCTCCAAGAAGCTGTGTGCACTGTCTGGGGCCAGGGTGGGCAGGAGTGTGGTGCGGGTTGCCCCGGATGGGAAGAGATGGCGCTCGGTAGCATGCAGGGCACTGCAGGGGCAGCCACAGGTTGGATGGAGGGTGGACTGCACCTGCGCCACCCAGGCAAGCTCTGCTGCATGTGCCCCTTGTTCCCCTGCTTCTTCCTCCACCCCCAGCCAGATCCTGGGACCCAGTGTGCGGGCAGCCCCTGCCCACACACCTCGCACCAGCCCCACGCCCACCCCTTTTACAATCCCCGCAAAGCCCAAACCCCCCACACTCCACACCAACCCACACACATGCAACCCCCCTCACACACAGCCCCCACCCCACGCCCCACCTACAAGAGGAAGACTTTATTTTGAGCTGTTACACAATCACCGCTGTATACCCCACTCAAAAAACTATAACTCGGGACAAAAATATTTCTTGAAATAAAATTCAAATATGTTCTAGTACATGCATAGTAGTAGATGTTTGCTATTTTCATAGTAGATGTCTGATTTGCAGTATATGATTTGGGTTTTTTTATCTATAATTTGTCAAAATGGTATCTGCAGAAAGATTTTATGTACGTGGCCCTCAGCAGCTCACCCGAACTCATGACGTGTCCCGCCAGCCCACCCCGGTTTATCCTGAGGCTTTTTCCAGAAAGGCTTGAAGTGTCGCCTGAAAATAGTGTGCGTGGTTGTATTATTTCATTCTGTTGTTGTTTTCTTTTAATATTTCTCAAAAAAATTGCCACCTGCGGAAAACTTACCCTGTGGTGTGCGTGACCAGCCTCCGCCCGTCCCATCCCAGTTTTCTATCCCTCCTAATATAATCTGGCCTTTCCAGGGACTAGGAGGTGGGGAAAAAAGTATCTGGATTTCAGTTGTTTTGTTTAATCTTCCTCGGAAGGAGAAACTGAAGCCTCAGATTCGCATTACAGGGAAAAGATGACAATCCTGAATCAAATAGCTGCTATGTTAAGTGAAACTCTGGACTACACGAGACCTGCTTAGGGATATGAGAGACAGCGCACGTGAGTGCTTAATGAACAACCGGGAAGTGCCCTTTTAAGGCCTTTTTGTATGTTTCCTATTATGTAAGAAACATATGGAAATGGGACTGATATTTTTTTATGAATCTGCCCCATAAAATCTAATCCCAGTAATCATTTATCAGGAGACATATGTTGGGGGGTTTTTTTTAATGGAACAATAGCACAGACCTGGATGAGCTGTCCTCCCGGTGCTCGGGCTTGGCTCTTTCATGTTAACGAAGAGCAGGATAATGTTACAAAATAAACAAGTCTCCTAATGAATACAAACTACTCTAGACTGGGCTGATAACAAATAGACCAAGGTCAAAGAACTAAATAAAGCATGTTGCATCCAAATGTCCTAATGACAATTGCGACTCATCACGGTCAGTTGAACGGAGCTGCTGTCTGGTCTTCCGGGGGTTTGGCAGAAAGATCATTTTTACACCCTCAGAACTACCCCACTGCTGTAGTTGCCATTACTCTCTGCAGGACGGATAAACTAGTTTACCAAGGCAAGAGATCATTTCTGGCATTTATTAAATCAGCATTGTAGGTCTGCTACTTTTGCTTGTTGCTTTTGGACAATACCACCCACTTCTATATACGCCTTATCTGTTGAAGATGCTTAATAACCCATGAGCGATACGGTTATGAAGAGCGACTGAGGGTCTGGTGTAAGGTAAAATTCAAAAAACCTGCACTCTTTTCAACATCCACGTATGTTTTTAATGGCCTAGTGTGCAATTTTTTCTTGTAGTTTACTAGGGGCTGCGTCTGTGTGTGTATGTGTGTGTGAGAGCAAGAGTGAGGCAGAACACGTGCCCATCTGTATACTGCACAGTGCTCTTTTAAGATGCTTTAAAATACGTTTCTGGACAATGACGGGTCATTTCATATTAGGTTTCAAAGTGTTTAACATCTATCACAGTTGTAATCTAATCTTGAGCAATGTCACTGGAGAATATTTCACAACATATACATACAAAGACCCTGTAGGGACCACATTCACTCCTTGTGAATTGGTCCAACTCGGTGGTGCTCATGCTTTTGGCCCTGTGGCTCAGGGCCAGTCCATAGGCTGGATCAAGCTCCACACACCAGGACTGGGCCCCACACTTACTCTGCCTAGATAGGGCCCCTGTGTGCTGGGATTCGGCCCTGAGTTCCCGCATCCCCGCACTGCTCCCATCCAGCCCTATGTGCCCTGGGACCAAGTAAAGCCCCTGCCCAGCTTCAGATGCCAGGATTGGACCCCAGTAGCCTGTGTCACCCCTGCCCAGCCCCACACGCCACATGACCCAGCACCAGTTGCCAGAGTTGGGTGCAGACTGGCACCCAACTAAACTAAATGTTTAGTTTAAACTAAAACCCAACTATTAACTAAATGTTTCCCCTTGTAGATCCAGAGCCTAACTCAGTCAGGGAAGGCAAGCATCACCTGAAAGCACAAAGTGAGTGCTCTCAACCATAGCTAGTCTTCCTGCAGATGTTTAGGATGGCCAAATTCATTGTGAACATCTATTGTAGCAATATCTGCAGGCTAGGTTACCTCCCCCATTGGCAGGGGAGAAACTTGGGTTCCAGCCCTCGCTTCCAGAGTTATTTCAGGTAGGAGCACAACTTATAAAAATAGCCACTAATCGATTAGGTAAAATGCAGCCAGAATCATCACCATAACTAGCGCGGGGTTCGTGTTTGTTTCGTCTGAACTGAGCTCAGTGCTGCTGGTTAGGGTTAGACATCATCTGAGCATACTTAGTAAATAAGATCCCTGGGGATGTGTGCACTTTCTCTGCAGCTTTGGGGGTCACAATGGAGCTTAGATGTTGAAGAGCTCAAACTGAAGCCCCATTGTTAGCCTGGAGGCAACTTTGCAGTATAAAAGGGAGAGGTGCCACTTAAACTTGAGTGCTTGCTTAGTTTTGCAGTACCTAGAGCTTGATCAGCGTGGGTCATTCATTGGGACCTAGGTTTTTAAACATGATTTACAGAGAAGTGAGACACTTATGGACCCAGTCTGGACCTTACCCTTCATTTCTCTGTATTCATTTCCCCTATCAGAGATTGGAGATCTTTTCTCCCCTACTTCCATTGGTCTTCACTATTTGGGTTGTAGGCTTCCCAGCTAGGGGATCATCTTTTTTCTGTATGCATGTCACTAAGCACAAAGACACCCTGGTATTAGTTGGGGTCTCTATTGTCACTTTTATTACAACTGCATCTAAATTCCTTTGATCCTAGACGCTGTAAGTTGACAGTAGGACCATGGGCATTGAAGGCCTAATCCTTTGCAGTCTAATCACTCCTCAGTTAGCTTCACCTTGTGTTAGTGATGTACAAACCTCTGTATTTCTGCTTACCTTTTTTCTATCTGGTGCAGAAAAAATGGGTCTCTAACAAGCCGGTCCCTTAAACAAACAAATAGACTTTCTACTGATTTCCACCTCCCACCCCCAGTTGTACTGGCTTTATTGTATGGCATATTTCTATTACTTTCTGGTTTGCCCAGTGCTTTGGGAACATCAAGAAAAAAGGTGCTGTCTAAAAAAGATATCATAATGATTATGATACGACTCTGAGCACTTTGGCTTGGGGAATTGGTGTTTGCAGGTTATGGGACAGAAGGGAAATAACTTTGAAATTACAGGATATCTGAGACAGGAAATTTTAGCTCTGGTAAAAAGCCATTATGTCTTAATGGTGGATTCCGTTCAATGAACTTTTTTGGGGAGGGAGGAAGGCATAGTAAGTTGTTTCAGATCCTGCCTATAATATATCCCTTAGATTAATACTTTTAACGGTTCAAGATGCCATTCCAGAATACGATGATCTGTAGTATTCATCATTTTTTGACTCCTTTGGTTACAAATTAAGAACAGGACCCCAAATCAAATTCCCCAGTAGAAAGCAGAGCACTGAAGCGAAATGGTTCTGAATAACTACATTTAACAACAGATTTTCTTTTTTCTCCCAACTTGGATATTATCATCTTTATAATTGAGAGACGGCAGAAAAGTAAAATAGGATAGAGACTTTGTAACAGGGCCCATTACAATCCTAAATGCCTGGAGAAACACACACCTGCCTCTCCTCTGCATGGACGAAGTTCCCGATAAAAAATCATCAAGGCTACCACGGTGCCCTTCAAATGCTTCCTTGAAACTCCTGTGCCGTGATGATTTTGAAAACCTTAATGAACAGACAGATTATGAGCAACATGATAAGCAGCTGTCAGTACCATCCTATTGGTAGCTTGTCCTCTGTCCAGGTTTGTTTTTATTCACCTGTTTTTACGTGTTTCATATTTGCACTCGCAAGCTTTTGGGGGCAGGATGTCCATTATGTCCGTGCCCTGGTATTGGGGCATGGAGCTGTTGCTTCAGGATTGGCCTGGAGCAGAGCCCACCTTTTTATTATTGGTAGGCATCGTCACAATAGTGTCAGAGTCTTTGGCTAAGGCTCTTAGTAGTAATATTATCATGGTACCTAGCAGCAAATGTAACACTAGTGTGTTTCCAGTGCCTTCTGGGGAGCTGCATGGGGGTGAAGTTTGTCCTTTGCGTCTCTCCACTGTTTACAGTGGAGCTGATTGGGCTCCTGCTTGCTTCAATCAGAGCTGGATTAGGCCCAGTGATTCCAGGATTACTAATGAATGTGATGTTTGGTAGGCAAATACAGAAGCCAATATATACACATCCCCATCCTGCCAATTGTACTTTTATGGGATATCTGAAAAAAAAAAAGGCTCTTAATAGAAACCTGGCAGTAAACACCCAAGGTCATGCTAACAATGCATTTTGAGTTACTGCATGCAAATGAAAATCAGAAATGCCTAGAGCTGTCAGGAGGACAAAAACTTCCATTGTCCGAGAATGGACATGTGTGTGCCTTGAATAACGGCACGCAAGCCAAAACCTCTGGGATATAACAGTGACAATTCCATTTTTGTCATAAACCTCTGGATCGAAACTAGGATCTCTAGTGCCTGCCAGGGGGAAACTGTCTCTACCAAGCCTTGGGGGCAGAATAATGGCCTCGAATCTGAGCTCTCGTTTCAAACCCTGGTCTGCCTAACTGAGGAGAGATGGGGGATGAACCTGGGGTCTCTCAATTCCCAGACCAGTTCTAGAAACGCCCAAAGGCCATGCCCCCCAACTATCCACTCACTTAGAAATGATCTTAATTGCCGGAAATATTGATTACCCACACTAATCCGGTGATGGTTAGGGAATGGAAGCTGAGCTACAAACCAGAAAGTATTAAGAAGGAATGTATTTCAGTGCAATGCAGCAAGTGAAGAGCTGCATGAGATTCAGGTCTTAACTGTAAGTAGAAGCAGTTGAGTTTCCACTACTGCCTTATTCTCTTTACAATGGTTGTCATGAAGGTGGATTAATATTGTGCTGCTTCTGTTCTCATTTGTCGCATGAATGAGGTGTCACAATTTCAATGCCTTGTATACCCTGTTCCTGTATCTGTAGAAATATCTGCATTTTACACACATCTTGCAAAGAATAAAGATACAGGAAAGGAATTCAAAGTACCTTATATTCTCCAGGCTTTCTGAAGCCTTTTCACATGAAATTGCCACCGACTTCTTTTTACTGAAATGCTCATAATACAACCTAAAAAATTCACGTCGATTTGTAAAAAGCCACCTCACTGTTCTTATAACATATTGGCACACTGAACATACAGCTTAGTCTGATTAGGATTTTTTTTTTTTAAAGAGCTGATTCAATGCAGTTTTATTTATCCTTAATTTTAAGGACAGTGTATTTTTTTTTAATGCATTTCTGCTTTAGTGGTATAATAGAGCTATCTAAGTACTTACATGGTTCTCATCATCCTCGTATGGGAGCTCCTCCAAAGTACTTAATAGAAATTACAACAACAATCTCTCTTTCAGTAATGAACTGAAGCTCTGCAAATCAGGCTCTTCTCCTGGCTTCTTCTGCCCGAAGGTCAGCAAACCGCATACCTCCTTGCTCCTCTCTTCTTCTGCCCTTGGGAGTAGCCATCTCCTTTTGCGCTTTCATTTGTCTGGCTAAGGTAAATAATAGAGAGCCCTTGTTATTAATATTCTCATTTAAAAATCTATTATGGTATTTAGAATGATGAGGTCTGACTGTAAGTCAAGGGAAGATTAATTACGTGACACTAGTAAAAACGGGATGTGACAGTCTTTAGACTGATATGACTAACCATCCCAATAAATCTGAGCTTGCACAATTGCCATAACAAAGTGTGCTCCATATGCAAGCATTCAAAACCTTCCTCTGTATCTGCAAGCAGCTACCAGGATGTCACTTAATTATCTCCTCTAGCTAGGCACTGTTGCAGGTGGGCAAGAGTTACTTTACAATACCCTACCTGGGAAGAAGGGGTACAAAGTGAACCTCCATCTGGAGCATGCTAGGGCTAGAATCGCTCTCAGTTTTCCTCTCCTCCTCCCTCTTTTGGCACCCGGACGAGGATGGTCGAGCACTGCCGCACCCCTCTTTGCCGCTCATGGCTCCTTGTGGCCAAGGAAGCTGTTCTACCGACTGCCTTATCACTTCCTGCCTTGACTTTCTTCCCTTGTATCACATTGCTCCTCCAGCTCTGTAAAAGCTGCATGTGGTTTCCTGGGTGCTGCTTTTTGATCTAGAAAACCGTAAAAGGCCTAGGATTTCCCTCACTGGAAAATCAGCTCCTCTTTTCTGCACCATACTGCTGCTACTGCTGAGATCAGCACGGGGGTTGAACTGGAAAGCACCTGATGCAAAGTCTACTGGAGTTAATGATTGTCTTTTCCTTGATTTATAAGGCCTTCGCACTGGGTCTTAAGTGTTGGATGAAGTCTTAAGTCGGGGTGGGCAAAATGCGGCCCACGGGCCAGATGCTGCCCACCAGGCCATTCTATCCAGCCCACAGGGTCCTAAAAAATTTAGATAATTAATATTTATCTGCCCCTGGCTGCCTGTCATGCAGCCCTCGATGGCTTGCCAAAAACTCGGTAAGCAGCCCTCTGCCCAAAATAATTGACCGCCCTTGTCTTAAGTGAAGGGACTGCCTGCAGGCTATTCTCCATAGCCAAAGGGCTCTTGCAAACTTGATTTTTTTTTTGTGGGGGACGGGTGGATGGGGAGGGTGGTTATCGTTGTATTGCCTGGCTGCAAACTCAAGTTAATGCTGAAATGTTGCATCCTTTATTTTTCAGAGAGAATTTTCAAAGGTCAGATTTAAAGCCTTAAATCTATGCAAAAAAAAAATAAAAGCTATTTAAGGTCAAAGCCTTCCTATAGCCTGAGGAACTGGGGTAACCAGGCTCTAAAGACAGCTAATATGTAACAGTACCACAGCTATACAGTCTCCAGGCCACAATAGGACCAGGGCTATATTTCAGTCCCTTCTCAAGGGAAGCAAGGGTTTCTACAGCCATCAGCTCCAGCCCACTCCCAACTGCAAGGTGCAAGTCCATACCGTCTGCTGGGGGACTGCTCTTCCCAGCTCTGGTGCCATCTCTGCCAGGAGGTGGGCAGACTTGGGTTATCATGCCCAACTGAATTTCCCTTGCTGGAAGAAGAGAGAGAAGAAATAAATAAATGAGACAGAGCAAGGCAATTTTTTCAAGCTGACACGTTCAGGCAGACTCTAAGAATAAGCCTAGTGGGGAAAGGTGGTTCTATGAATCTGATGTGAAGAACAGATAAAACCCAGGAGGTAGCACTTCTTGGGATGAGCTCATGGAGCCAGAGCTCTGAAGTTACTAAATTTAAGGCATTTGGCTGAATTTTGATTTTTAAAATTCCTCTGTGCTGGAGGAAATGAGAATATTTAAGCATATTAATATCTTTTATACATGTTATTCTTTCTTTAATACAAAAATGAGGCTCTAAACTAGCTTGCATAATTACCTAATCACAAAGGTATGGAATTAGCATTTGTCTTTTAAAAAGTAAAAATTAACATTACAATTCTGCCTACAAATTATTCATGGCTGCTCAACCCATTCAGAAAAACTAAGCTAGCCTGATAAAAGCATTTGGCCAAATGCATTTGCTCTTAGAAAAGAGAATGAGAGATGTATCCGCAGTCCAGGTATTCTGCAAGGGGGATCGACAGACCGTTGGCAGGACAACTAAGGCTGAATTAGGTGACCTTAACTGGTGGAATGATATTGGGAATTTAAAGGATAGAAACTAGGACTGTGTTTGGCCCCTGCCCCCACCATAACCACCAGAAAAAAATAACATGAATTTTAAATCCACACAATACTGTTACATCAAAATTATTTCATTTTGCATTCGATTAAATTAGGTGCTGGAAGATTTGCAGAGATTTATTTAGACAAATGTTTGCATGGGTGCAGCTTAATTGGCTTTATGCAGGCTATAGCTTGTTTACTATGAGCAGATGGGTATTCTGGGCATGTTGCATCCCAGGCCCAGTCAGGGCATGGGGCTGGGAAGCAACGGCCTGGGGCAGGGGACAGTTTCCCAGCTGCCATCCTTATCCACCGATCAGGGTACAACGCTGGGCTGCAACAGCTCCAGAGACAGGACAATTCCCTTCACCCCCAGGAGCCCAGGCCTGGCCCAGGTACCCTGTGGCAGCCTGGGGCCGGCACTCAGAGGAGCCTGGAGCTCTCCCTGGTTGCTGTATGGGGACAGGAATAGCCCTGCACTGAACTGCTCCTGTCGGGAGCAAATCTGGTCCCGACAGCTGCACGTGTAGGCACTCTCCCAGGGAGACCTTACTGCACCTTATTTTACTGCATGGCAAGCTTAAAGCACATTACTGGCATGCGTAGACCCATTTGAGCTATGTTCCCACATTGGCCGAATGTGGATTCTTTTCATTGGAAGAGTGCAACTCTTAAAATAAACGCCTTCACACTTCTGCAAGTGTGCTTGTCCATAATAAAAATATACTTAAAGGTGAAATCTTGGCCCCTGGGACGTCAAGAAAGCTTTGCCACTGACTTGGGTGGAGCATTCTGAATCTCTCTTCTAAAAAGCTTGCCTACGCTCCCTATGCTTTTTAAGCAGGGGGCGGAGGGGGTCTACATTAGACGAAAAGCAATTGAAAAAATAATAGCAACTCTTGGAGGAGCAATAATATTGGTCGCAGCCAGGTTTCCCTTCCATGGAGAGTAATTTGTATCATTTGTTCTGCGTTGAATGTTTTGAATCTGCTTTGTGTCTCATTTTGGTGCAGTATTTTGAAAGATTTCATGGAAGAAATGTGTTTAAGTACAGATATTTTCTGTAGTATTTCAGCAGTGATGGAGGCAGATTTTAGGATAATGTATACAGTGACCAATGTAGTCTACCTAGAACCACTTGAAAATCTTTTGGTGAAACACCTGAGTTATTTCTATTTGTTTGTATTTGAAAATGCCACCCCTTCAAGACAAAAATTATGGCTGGAATATACCAGTTTTGATTAAACTTTTGTCAGGAAAGGTTTCTCCAGCTCCAGATGGAAGAGAGGCTCCTGAATAAAGAGCCTGCTAGCGAGGGTACTTGTTTGGGATGAACATATGGGAGCCCTAGGTTTAAGCTTTGATCTGTATGATTCAGATCTAGGTTTACAACCCAAGACACCAGGCTTTTCATTTTTGTGTGTCTTTGATTATTTTGTTGCTTAATATGGGATTTTAGAAATTCTCCTTTTATCCCAGTACAAAATGAGAACACATTTAAAACTTTTAAAAAAATCACAGACTTGAAAACCCATTTCCTGCCTACCTCTACACCTAGCCTGACTGCGTTATCTTTCTGTATTCTTGCAACTGGTTCGTATCTGTGGGCATGTGTGAGAGCATCTATGAAAATTAGCAGGCGGCGTGAAGCTACATTGATTTGTGCACGATGTGTGGTAACTTCTGTAAATTCCTGGTGAAACTGAGATGGAGAACCCGATTAAGATTCACGGTCGTAACTCACAGTAGAATTAGGAATAGAGGTAGGTTCGGATTCAGCTACACCAGATTTGTGAAGATCTCTGTGTAAAGAGAAGCACAAAAGAAGGCGCTTGCTATGCACGGCATCTACTGGATCTACAAAACCCAGGAGTTACGTGCATATCTTGAGCACCACTCACTGGCCTTCACTTGCACACATGCACACACGTACAAGCACTGAGTGCTCTAGTGAACTAGCATTCGCATAATACAAGCACAGAGTGCGCTTGTACCAAAGGCAGCAAATGACTACAAAGTACTTACCTGGGAGAGGTAATTACCTTCTCTGTTTCTTTTAATAACAAGGTGATGGTTTATTTTTGTAAACTCCTTGGGCAAGCACTATCCTTTGTATGGGAACAGTGTCTAGTGCATTGCAGGCATTACTGGAATGCATGTAAATTAATGGGGTGTGTGCATTTATATAAAAGAGCTCATTTCATCCAAGGAACTATGAAGCATTATACAAACCGTAATTAATACTTGTTGCAACAACCTCGGGGAAGTAGGGAAGTATTCATATTTCCATGGATGGAATCAACTGAGGTACAGAAATGTGAAGTGACCTGGGAAACGTGACGCAGTGAAATCTGAGCAGGATTCAACCCACAAAGTGCTGATTCCCAATGTCTTGCTCAGACCTTACTACCCACTTATAGTTTCAAACATTGCTCTGGAGGACTTTTCAAAATGGCTTATTGTGTGTTAGCATAGTTTGCAAACTTCTTTGCACTCTTCAGCATTTTTGCTCCTTAATATTAAAAAAAAAAAAAAATCGCCAAAAGTATTTGCATAAAAATGAACTATACTAATATTTTTATGAGTGGTGAAGAACCTAAAGAGATGCTTAGGAAGCTTGGGGTTTGTAATAAGTTTAAAATAAAGTAAGGGAAAATGTATACTTCATGCATGAAGCATTTTAAGACTCTCAAGTATGCATTTTTCAAAGGCTAGCATTCAAAAAGAACTCTGCTTTGCATTCATCACTTACGGCAAATTGTAGTTTTCTATCCAGGTTCCTGTGGAGATTTCTTTTGCTTCAACTGCTTCTGCCAGCTTTCATTTTTCACAGCGCTCATATATCACTATTTAATATAATGGGAAAACGCTGAAGGAAGAGCCCTTAGTTAAAAAAAAACCAACAACAACCAAACAAATGAAACAAAACTTGCCCACTTTTGGAAGGGTCTGCTGTTTAGAAATCCATGCATCGTATATAAATATAGTATTACATGTACTTTTAAAAAATCCCGGTGTTTTTTTATTCTTTTCTGTTTGGAAAAATAGTAATACCTAATAGTATAAGCAATCCAAGTCTTGCTGTGTGATTAAAGATGCCAATGCCTGTCAGCTTTGGAAGTCATTCTCTAAGGTTTTCTAACGTGGAGCATTTAGGAACTTCTGAAATCGTGCATTTAGGACACAGTGATTGGGCAGGGAGCTATATAGATGTCCCACGCTTGTGCTGCTTGCCCAATATGCATGATTTATGTACGTTTCCGTTTAACATTGAGCAAAGTTGGATTTAATAAACCATTTGTTGTCTCTGAGGAACAACAGGCTACAATATTGCTTCTGTAATCCAACTTTTTGTCTATGTGCACACAGCTTGCCTGTGAGACGTTAGAAGATGAGACACCGGCCTGAGTCAATGAATGTTTCACCATTGATTTCAAACAGAGCTGGGATTTTGCTCAGACTCTCTTCTATATTAACTTGTGTATAACCTGGGGAATGCGTGCTGATTTTTGTAAGTCATTACATGACTGATCCAAGCCACGCTGAGTCAATGGACTGACTCTCTTTGAGTTTACTGGGGTTTGGTCGCCGTCTAATTGGAGGCAGCTTGCAAACAGGTCAGTCAACAAGCTCAACAGTAAAAAATATATATATTTTTGCTTTCTATTTAATGAAGAAGAGAGGCAGAAGTGACCCCAGGGCGTGTTGGGGAAAGATGGCAGGTTGGGGAAAGAACTGGGATTCTATAACTGGGGTAGGCATGGCTGGAAGCAACACCGACAGCAGAGAAGCCAAGGTGAACTCAAATGCTCTGAAAAGCTTGACTTAGGAAAACTGCAGGAGTTTTTCTGAGAGAGAAGAAAAGTGAGCAGTTTTATGAAAATGCTAAAACACATGCACTTGATTATTGAAGTCATAAAGCTGAGCTAACGCCATTATCTGACCATGCTCTGAAAGTAAAACAAAGGATTGAAATACGGACCTATCCCTGAATCTGAATTTGGAGATCGTCACCACCTTGGTAAGGTGCACATTATTTACAGAGACTGGGAGGAATATTTTTTTCCTTCAGATTCGCATACGGTTTAGCTGCTGCCGTATTAACACATGAAAACAAAATCCATGGATGGGGACTCTGCCAAGAAAGGTCACGTTGCATCTAAAGTAGCAGCACCGGGCAAAGTCAGCTCCTTCAGTACCCAAGACGTGCTTTTGTAGATGACAACCTTGCAATCCTAAAAGTGGTTTTCTTAGGGCTGGTCGTTTATTTTATTTAAATCCTGCAGGGAAATAAGGATGGCATGCACAGTACAACCTCTCTGCAAGCTAATTCCTAGTCCAAATTGACCTTTTTATAGCTTTCATTTACTGTTTATCCAATGTTCTTTATCTCGGGTCTCCTGAGTACTAGCATTACTGACACCTGCTGGGAAAGATAGGCTGAAAAAAGCACATGTTAACCACTGATGGGTTTTTTTGCCCATCAAGATCTGTTGCAGGTCACCTGCGTGTGCCAGTGACAATAGCACGGGATGACACATGCTGTTTTCCTCTTGCTCAAGGACAACCATTCTTCTTCTTCACTGAGATTACCAGCCCCCAAACCAGTACAATCGATATCAGGAAATTCACTGTAATCTCTCCATGAATATAAGCTCCCCCTTGGGACATGAACTGGTCAATGTATTTTGATGTATTCCTACAAGAGTGAAAAGTGACTGCGTTGGTCTTTATGACTAGACTACGTTGGTCGGTCCTCAGCTTGTAGTCAATATAAAGGCCATTTTATACAGGAGAATCTACTAGATTTATCTCTATGGGAAAAAAATAGGTAAGCTTTAAAGGGAAGGTTTTTGTTCTTTTTTTTTCCCCCCTCACAGATCTGTCTAGCAACAAATTAAAAAAGGGGCAAATCTTTTTTTCTAAACTGGGCTAATTGTTTTACTGTGAAAACTTAAAATGAATTTAAGTTTACACAAGTCTTGGTTTATTTTAATTTGCTGTATTTGGTAACGTGATGCGGTAGCTGGAATTGCCAGCCCCATTCTTGTTTTATGAGATTAGTTAATACATGTGAGCTATTGTTATATCTGTGGCTGCTATAAAACAAAACCTAGTTTTATAATCATGTCCTAGGGGCGGCAGCAGAGTACATAAGACTCAAAAAAGCTCACATGCAAATGGGCGAAGTTGTGTTTGATTAGTAGTTAAATTAAAGAGAACCTTATTAAAAAGGCTTCACTGGAACGTAATGTTGACACAAAAAGCCAAGAGGAAATATTGGCATTGCTTAAATGGGTGTTGGGATGGAAATAATATTAAACTTCTTGCATGTTCTGGATCTGGGTGAAGTAACTTGACTTAAAAAACTGTACTTGTTGGAAAGCAGTCAGTGGAACTAACTGTTGTATGTAACAGATTTAGGTAAACCTAAACTATTTATATACAGTTAAACAACCAGTTGAATTGGCAAATTTTTAAAACAACTCTGATGCACTGTGACATATTAATTGAAATGTACTTTCCAATGCAACCACTTAGCAATTTATATAAATATCAAAGCTTTGGGTTTTACTGTCAGTCTTTGTTTCTGAATGAGAAACTTATAAAAAACACATGTTTCTAACTGCTATTTCAAGTGTGTTCAGAAGATGTGGCCACTAAATTATATCATGCTCTCCTCAGTGAAATCATGGAATGAGCCCACTAGGAAGATTTTTCTGTTTAATAATGTCTCTTTTCAGTAACAACACGCCACTTGCAGTAGACTAGGAATTGCAGTGAAATAAGTTGTAGCAGTTAGCAATGAATTACAGTTTCTGCCATGGGAAGAACAAAAGATAGAAACCTGGCCCCCTTTTAAGTCAATGGAGGTTTTACTGGGGCCAGGATTTGGCCCAAAATGAACTCCAAAGGAGAAAGAAGATCCTGTCCAGAATTAGTCTGCAATAAATAAAACCTGTTGAATATGTAAATTTTGCTATTAACTTTAGCTGTGAATCAAGGATTCCCAGCTTTTGAGGTCATTCTGTTTCCGGTGTCTAAATTCTATTTTTTTTATATATATATATGTAGTCAAGGCGTTAAGTACATAAAGCTCATGTAGCAATCATGTTGTTTCCATTGATGATAATTGGAAACAGATTCCAGCCTAAGCCTCCACTTATTATCCATCCTTTATGTCACAGTAGCTGTGTACAGATGGTCATTTCTACTGGAAGAAATTTCTCCTGGAAGAATAGTCCAGAAGCTGAACCATGCAGACATTCATCCACCTCCATGAAGAGGGAGATTTACAGATGAGCTCTCCATCCAGGAGGCACTAGGAGGCTGCTCCCTGGCTACCCCTGCCCATAGCGGAGCCCATTCATTGACAGCCTGCCATCTCCCCAGCCTGGAAAGGGGGAAGACTGTCGAGTGGAAGTTGGCAACTGCTAAAAAGCAGCAGTTGCCACAGACAGCTGAGCGATGTTTCTGCCCTGGAAGTATACCCCCTCCCATCCCATCAGTCAGATGATTGGCAGTAGGGAGGCCTAGCTGAAAATATCAGAGAATCACCTGTGATGTCCCACAACCTAATCTGCCATAGGTAAAGTAGGGATATGATAGGGTCAGCATCTTTGCTGCTGCAACAATTGTTAAAATACATTCAAGAGATCCCAGGGAGAGCACCATACTCATTGCTACAGAGGAAGGCAAAAACCCCCACGGTCTGTACCAATCTGACCATAGGGTAAAATCCCTTCCTGAGCCCAGATGTGGAAGTCAGTCTAACTCTGAGCAGAAAAGCAAGACCCTTTAGCTGGAAACCCTGGCTTTTAGTCCTGGCAGAGCACTGGCACACCCCACTCAAAGTCCCCAGTCTTGGCTGCAGCCAACCCCCAATGCTTCTGAGGAAGGTGAACAAATCCATCTGATACTTGTAGCAACAGAAAGGTGAAAAACTCCTTCCTAGACCCACGAAGCATCCAGCAAAGCCCAGAAGTATGGGAAATCTCCATAACATAGCACAGGTGTAACTATTGAGGCTTATCCAACCTCTTTTTGAACACCTCCGATGATGGAAAGTCCACAACTTTCCTAGGCAGTCTGTCCCACTGCCTCACTACTCTCTAAGTGAAGAAGTATTTCTTGATATCCAATCTAAACCAACTTCGCTCTAACTTCAAGCCATTGGTCTGTGTCTTCCTCTCTTCAGCAAGAGAGAAAAGGTGTTTTCCTTCTTCCTTACAGCAGCCCTCCAGGTATTTGAAGACTGCTATCATAACCCCTCTTAAGCACCTTTTCTGAATGCTGAACATGGCTATTTCCTTCAACCTCTTTTCCTATGGCTTGCCTTTCAAGACCTTATTCATTGTCGTCATCTGCCTCTGGATCCTCTCTAATGTCTCCATGTCCTTTTTAAAATGTGGAGTCCAAAACTGCTCACAGTACTATAACCAGTGCTGAGTAAAGAGGCACTAATCACTGCCCATGTCTTGCCCCTAGTGCTCCTCTTGATGCAGCCCAAAACTGCGTTTGTCTTTTGTGTGGCTGCGTTGCCTTGCAGACTCCTTCTGACTTGCTCCCCTATCCTCCAGTGTGCAGTCCTCCTTAGTTTCATGTTACCATGGGCCTTGAGACTTTTTATTCAGGGAAGTAATGGTCTGACTCACTGAGAGAGAGTGGTTGCAAAAGAACATATCTGAGATTTTTTTAAGTGATTACTTAGTAATGTTTTGGTGTCAACAGTCTTGAGCCTCTAAAGACATTCCAAATGTCTGCAGACTCTTCCGAAATGTTGCATATCCACTTTCTGGGAATCAGACTCCGTAAAGCAGCTCAGGTCAAGCACAGAGACACTAGCTGCCTTCAGAAATTGTAGCCAAAATTTTTGTGCTAATGATGATCGATCAAGCTGCAGATGGAAGTTGTTGGGTACTTTATACACACATAGGCTCTAACCTCCAAATATCACTATCACTTCATTGGATCCTGGCCAGGACCAACTTACAAACCACTAGCCTACAATCAGTAAACCTACTTTTACCAATCATTTGGAAACCTCTGCAATATGCTAAAATGTTTTTCTAGCACTTAGTGTATAAATCTGCTGCTGATTTAGTTGAAGGGTCCAAAGCATGTAGAAAAACCAACCTGTGCAAAAGTATTTGCAACTCCACCCCCAAAACCTTAAGTGATCAGCCAAGTTTTCTGCATTTCACTTCAATGTAGATAGTTCTGCTAAGTTTTTTCCCAAGGCTTTGTGGTTTTTGACAATATATCTTTCATCACCATATCACCAAAAAGAAGTGGCTGACTTGAAGTCTCCCTTAGGATTTCAACGGATATCAAGGATTAGTTTTTAACTGGTAACTTATGAACTGCACAGTGTTTTACAACCAACTGATTTTTCTCAATATAATGGTAAAACTATAAACCCCATTATTGATAACTTATTTCTGAAAGGATAGTTGAATGATACGTTAACAGCCATATTCTACTTTTATACAAAGGAGGATTCTTTTAAAATAAGACATTTTTGTCCTCATAGAATGAGCTCTGACTGACCACAAAGCTTGAGCATGTACATTTCCAGTCGAATCCATTTCTACTTGCTTTTTAAACAATCTAAAAATATACATTTAAATGTAATCTTTAATCAACTGAGGTCTGATGGTGGAGCACAAACAACCCTTTATTTAGACCAATGGAATTTCAGAATATTGTACTGGGAAACCATTGCAGTCTTTACTTTTATGTGTCAGTAGGAGTCATGTGTGGATAGTGAGTACAAGAAGAACAAACAAGGGAAGACAGCTATTTGAGCACATCTACTTTATTTCATTTCAGTGTGGTGGCTGTAGGAGAAAGGGGGATTTCTGCACGAGACCGGTTTTTAGTTCCAGTGACCAGTAAACACAATGCAGAAGAAGATATCTAATTAACCTAGACTTTTAAACATACCTATCAATATCACTAAATTGAATTTTCCCCAAATTTGTTGCAACTAAGGCTCTTCTTACAATTCGTTTGCAAATTTGTTTTAAAATTCCAAAGTCATAGATAGGCAGACAAGGTTCTTTGGGTGAATCTGATATCTTTTATTAGACCAACTTAAATAGTTGGGGGGGCGGGAAATTTAGCAGGCTTTCGGTTTTAAAAACCCTTCCTCAAGCTGAGGATAGATATACAAAGTCATAGATATGTTTCATACTTGTTTCACTTGAAATACACTGAGCTTAAAAATTCCTTCTATTTGTGTTGCAGCTGTACCTAGTGGTACATGTACCATGTAGTGCCTGGGGGCTCTGTGATGGGAGATGTCATACAAACAGTACTGATATACCCCCTGCCACAAAGTGCTTGAGGTTTGGATAAATGAGACAAATAAAAGATGGAAGTTGGAAAGAAAGAAAAAATGTAACTTACTGAGATCCATGTAATAAGTCAGTGGCACTACAGGAAACCTGGGCCATGTTGCTTCTGTCTAGTATTTTGCTTATGTGCATTATATAAAGAAAAGAGGTTATAAAAAAATGTTACCTTCTGACTTAATAAGTCGGTTGGTTCTATCTACCTAGTTTTCCTGAGTCTCTGATCTTCATTACAAAGCTGATGAACTGGATTGTGTTTTATGGTGTTATTGACTGTGCAGTCAAACAATTCATGCCCTAAAGAGCTTTGACTTTGTTTATAATACAGTAGATCCTAGAGGTCCCTACCAAGATTGAGGCTCTAGTAGTACACACAGTCCCCTTATAAGAGAGGCTCTGCCACTAAGAATTTTTGCAGTTTAAATAGACTCAGAAGGTCAGGTAAGGTGGCAACATTAGATACCATCTCATTCAGAGAGGCATATGCTTTCAGAGATGACAGCCCACTTGGTTAGATGCTGTCACCTATGAAAGCTTATGACTCTCTGAATCAGTTGGTCTCTATGAACGTTTTTGCACGGCTCCGAGAGCCGCTTTAATTAAAGCTACCAGAGTGTCATGTGTATCATTGTCCCTGCACTGAAAAATGGCGGCACGGGTGCTTTAACTAAACCTCATCAAAAAATCTTGGTCAAACAAGCTTTAGTTAAAGCACCCCTGCTGCCATTTTTCAGTGTGGGGACACTTGTACACATGATGCTGGAGTCTGCTGGAGCGCAATTAGGTCTGACACGCTGTAATACAGTGTGTCGGGGCAACCTCCCTGCACATGTGTAGGTGCCCTACAGTGGCAAAGCCTTGCTTCCTGCCTGATTTCAGACTAACACAACTAACTGCC
This sequence comes from Caiman crocodilus, assembly GCA_030014935.1. Taxonomy (NCBI): domain Eukaryota; kingdom Metazoa; phylum Chordata; order Crocodylia; family Alligatoridae; genus Caiman; species Caiman crocodilus. The sequence goes on from JAGPOW010003685.1 coordinate 21,007,273, forward strand.
TGGCTACAGACAAAAATTACACATAAACTGGTATAAGTGATTGGAAACTGGTTCAGATCTATAGTTCCATCCACATAAACCACTTTCAAAATGGCCCAAACCAGTTTAAGATAAACCTGGATGAATGTAGTATCAGATTTAACTGATTTAAAGTAAATCAGTTTATTGAACTTCTGTCCCAGATCGCTTCCAGATTCAAGTTAACTCACAGTCCCCCAGCTTCCCAAGATGCTTTGCACCTCCTCTGCAAACTCTCCTCCACCGGGTGGCCAGGCTAGCCTTGGCCCAAGTCATCTTCTCCAGCTAAGCAGGGAGGCACGTTTTAGCCTCCCTGGCTTCTGGTCTGAGCCACTGTAGGCATGTGGCTGCATTTTTGGAATCCAAAGTGAGTCACAGATAACGGCAAGGCTTGGTGAGAAGGTGACCAAACTAAAATGACTCCACTGTTTGCTAAGGATTAGGAGAATATTTTAATGATGATGTTTGCAGTAGAATATATAAGGGGCTTTTCTGAAAGTGTAGAAATGGCCTTGAAAAACTTAGGCAGGATCCTTTGGAGATGCGGGCATGGAAATATTTTATCATGTTAGTATCTAGAGATGGTGCCTAGGTGTTGGTGCCTGGTGGAGAGATTATATGACTTATGATGCTCACACAGAAGTGGTCTGGAAACTTATGCCACTAAATGGTAGCTCTGGCCATGTGATATGAGCCGTAGTGAACCACCTGAATGCTTGATTTAAGGAAAGAAGATTGTGTAGACCCTAGCAAGAAAGCAATGGCTCCAGAAGAATAAAGGGTAGGAAATCCTTTTCCCTTTGGAAATCTTCCCCTTGACTTGCCCTTCCTGGTAAAAAGGGAGGACCTCTTGGTTTGGAAAATACACCAAACTGACCAGAGAGACAGGCTGATGACACCTGAAGTATGACCAGGCTTTGACAGCTGATGAGGTAAGGCTCTTCTTGCACTCTGAAGATATAAGGGCAAAGCTGAAACCCCATGGACCTAAATGCCAACATCATTATTTGGGTCTCAATTGCACCCTTCCACAGGAAGTCCTGCAAAGGAAGAAGGAAGGTAATGGGGAATGGGAAAATGTCGAGGGTTTGCTCAAAACTCTTCCCTCATAACTCTTCCCTTCCATTAGAGAAGGCCTTGGTCCTGTTTGTAAATAGTAAGGGTTGGTCATAGGAGCTGTAGGACAGCCCCCTAATGTTCTGCCAGGGACCAATGAGTTGATAACTTACAACTGGATCCTGTGACCTTTTGTTTCCTCATCCTCCTTCTCTAATATGGGATAGTGGTCTCTAGCTTAAAACAGGTTCCTGTTGCATTACTTCCCTTTGAGCACTTTTGGCATGAGCACTGGAAGAACAGATACATTCTGCCCTCTACCCTTCCTACCACTCTTTATGAGGAGTACCAGGCTTCAAGGCTTGTTCATTATGTGAGCTCATGAAACAAATGTGTGGATGACCTTCTTTCATTACAGAGATGCACCTTCCTGCACTGCTGGCTTGTGGATCTCAGGTGAATGTAGGTAATAAAATCTGTCCCCTATTCAGGTTTTGTTTGGGCTTTATTGCCCTGGTGACTATTCAGTCCATGAGAGTGTCACCTCATTTGGTAAAGAACAAAGAATGATGCTGCATTTCCCTAGCTATTGAAATATTATATCATCTTTCTTCTGAGTGTGGAAGTAAAGTGGAGACATCCACAGCAAAATAAAAGATAAACACCGTTTCCAAGTGATCAGTCTAACTCTTCCTGGCATCCTTTTATTTTTCTCCACAGTAAAACTCTTTATGATCCAGCTCTGCTGTGCAACAGCTGCACACCAGTCTCCTGGAAAACTCTATACAGCGAAAAACATAGCAACCTCCGGGTCATATGCCAGGGAACTCAGTTTACATCTCATCTATTAAGTGAATATGATGTGAAAATAGTTTCCTGTGTCTCTTAGATGTCAGAGCACTGAGTGGATGACAGGTAATGAAAGAAGATTGTCCACACATTTGTTTTTATGGGTTCATCCCGTCGTCTTGGTTCACAGAATAATAGAAATGAATCCTTTAAAAAATATGCTATTGTTATGCCAGCACTGGTGACAATAGTTGCTGGTGGAACTATGTTAGCGTGATCACAAACAGCAGAGTTCTCTAATTATCTTCCACCGAAAAGTTAATCTTCAAATGGGTAAAAAACCCCAAAAAGTGAATGCCCGCTCCCCCCCACAAAACAAAAAAAAATCATAAACATCTCAATCCGTTTTGAAAACGAGACTCTGGCGTTTCTGAAAACATTTTAGGTTAGAACTGGTAAATCTAGACCCATGTGACAAACTCCTCGCGTGGAGTTTCTTGCTTGTAAAAGGAATTCACGTGTGCGTGTGCGTTTCAGCACAAGTGGCCGGCTATTCTTTACCAGACCTTTTTCAGCAGGGAGCTGGATTTTTTTGACAAATGCAACTTTTTACTGAATGTGTTTGCTTTCCTGGGGAAAGGGAGGAAAACTAACTTTTAGCCAAAAATGGAGCCTTCCTTAATTTTTCACAATTTTTTAATTAAAATATTTGGGATTTTAAACCAAGGTTTATGCAGTCGGCTGTCATTTGCAGAACTGCATCGAAAAGATTTAGATACCTATGCTCAGAAGAGCTTTCCAGATGCCTATTGGGACTCTTACGGACGCTGGTAAAAATGTGTCAGCCATGCTGGGCAGTGCTGCGGAGCCCAGAATCCATTCCCATATAAGAAAAGACTATATGCAAATATATGTTTAATCCCATGCATGTTTTCAAAGCTAGATATGTAAAGGTGTATTGGTAGATCGTATATTTTTGGTAGATCATATATTTTTAATAGCTCTGTGTCTTCATTAATAATTGCTTCATAACATGTTTTTGGTCATCATTATTTCATGATTCTTTCATACAAGAATACTTTGCTTTCAGAAAGAATGAACTTTTCTCAAAGATGGCTCTTGTAAGATAATTATCACATTGTGGTTTCCCAACTCTGGAAAACAAAATCGGAGTGCTGTTTCCCTGTGTTTCTCTCTTTCCATCCCTGTTCTCAGTGGGAGTAAAAATGAGGGATGGAAGACAACTAAAAACCAAAATATTGAAAAACCTCTGAAATCAACTGCAAAGGCAGATGCATGAAAAACGGATTCGTTTTCAAACAAGTAGATCAATTATTATTTTTCAACTTCTTGTTTTCCTCTTTTTTCTATAGATCCACCAAAAGGCTCCTGAACCCCTCTTGAGTATTGGGGCAGGGGCTGGACTCAATGATTTCCCAAGGTCTCTTCCAGCCCTAATGTCTACGAAATCTTATGGAGCCTTAGTGGTCATTTGCCCTGATTTTAACACTAAGCTAACGTATACACACTCGCAAACACTAACACATATGGTCATCTCCTTTGGAGGGAAGAGGAGCTCATTTGCCTCCTCCCCAAACCCTCCACTGGCTCTTGGATTTCATGGCAGGAGGGTTATACAGAGCAGGGAAAGGACCATGATAGGGAAGGGATACATTGGGAGCAGACCTCTTCACTTGAGCTCCAATGAGGCCAGCATTGCTTTGTGATCTGTAGGCAGCCCGAGGCTGGGTGCTTTACTAGAAATAAGCAGACAAGGTTCTTTGGGTGAATCTGGTGTCTTTTATTAGACCAACTTAAATAGTTGGAAAACAATTATCAAGCAAGCTTTGGGGTTCAAAAACCCTTCGTCAGGCTAAGGAAGTTTCAGCAGTGCGCTTTTGAAAGCTTACATAATAATTGTTTTCCAACTATTTAAGTTGGTCTAATAAAAGAGATCAGATTCACCCAAAGAACCTCGTCTGCCTTTGTCCTTAGACCAACACGGCTACATCCTATAGCCCTGTTACTAGAAACAATCCATTTCTGAAAAGCTTTCTTTTTCGTTACCATCCAAATTGGTAGGACCATTCCTACCAAAGCTGGTCCCCATAAGGATGATTTCAGTCGCGGAGGCTTTTCCGGGCTCTAGTCCCCAAAGGTGATCTGAATAAGATGCTGAAGAACAGCAGTGAAATAAAATTGGCCTCTATCCACACACTGTGGGCACGCAGGTGTTTATCAGAAGGATTGCAAAATGCTCTACATTTATTCCACAGTTTATTACTTCTGACAGTTACATCTGTACCAATCCATTATCCTCACCGGTCACTAGGCACTTAAGCCACTTCTTTCAAAACAGAGCCTTCACGGTTACAATATGAAGGTGAAGGGTTCTGATATTTTCATTTTATGCTGGAACATTTTTCCTTTCTCTCTCCTCCATCATGTGGGCGATTCCATATCCCGCACTCGTTTTCAAACGTGTTCAGTAGCAATTGTACCCCCCACCCCGGTCCATACAAACACTTTAGGTTTAAGGCTTACGCATACGTAGTCAGAGATGTGTTTTATCATTAGAAAAGGGGCAACGCATTTACTTCCATCAGGCACCTGTGTGTGCAACTGTATTTATAAAATATATTGAATAGTATTAACTGCTTATACCTGTGGGACAGAAATCAAGACAACATCTGAGGAAAAAAATTCTTTGCCTACCGAGCCTGCTGTGGTTGCTATTTCAGCTGTTCATTAAAGTTATATTGCTTCCTTTATCTCTTGTGCTCCTGGAATACAAGCACCTCCATAATGAGCTTAAATCACTGTGAGCTAAGAATAGAAAACTCGATTTCAGTTCTTGGGAGGCTGAGCGAGTGGTGGTGCATGGGTAATCAAGCAATATTAGCTGTGTAAAGGTGCCAGGACACCCAAGGGCAGGAGTGCGGGAATGTTTATGGCAGGAGAGCACAATAAATGTGCGCTTCCCTGTGGCTTCTCACAACCCCCTCCACTTGCTGATACCTTTTGAGACAAACCCAGTTGGCCCATGATTATTTATTTGCCTTTACTGAATAATGGCTCTTTCCCTAAATGGCTGTTACTGCTTACTCCAAGAATACAGGTAACTGGAGAAATCAAATAGAAAAAAGATCTATTATGTCATGTAATCTAGGCCCTGTAGGAAAGAGCTTTGTTCTCTAGTGTGATGTCTACTTTGTCTTTCAGTTTTCTTGCACTCTGGGGTGACTTCACATACAGATCCTGAAGGGCCTGAGGCAGTGCTAAGTGTGTGCTCTTTCTTGAATACTTACACATGGCGTTTGCATGTTTGGAAGTTCATGCAACAGGAAGCTAATGACCCAGTGTTGCTTGCAAGATCCAGGGTCTTCACTCTCATCGACTTTCATCCTTCTGCAGTGCAATGGGAATGGCCATTGGGCCCTGTAATCTATGGGACAAGGGTCATGACTACCTGAGACAACTCTTCCCAGTGGTCCCTTCACTGTTCCTAGCCTATGCCCATGCCCTAAAGGCATAATAATCCACTGCGTAGTGACAGCAGCATATTTACATGGGTGGAACAATCCAGATGGCAGGTTATTTTATGAGGGTCCATCCTGATGCTTGTTCAGATTGGGCGGAGGTTCTCAGGTCTTTCTGCAAAATGTTATGGCTGTATCTACCTTACTCTGTGCTGTAGATGACATCCTGCCTTCAGTGAAGATACAGATCAAGAAAATTCAACCTAGAGTTGAAAAGAGACGTTGGTAGCCCTGGGAGGCAACTTATAGAAGGTGCCAAAATAGACTCCCCTGGGAGTCCTTGCTGTGGCACAAGCAGCCCCATGCCACCTGGTGATAGGAGCTGGGCAGGAGCAGTAGCTCTTGTACCTGCATCCCCAGGTATGCAAATAAGACTTATCCTCCTCCATCCTGAGCCCCCTCTCCCTGCTCTCTGGCATTTGGTACCCTAACCACTTCCACCCTCCTTCACAGCATAGGTTTACCCTGGGTATAAAACTGGCGATGACATGCCACCAAAATAACTGCTACATACACTCTAGAGAAGGCAACTAGTCTGCTTCAGCCCAGTGGAAGCCTGAAGACCTTTGTTTAGAAAGTTTGGAGGTGGCAGTGGGGTATTTGCTGGCTGACCATTCAAGGTCAGCCAAATAGATTGCTTAATAAGCAACTCAGGACATCTTGGTAGTACTGGTGATAGTGAGATCAATACTATCCAGGCAATAAGCTCAGAAGGCCTTGACAGCTCAGAATGATCTTGCACATACATGTGTTAATTCAGGTTGTGCCATATTCACTTTCCAACAAAACAGGCCTGCGTGGCATTTGGTTCGTTCGGATCCATGCATGTGCAAATTGAACTTCAGGACTTTTTAACGATTTGGGGTCTTTAATAAATTGGGTTTCCCATCTGTTCCAAAGGTTTCAATCCCATCACCCAAGCAGCTCTAGACCTTTTTTCACTAACAGAAACTGAGCAAAAGCAATTCCAGTGGCCACTGTGCCCATTCATAGGTGGCCATGCATAATTCGCCTACGTATATTCAGTAGTTACTCACTAAAATTATGTGCACAGCTGTATTCAGACCTTCTGGATGGTGGTGGGATTTGAATCTCCTCCTGCAAGCGCCCAATAAGTTCTATTAATTAAAGCAATGAAAGGCAGAACGATGTTAGAATAGATCCTTCTATACTGGATCACTCACCGTTGCTACCAAGTTGGATCCCACTTTCTTGGATTATTCAGGGGTTTTGTCTTATTTTCTTCCACTAATTCTCCTTTTCCTCTTAAATTTCACAAATAAATCCAAGAACATGTTGAATAGGGTTGGTATATCTCAGAAATATTTTTTATGCAAATGATCCTACACACGCACAGGAGAACTGAATTTATTCACCCCAAAGTGTGGGCCAAATTGTGCACTGGCATCATTCCATTTAATACGTTATTGCCAGTAGAGAAATTATTGCCAGTAGAGTGGGTGCTTTTCTTTTTTTCTTTTCCTAATCAAAAGGACAAGTCAGGAAACAGGACGTCCAAAGAAACTACATCTACTGACAGACTTTAATGCCACATGGGCAAACACCATGTACGTAGAAGGCAAGAGCAAGGTTTTCTGCTGGCATGAATTGTCATGCCTCCACTGACACACAGATCCAGGTTTGCACCAGGAGCTAAAACAGCCAAGAACATGTTGTTTAAGGTGGAGGCAAAGGACAAGATTACTAGATTACTAAACTGAATCTACAGCAAGTGCCCATTAAAGGATATCAGTACCACTGAAAGTGCATTCTTGAATTGCCACTCTTCATCTTTTCCATGATCACAGAGGAGCAGGGACTTGAAGCTGGGTCTACCCGATTCCAAGTAGCTTCCTTAATCAAGGCTTATCTTTCTCTTTGTGTCCAAGTTTTTATTAAAAGTATCACAGGTGCAAATGAGATCAATGCTCTTCAAGGAGCACGCGCCAGAAATATAGGGAAGAAGTCTCCGTGACTGAAATAACTAATCCTCAGGTTTAATTCCTAGACCCCACTTCTACCATCCCTACCCACCTCCAGAAGTACTTTGGTCTGCAAGCAGTCCCATTTATTTCAAAGGGACTAATTTCATAGAGTAGGTGCTCCTCTTGTGAGTAAAGTTGGTAGAATCAGGCCTCTAATGAGCAGAAGTTGCAGTTCAATTGCAGGTCGTTAGGCAATATCATTAGCTTATATCTGCAGGGGTCAGTGGCAGATATCATTAGGAGGGGGTCATTAGTGGGTCTAACAGCTATAAGGATGTTTGAGCCACCTCTGCACTGGGGACAAGAAGAGGGAGAAAGGGCAGAATGGCAGATTATGACTTATTAGTCACTAATTCAGGATAAGCTGGCTTTCAGCCAGAGGCTGTCAGAACTGAGTTATGATGACCCAAGAGGGAGTCCTGTTATCTCTGATGATGAAAGATCTGGGTAAATGAAAGGGAGCCTCCTTAATTCTGGCAAGTGAATTTTAGCACTTAATTCATGTATCTCAAAAATAATTATGAGCCAGCTTTGGGATACTAAGAAAACATTCAGCTTGCCCTGTACAGGTTGTAGCCTATATGGATATATAAATCCATAGGCTACAACCATGGATATCTAAAAGCCTATATGGATATATAACTTGTTTGGAGGTGGGGGGCGGTTTCACACGAGGCTTAATTCTTTCTAGTCACTCAATCTGATGTTTCAAGAAACGGTCTAACCAGAATATCTAGGTAGTTTGGCGTTTTTTTTCTGACAACCTGAATGTGGTCAGCTTAAAATTTGCTACTGCTTACAAGCAGATTACTCCTTCCTTTGGCTGGCATTTTTTAAAGTAGTCGAAAGGTTCAGAGAGTGAAACAAATTATAACGAGTTAAAAGGGAGTGAAGGGGTGGGACGTAGCATGAGCCGGCTGATCGGTTGTAGCTGTTGCATGTGTCTGATCTATCCCACAGTAAACTGAAGCTAAACCAAGTTAATTTAACAGTTGTTTTGTTCTGGAATATTGCTCTAGTTTAGCATCTGCTTACTTCAGGATAGCCTGAACACAAAGTGGTTATGCTGGATCACCTGGTGTGTGGTAAGTACCTCGCCTCCCTTTTAACGCGGCATTGTTTGTTCATCTGTCCACAACTTGGGTACTTGGCTCCTATCGCATTTCAGTGACATATGGATATTTAACACCCCTTTGGTCCTTTGAAAATCCAGGTGTCCTTTTTTTACCTTGTTATGCCTTTTACAATTCTTTAAGGAAAAGAAATAATTTGGAAGTATTGTTAGTTTCCAACCCCGGTAATCACTATGAAATGACTGTCTGGAACCTTTCTGACCGAACACTTTTCCACTGGAAAATGCTGAGTCCATTTTAAAGTAATGTTTTGTTTAAATGGGTTGGCTTTGAAAAGTCATTTAAAAAGCAAAATCTGAAAGAGGGCATTGAAATAAGGTTGAAATGATCAATTTACTGTGTCTTGGAACAGAACATTCAATTTTTCCACTTCTAAATGACTTTGTTTCAGCTTTTATTCTATATTCTGGGATATAAAATGGTGAGTGCAATTGAAATATTTTGATTGATCTGAATCTTAAAAAAAATTAATTTTAGTTTACAGGAAATTTAGAACACGTGTGTGTGTGTGTCTGTGGGTGCATGTGTGGTTTTATTCCAGTCTGAAATGAGAGTAATTTCAAAACGGCAAAACAGGTTTCCCCTCACCAAAATGAAAAATCAAACCTCTCTCTGTTTTTCTTTTGTCTTAGCAAATCATAAAAAAAATAAAAAAGTAAGGATGGCCTGAATACGTGCTGGTAAGCAGCTTTAAGATAGTAATTTGTACATCCGCTCGTAAAGGCTTGCTGGAGTTGCCCACCTCTTAATAACTAAATATTGAATTTAACTCCTTCCACGAAGGGAAGCTCACTTAATGGATCATACCCTTGCTAGCATTTCATTAACATTTCAACTGAAGATTGGTCATTGGTAAATCATATCATACAGTTTTACAACACAGATGTGAAAATTGTCCCAGAACAGATGAGACAGCGACTGAAGTGATTTGCTATCTTGTCTATACTTGACCCATTAGGGCAGCTTTGACTATGGCATGGTCCTCCGTATGCAGGGCTCGTTGAAAAAAAATACCATTTATGCCACCTGAACTGCTCATGGCAGTGTGTAATATGCTTGGTAGTGTTTGCTGGGGAGCATTCTTAATCATATACAATTGGAGGCCAACTGTACATGTAGCTGCATACCTAGAAGCCCAAATTTTGCAGAAGCCACTCATACACAGTGGCAAATTCTCTGCCAATCTGAAGTTTCTCTCTTTCCATTTCAGTATGGCTATTCCCACGAATGCCAGCAGACATTTTTGGCCACACGTTCCCATTCATTTCCCTGGAGATATTGTATTTAAAAATTAGGTTCTAAATTGTTTGATTTACTTGTACTATTTTCCATGTTGTATTACGTACGGGTTTTAAATGAATGATGATATTATATGCACGTATTGGTATCATGTCAAGCGTCAGCTGAGGAATTGGGGCCCTGTTGCATTTGGCATCATATGCACACGTGCTGGATAAAGAAGCCCTGTGTCACGGCACGTCCTCCAGGGAGGGCCGTGATCTCCCTGAGGTCCCTCTCACCATGTCTAGGCCAGCCCAAGGGCACCCTCTTATTCTCGCCCGCCATGTCTTTGATGATCAGTATATGTTGGGAGGCTGCCTTACACCTGCTTGGGCACGGCGTATCGGGACCCCTGTCCCCGTGATCTTCCGGACTCTATGTGATCTTCCTATATACTGGTTGCTCCCCAGACACCCTAGCCTTATGGGCTATGCGTGGCTCTGACCAACCCATAATACCATGCCCCAAGCCTCGCAGATAGGAAAGACATTGTCCGGTCAAGAATACACGCTCGCTTTCTCGGGCCTCTCCTGTAATCTAGCCCGCTCTCTCAGGCCTCCTCCATATGGTCTATACTAGTGCCCTCTCCTGGGCTCCCTCTGTGCCCACTCCGGGGTCCCTCTAGTCTACTGCCCCTCCCTTGGGGCTCTCGATGCCCACTCTGGGCCTTCTCTAAAATGTCGTCCCACTCAGGGACCCTTGCCCGCTCTGGGACTCTATATTGAGCCTCCGGTCCTTCAGGCCCACCGCGGCGCTTCCCCCTGGACACTGTACCGCTATCCCCTTTCTGGGGGACCACTGCAGCACCCTGCCTTGTCTTGGGGTTTTTTCTGCAGTGCTAGCCTATGACCCAGCTCATTATGCCCATTCTGGGCTCCTCCAATATTGCTCCCCTCTTGGGCTCACCGTGCCCACACCTGGGCTTCTCACAGTTGCCCCCTTCCTGGGGCTAGGGGTCCATGCACCCCATGCTACTGCACCCTCTCTGGCACTAGATCGCACCCTCCCGGGTGCTAGACTGTGCCTTCTCTGGCGCTAGGGCCCCATACCCTGTGAGCCCCTATGAGGATACTGCACCCTCACTGGCACTTCTGAGGCTTCCTCCAAACCCTACTAGCCTCACCCAAAGCACCAGTGTAATACACAACACCACAAACTCAAGCTTCCTGGCTATAACTAAAACATACGGCACCTGGCCATAACAACATGAACCACCTGGCTATACCTGGTGCTTGCATTCTAGCTGCATGAACTCCTGCCCCTCTGGCTGCTGGCAGGGAACTGCTAGCATGGCCTTGGCTCTGGGCTTTATAAGAGCCAGGCCCTGCCCCTTACCACCAGCGGACCGCCGTCAGGTGCGGTCATTTATTGCCTGCAGATGCCCTAGCAACTTGCAGCTGTGCGCCTTACCAGACTGCTAGGGCTTTTCCCCAGCAGCTTCCACACACTACGAGCGAGGCAGCAAGGTGCTCCGCGACACCCTGCATCAGGGAGCTTACAGTTATTTTATTGTACTACTGCTGAGCTACTAAAGGAAGAGTCCATTTAGACTGACCTGAAATAGTATTCTTTCCCACCAGAAAAGAAAAAGGGTTTGCTTTCATTGAAGTGACTGCGACTCTGTAAAGGTTTAGAACATCCGATGTAGTTCATTATGGGGCTGAAGCCTTAAACCCAAATTTAGGAAAGCATTTCAAACTGCAGTACTTCTGTTATGCCCTCCCTGCACCACTGCTTTAGTGTCTGGGGACCTCAAAATCTCTAACGTGCTTGTTAATGGCACAGAGCATGTCAAGGGTGTAAAAACTGCAGAACCTTCCTTTCATGGGATTTTTTTCAAAATCTCAGCTTGTGCTTCTGAATCTGGATGATTTTTAACTTTTCATTTATTTATTGAGAAATGCACTGAAGACTAGCTAACTCTGGCATCTATCCTCGCAGCGCTCCCGTAAGGTAGTGAAGAATCAGTATTACCATTTACCAGGGGATGAGCCATGACACAAGCAATATGCAGCAGTATCACATAGAAAGTAATGTTTCAGGACAGTACTTTTTCCTGCCATGGCAGGGGGTCGGACTTGATGATCTGCTCAGGTCCCTTCCGACCCTACCAACTATGAAACTATGAATTGAACCCAAGTCTCCCAAGACCTGGAATCCCTAGCCACTACTCCTTCCTCCCCTTTTTCCATTCTTCCTGTAAGTATAAGATGGGACACAGGTGGAATCAGTTTATCTCAAGCTTGGGACACTTCACAACCTGCCAACAACCTGCCAACAAAGCATTTGGACAGAGAAGGCAATACGTGAAGAACCACAAAGTACTCTAGATACTGGAGCATCCTTCATGATTCCTTCATTTCCAAAATGATTGAAATCAGATTTCCTGTTTCCAGTTCTTTCCTCGTCAGAGGCCTTGATTTGTGAAACTGCAAAGAAAAAATTAGTAAAAGTTCATCTATATATGGTACACATCATAAGGACATCTCATAGCCCAGAATGAATATATAGGTCATGATATAGGGACTGATTATATAGCTGACAACAAACCCCTGCTATAATCCATGGAAGGCTGCCTCCTTCTTGGAGGGCAGGATAGGTTGCTAAAGAGAAATGGACAGAGTATACCTTTTCATAGAGATTTCTAAATTCAATACAATACATTCCTCTGTAATATGATACATGAGAACTGGAGAACAAAGCCTGATTAGAGATTTATCAAAAATAAGTCATTCATACACAAGAGTGCATATGCTATCACTAAGGTAATAGCAGATAACGTCACGCTGTTGTTCTAAAGCTCATGTGAAAGCAATAGAAGAATGACACCTTTTATCTTCTGGATCCTTCTAAAGTTGAAGAGGGAAAGATTGCATCAGGAATCAATTTTGTTTTCTGTTTGCTTTAACTTGTCAATGCTTCTCCTCCCTGACCCCTGCAGCTTCCAGCCACTAACTTTTACTCCCTGTAGATCCACAGAAGTGAGGTTTTTGTTTGGTTTTTCTTTTTAAATACTCAAATTCCAAGTAGTCTGCACAGTAAATTTGGGAACGTTCAGGGAAGTGTGAATTGGGTCGCTTTGATTAGTCCGATCAGTTGCAACCATGAGTCGTGAGAGATTAGCTGGACATGCTGAGCATGTCGTTAAACATGACTAAGAGATCACGCTCGCTTGGTGAAGAATTTATATTCATATGTGTGACTTGCTCCTTTCACATATGGTCGCTGGTAGCCCTTTGGGAATGGCGACCGGTAGAGAAAAAGAGTGAAATATGAAGTATATTCTGTTTAGCAGAAACCAAGGCAGAACAAAGATAAGATTTTCCCACTCCCTCCACAGCTAACTTAGAGCGGAGCTGTTGGTATATGGGAAGCGGGAGCGCTGAATATGTATGTGTTTATATAAATATGTATATGTGTGTGTTCACAAAGTCTCTGTGCACATATTACATAAAATATGGATTTATGCATGTGTATGTGTGTGTATATATTATATACAGTATGTGGTGATCATTTCCATTCTCTCCCCTCCCCCCCATTTCCGTTCATATTACGATATTTGCAAATAATAAGTATATCTAATACCTAGATCACTGATTCCCAAAGGGTATGCCATGGCACATTAGTGTGCCACTAGACCAACAGAAGTGTCCTGCAAAAATGGCCTGGATCTAGCTCCATCTGAGCCAGCCTCATGTGACTGGATTGGGCCCACAGAAGTGTGGCACCAAATTTAATCCAGAAAAAAGTATGTGACCCAGGCATTAAAAATATGGGACACACTGACTTATGTGTCTGATAGCTTCAAGAGATGACAGTGTTCTTTCTCTTTAGCCTTGGCATTGCAAGGATCCTGCTACTTCTCTCTTTTCCAAAATTTCCATTGGGCCAAAAGACCTTGTTTAAGAGTAATGAGACCAAGGAGATGGCATGTTGCTGTTACTTAGAGACAGGAGTTTGCAAAAGAAAGAATTACTTTGTTGAAATAAGGCATGCTGATCTTCGTAATACCCGACTGTAGCAGGACACTAATGTGCCTGCTACTCTCAGACCAGAGGCAGGAACCCAGGTGCCGGTTGCTGGGACAACCAGTTAAGGAGGGAATTGGCCACACCTGCACTTGGTCAGCTGACCGGAAGGGGCAGGGCCTGGCTCCCACATAAATCCCAGGCCTGAGGCCAGGAGGGCAGTTTTCCCTGCTGGCAGCCAAGGGGGAAGAGAGCTCTGCCAGACAAGCAAAGGGGAGGGGCCTGACTGCTCAACCAGCTCCTGATGCTGCTAAGGGGCGGAGCATCCCCCGGTAGGGATTGAAGGATGTTTAGCTGAACGATGTTTTAGTAGGGCGGCTTGGATTTTGTTATAGCCCAGGGGCTTGTGTTTTGTGTTTGCTGTTGTACTGGTGGTTTGGGTGAGGCTAATAGGGGATGGAGGAGGCCTCATAGGGGACCCACAGCAGCATGGGAACCCCAGCCCCAGAGAGGGGGCAGCGAGACAGAGCGAGTCAGCACTATGGAAAGCCCAGGGAGGACAAGGGGGGGCCAAGTTGTAACGAGGCCCAGATCAAACTACGTCAGTATCGTCCGCGTGGCTTGGGCTGCGGTGTAGGGGAGGAAAAGGAGCTGCAGATAGCCCTCCCTGGCACCGGGGCAATAAATGGTCAGCTTCCCGCTAATTAACATCCATTAATTAATTAAGATCAAGGCATGGCAGGAGAGAAGGCGGGTGGTTGGCCCATCATAGGAAGGCAGAGTCACCAACAGACGGACTCCAGAAGAAGCACACCAACAAATAGGATGTCCTGTCACATTGACAAATAGGAAAATCTACTCCTGACGCAGATATTCAACTTTTGCAATTAGAGTTTTAAATTGATTTATGACCACATAACAAAATGGTCAAATTATTACCTTTCTAAGGTAATTCATGTACAGGCAGCCCTCGACTTACAACGTTTCGAGTTACAACGTTTTGCCCTTACAACGTTTCTAAATTGACACACTGTTTCAACTTTAGGATGACAGTTACGACTTTACAATGGTTGATCTGATTCAATGCCATGCCAGCAAACAAGTTCGCCGCATCACTCATCTCCCTGGAGAACATCTGTCCAAACTTCCTCGGACACTTTCTTTAAGAAAGCAGACAAGACTCCAGAAAAACCTGCAGCCAAGACTCCTGAGAAGACTCCAGCCAAGAGCCCTTCAAAAAGTCTAGCAACGTCACCTCAAAGAAGTTTCCAAATCAATTTGATTGCTATTTACAGTATAAATACATTAATGTAGCTATATTACTCGTCTATAATTGATCGAGTACAAAACTCTGGGATATTTTTGGTGAAAATAAGGTATCAGGCCTTGGTTCAGGAACCAATCCCCCATCTATACTACTGTTTCTTATGAGAAAGTTGGCTCTGAGTTACAATGTTTCGACTTAAGACATGGTTTTCAGGAACCAAGTGTGTCGTAAATCTGAGGACTGCCCGTATATGGAGGTATCTGAGGACTGAACACAACCTACCCTATCAATGTCTATATGTGTGATGTGATAAGGAGACAGTTAATGTGTCTGGTATGTGCTTTGTGCCTGAATTCTTAAGTATTTTTTATTATTCTCTACATTCAGTTTAATGTTTCAGTGGCCAGGAGTGCATGGCACTTAGGTCTGTCAAAGTCACCCCTGAGGTCAGAGGAAGTAACTTCCTGGAGCCAGTGTAGTTGCAGCCTTTGTTTGGGATAGTATTTATTTAGTTATAGATTTATATCCCACTGTATCCAAAAGGCTCAGATTGGTTTACAATGAACAGATGAGCAACACCCCAAAACTTGAATTCCAAACACACCTCCCTCTCCTCCTTGCCCCAAAAAGCACTTCTCTGCCTTGATTCCCATAAAAGCAAACTTTCTGGGCAACCCCAACTATCTTTCCCAACTGCTGTGTCAATGGCACTTGGTGACATTTGATAAGACAGGAACTGTAACCGTCACCTACATTGCAAGAACATGTAAAAGGAGGCTTCAGCTTGCTAGAGGAACTTCTTGCTGCTGCTTAGAAAAATTTTCGGGGCAAAGAAAGTGTGGGGAACCATTTCTTTTCTGCACCAAGCTGCTAAATATTGGAGTCCTCAAATATTAGAGTAGGGTGTTGTTTTGTTGGGTTATTTTTCATTTTCTCTTCTGACCTTTCTTCAGCTTGTTTCCTGAATCTTCCTGGCTTTGAAGAGCTTATAATTTCATTTGAATCACAATGCAACAAGTGTGTGTAATAAGCACAGAGGAGGAGATGAGGACAAAAGGCTGGGTAATTAGCTTAGTGTTGTGCCCAATTTAGTGGTTCCAAATCATCCCAATGGTTGTTACAAAGAGAAAGGTAATAAGTTGTTCGCCATAGCCACTGGGGTAGAACAAGAAACAATGGTTTTAAATTAAAGGAGTTTGAGATGAGACACTAGGAAAAACTTTCCAACTGTGAGAGTCGTTAAGCCCTGGAATAGATTACTCAGTCATCATTCATTAGCTTTTTTTATTTTACTGTATTAAAATGTAGTTTTGTGTTAATTTTTCTTTTCTTGGATTCTATTTTTTTCATGTAAACAATCTCCACATGTTTGGACTCCCTGAAGAGACAAAATATAGAGGCTCAGATTTAAAGCAGATTTAAGTTCTGCAGGAAAGCGGTATTGTAATGTAGAGAGATTCACCTGTGGGGGTCAGAGCAAATCTCCCCGGTGGAATGGAAGGCAGAAATTACTGGGCCAGTGGGACCCTGGGAGGTCAGAAGTGGCTGCCTAATGACCTGTGGTGCTGAGAACCTCTCTGTTTCTGGAGATATTCCCAAGACACAACAGAGTCATTCAGGCTGTTGTCCAGGTTGTGGCCATTTGTGTGCCGCTATGTGCAATCAGCCCAACTGATGTCACCATAGGATATATTCATTTTAAAGGATGCAGACGCTACTGGAGGAGATGCTTCCATTTCCTGCTGAATCATCTTGTAGCTCAATTTAAGACCAAAAAGAAATTATAACTGTAAACCAGCGCTTAAACATCTCCTGACTTGTTAGTGAATGGTTGACCTAGGCCAGTGCCATCTCTTCCCAACTCCTAATAGTTATGTTAATAACTTTGTTTGTTTAAACTTTCTTCTACGTGGGGGAGGAAAAGAGGGTTGGCATTTGGTTCAAAGCAGGACCACCCCCAACTAGATCATCCCAGCCAAGGCTTTCTTTAACCGGGTCTTAAAAACCTCCAAGAATGGAGATTCCACCACCTCTCTGGGGAACCTGTTCTTGTTTTACTGTCCTCCTAGCGAGAAAGTTGTTCCTACTATCTAACCCAACCCGCCCTTGCTGCAACCATGAGACCATTGCTCCTTATTCTATTACTTGCCATCACTGAGAACAGTCCAGCTCTATCCTCTTTCGAACCCCCCTTCAGGTAGTTGAAGGCTGCTATTAAATCCTCTCTCAGTCTCCTCTTCTCCAGACTAAATTAGCTCAATTCCCTCAATTTTGCCTCATAAGTTATGTTCCGCAGCCCTCTAACCAAAATCCATCAGTGAATCTGCTTTTGTAACATGCTGACATCTTAGCCCCATGACCAGGCACAAAAAAAAGCTGTGATGAGGATGCAGAGGGATTTGAAGAAGTAGTAAATGGAGCAAGCCATTTATGATCATTGTGCAGTCTTGCTTCGTTCTCCATCTTGCTACATTAATGGCTCAGAGTTAAGAGGCAGGCAATGGCATTTGATGATACTGCCATGCTAGCATTTATTTTGGTCTTTATTAGAGCGGGAGGGGATTTTTTTGAACTTGGTTACCATTCACCCAGAAGAATGCCCAGACAAACAAACTATTGAATTAGCTTTGAGTTCTCTCTGACCCAATAAATGTTTAATTATTGTGCAATGTGGAACAGCTTTAGCAGGAGATACTGAGAGAGAGAAAGATTGAATCTATAGTCCTCTTTGGAATGAAAACAAATGGCAAACCCTCGCATTTCTGTGAAAAGGAAATTTTCTTGTTTTCCAGCTCATCTATTCTTTGCACTTGGTACCCATTTGAAGCAACAACCCTGCAGTGTAACACAGATGTGTACTTCAAAAGGTATGTGGTTTATATAATAAGCCTCTTTCTCAGGGAGCTTAGCTCAGATTCAGTACTGCAGATAAGTCCCTAGGAGCTTCTTCTTTGTAAATTGTCTGCTTACCTGTTGTACGTGTTTCTGTGCTGTTTTGAAACCTTAATAATTTGGCCTTTACTCCACTTCTATATGTTGATTTTGATGCCTTGTGAATTGTAGCTTCTGCTCAGACCAGGTGACAAGTGTAACTATCAGATTACACAAACCACAAAACACGTCTTATCACTCATTGCCTGCTCTCCGTTTTGTTCTTATTACACAACTTAATTCATATTCACCCTATTCTTGCGGTGCCTTTTGAAACAATTGCATTAGTTAGGGAGGTCATCCAAGATATGCTTGTAACTACCCATACCCCAGCAATCAAATTAAGATATCTGTGTACTATAAATTGCAAAGAAAGTTGCCCATGGCAGAAAGAATATGTAAAATGCATCATCTTGCTTTAATATGTGCATCCAAAACTCATAGGTTGTGTTCTTGTCAAAACTGTCTCAGGCTGGACAGATAGGAGACTTCTTAAGCCCTGAATGGTTTTCCTTGCTTTTTTGGTATCTGAACTGTGCCATCTGAATGGGTAGTGAACACACAGCTCGTGTACTTTTGAAGGTCCAAGTCATTTCCAGACTTTAAAGATCACATGGCACTTTATGTAAAAGTGAGGTGTCTGACTCAAATCAATGAGGAGCGTCTGAGGGACCTGAACCTGTTCAGCCTCAGTAAACGGAGGCTGAGGGGGG
>JAGPOW010003685.1:21026052-21057662 GCA_030014935.1 Caiman crocodilus
TTCCTAGGGAAGTTGTTCTTGCTCCTACCTTGGGCGTCTTTAAGAGTAGATTAGATAGGCACTTGGCTGGGGTCCTGTGACCCTGGCACTCGTTCCTGCCATTGGCGGCGGGGTCAGACTAGATGGCCTGCTCTAGGCCCCTTCTGACCCTAGATACTATGATACATATTTTGGTAAAATTGCATTCTGCCTCTCAAAATTCCCCTTGCTATTTTCTTTGGCTATCCAGCTAATCTTTATTTCTGATCTGATAAACCTGATTAAAATATAAATGTCAATAATTTCCACTGACATTTCTAATCTGCATAAAAATAAAAAGGTTGAAGTGCTCTCTGTTTGGCAGTGGTGAGGCCACATCTGAAGTATTGTGTCCAGTTTTGGGCCCCCCACTACAGGAAGGATGTGAACAATTGGAAAGAGGGCGACGGAACTGGTTTGTGGGCTGGGGAACATGGTGTTTGAGAAGAGGCTGAGGGAACTGGCCTTATTTAGTCTGGAGGAGAAAAGATTGATGGAGGATTTAATAACAGCTGGAAGCAGGGTTCGAAAGAGGATGGAGCTTGGCTGTTCTCAGTGGTGGGAGATGGAGCAATGCTCCACAACAAGGAGCAATGGTCTCAAGTTGCAGCAAGTGAAGTTTAAGTTAAATATTAAAATCTTTCTCACGAGGAGGGTAGTAAAGCACTGGAAGAGGTTACTCAGAGAGGTTGTGAAATCTCCATCCCTGGAAATTTTTAAGACCCAGCTAGATAAAGCCTTGGTTGGGATGATCTAGTTGGGGCTGGTTCTGCTTTGAGCAAGGGGTTCGACAAGATGACCTCCTGAGGTCACTTCTAACCTCAATTTTCTATGATACTAGGTGTTATTTTGTGATTCAACTAACTTAACTATCTAACAAGGGATGCTCCTACAAGGTTCATTAAATGCTCTCATTGATTTCATTGGAAAGCCATACAGCACAAGAAGAATTCTGTGATGAAAAGTCCAGCAGGTGTTTCTTCCGCAGAAATTGATCTCAGTTTGCAGTAAATTGAAATATATATACCTAAAAAATAATGATAGTCTAGCTCAGGAGGTTGTAGTTTAATGATGGCACCCTGGGGGCCCTTGATCCTTTCCAAGGTACAGCGGGGTTCGACACAATGCTAGCACTCTTAGGTTTACAAGCACGATTCAGAAGATAAACCTAGTGATTTCAAGCAGAAATCCATAACTGTGGTCTTTCTGAGTGAGGGGAAAAGACGTCTACACATTTTGCAAAGTGCATATGCCAATCCTTAGAGAACTTAATATAAAGAACTACAGCTCATTGAAAAATGGAAGTTTTACCTAATGGGAAAGTCTGAGGTTCTGAAAATTGATTTTTATCATAATCTAGGATGAAAAATCAAAATGTAAGTATTTCAATGGAACAAAATCCCTGTTATTTTTAGTTCAACCTGTATGAAAGTCATTTAAATTTTATACTGTTTTTAATAGCATCATGCAATAGAAGTCAAAATAAAGATGCATTTTGACCTTAATAAAGGTCAAATTATTGACCTTAATAAAGATCAATAACGGAACACTTTGACCTTTAATACAGTAAAAAATTGTAAAGACTGTCCATGAAAATCTGAGCAATCATGTTTTTGAGAAATGTATCAATCGTCCTTGAACCAACATTCAGAATTTCATCTGTGGGAAACTTTTCACTGATCTCCAATTAATCATATTTGTAAAAAAAAATTTTTCTCCCAGCCAGCCTATTGTTTTCCCTTATGACCTTCCCTCTACCAAGATGTACCAAAAATGTTATACAACATGAGCGATTGTGTAGCACAGTGATTCTCAACCTGGGTGCCATGGTTGAGAATGGCCATGGCACCCTATGGGACCTTGAGATCCTTTCAAGGGTGCAGTGGGTTTCTATGCAATGTTAGCACTGTTAGATTTATAAGCAGGATTCTTTTATTACACCAACTAAAATAGATGGAAAAATTCGACTTTGCAAGGTTTTGGGCACAAACACCCTCTTCAAGCTGAGGAAATCTGCCTATGTGCTTAGACCAACACAGCTACAACCTATACCCACAAGCACAATTCAGAAGATAAATATAGAGATTTCAAGCCAAAATCCGTAACTGAGTTCTTTGCAACTGAAAACTGCTGGATTTTATTGTTGTTGTCAAAAAAGAGTGAAAACTTAGAGCTGAGGGATACCTTGAGTCTATGCAGGGGTGCCTTGGGTCTAAAAGAGTTGAGAACCACTGGTCTAACAGAAGAAAGTGGGTGGGTTTTGAGTGTGGGGGAAGTCATGGAGGTTGTTGGATGCAGAAGGTAGCACCAGTGGGAGGGAAGAGCAATTTGAAACAAACTTCTTGAAGAGTTTTGTGCTCATTGAAGCTCAGCCCCCATCTGAGCGGGACGTATTTGTGGGGGGAGGTGTGGTATGCTTCTCTAGCCATTTCCAAATGTAATAAAGCCTGCGGACTAAATTCTAGAATCAATCTGCTTTGGGAACCCTTTTGGGAACCCAATCCTATCTCATTCAACTAGTCACAATTGTACACCTCTGCTGATAGCAACTTTTGAATGGAAGGATCAGAGTAGTCATGACTAGGGACCTACTTAATACGTGGTTTTGTGGATTTTGTGGAAAACACAAAATCCAGGATTGTCTGCAAAAGCCACAAAATCAACAACAGCAACTAAAAGAATTAATTAAAAAAAAAAACCTGCTGGCTCCCCAGGATAGGCAGTGGGAGAAAATATTATTTGCGGGGCTGGAGGAGCATGCGATGGGGGTGCTGGGTGCAGCGCAGTGGCGGTGGGGCATAGTGGTAGCACTGAAGCCGTAGAGCCATGCCGAGTTGAGCACATATGGGGCGCTGGCCTGGCTGCATGCTGAGTGGTGAGGCTTTGCGGGACAGCGGCGCCGTGGTGCTGCTGCTGTCACTAGCTGCCACAAAATTAGTTTGTGGGGGGCTAAGCTCCATTAGCCCTGGCCTTCTACCATTTGTACTCCCCAGTGGCAGCCAGATGTCCTTGCTGTCGGGAAGGGAAGGTGCCAGCTCGTAGGGTGGCAGACAAGATGGCATTGGCCCCTTTGTCCCTCCTCTCCTTGGCTGGGGCCTCTCCATTAATCAGCACCAAGGGGCAGGGCAGCCAGGAATGAAGGGGATGGCCCCCCTCCTCCTCCCTCCTCCCCCCTAGGGCCTCTCCGCCAATCAGAGCAAAGGAGCAGGGACTTTCTGCCAATCAACACTGAGGGGCAGGGCCACTGTGAAATGCCTGCAAAATTGTCTCTGGTGCCAGGGGCAGGTCACAAAAATCTTTTGTTTCAGTGGAATTTAAGTCAGTCCCTCATCATGACCGAGTTTACTGGTAAAACACAGAACACACTGGTGAGAGCAAGGAAAGTTGCTTCTTTGTTTTTTATTGCCTGCTAAGAAAAATCAATAAAAAATGCATGCCTAGGTCATAAGTAATAAGTACTGAGATAAAATCTGTAGGAGATTCACATACTCTTGCATCATTGGGGCTACTGCTCCAGAGACGAGTCACATGTAGAAAATATTATTTGATTTATTGTTGTCCTCTGTGAGGTTGGGTTTTTTTTTCAGATAGCTACATAACAGGTAAAGTAAGGAAAATTCCTGAATTATTGGAGGATACTATCTCAATAGAGCCAGGACTGACAGATCAGCTTTTCCAAAGACTAGTAAGCTGTTAAGTATTAAGTCTATACGATTTCGTGGAGGTAGTTGTAATGGAAGAGAATATAATTCTGATGTTCGAGAGGACTGGGAAGAATATTAAAAATAATTCAGCTGAGGGATCTATGTAATCCGTACCTATCAAAGCCTGACCATATCTGCTAGCTGTGCTGCGTGCTCAATGAACCTAGGAGTTTCTTAGTCTGGAGCTCTCTCTAGTTAATTTTATTTTCTGTGTATTGGCAACTCCTTAAGCAGCTGTAGTATAGATTATTGATGGAAAAGAAGAATTGTGGATAGTCACCATTAAGATACAGCAACACCAGAAGAAGGAGTTGAAAGTATAAAGAATTACAGTATAGAGAAGGGTTGGACATTTAAAAGGCCAGGAAAAAAAAAGCATAGTGAATGCTGATTTAGAAAGCATTGATATATCTGCCTTGCGTGTTTGGGGATGGTAAAGTATCTTTCTAGAGGTCTGTGTGTCAGCTACAGATGGACTTAAAAAGTGAACCCATTCCTCTCATCTGAAACCTGAGGGTCCCTGTCCCTCTTTGGGCACCTCTACATGAGGGCAGAGGCTGTTCTGATGTGCTGGAATTCCAGTTCGTCGGAGCAGACTCAATTAACCGAGTCTGCTGGAGAGGGGCAATTACTGCACTCCAGCAGCCTCCCAAATCTTGTGTATCAGCATCCCCATGTCTTAAAAATGGTGGCCGGGTCACTTGAACTAAAACTCATCAAACTGAAGTGCTTGAGCTAAAACTCACTGATACACGAGACGCAGTGGCACTGCCCCAGCCCACCCCCAGAACACCTGTAAAAGTGGGCCTCGGTACCACCCTTCGTACCAAAAATTAGAATGAAAAGTAATTGGACGTGGGGCTCCGTTTTGTAGTTGACGTGTCATTGGCCTCGGCGTTGGAAAAATGCTCCCTGAATTGCAGATGGCACTTGGTTTCACTTCTGATGTGCCTGACATCAATATAGTACAACTGAGACAAAAGAAAAAAGTGTGTCCAGGCTCAATTATCATATGTCCTACTACTTGAGTCCCGTGTGGGCCAAAACCTCTGAGAATTCAAGTCACCTCTGGATTTTTCCTTTCCATTCCTTTTTCCTTGTTTTCCTTCACTTCCTTCCTCCCTGCCTTTCCTTCCTGTAAATATCATGACTGAAAAGCATCATCTAACACCTAACATGTTCATTGTATGTGACCATCCCTTTAGTTTAGCACAGGGATGGGCAGAGTGCCAAAAATACCCGTAACCTGGATTTGTAAGATGTCGGCGTGCCAGCGGCGGATGGTGGGGAAGTTGTGCGAGGCCGATCCTTGTTGTGGCAGCGCAGCCCCTTTCCCCAAGGCATGATTGCCAAGCAAAATGCCTTTGCGTGCCATGCTCTGGCACGCATGCCGGTGGTTGCCTACCCCTGGTTTAGCGTGTACGTGCATGGATTTACAGGAACGATGAGATTTTAACCTGAAATGAATGGCAAAGTGCCAGATTCTGGAACTGGGATAAATCAACGCCGCTCCATTGATTTCCAGTGAAACGACATCAATTTATGCCATTTTAACTTCTTGGTTGGTTTTTTGTTCTTTCTTTCTTTTTCCTTTGCACATGTAACAACTGGCCACTTTCACAGCTAGCCTTTTTTTCTACGTTGGAAACCCTTTCTATGTCTCCTGCACCCGGGTTTTGTGGAAAACAGTTTTAAAAAGCCCTACTTTCTACAACCCAATTGCCTGAATTGGTTTTCACAGCTCTAATTAAGGATGCCCTGATCCCTGCAAAAAAACATACCAGGCTTTGTTGATTTGTCATGATTTCCACTGAGCATGACATGCCTAAGATGCTGTATTATGACTGCATCATCAAAGTGCTTAAGGGGAAAGAAAACTGAAAAAAAATCTTTTGCTTTCATTTACTGAGACTGCCTGTTGACTTACTCTAGTATTTTATTGGATTAGTCAGTGCTATAAATCAAGCTTTGCTTCTCTTCTGATGATAATGTTGTTATTAAACTAGTTAAGCACCACTTCTGAGTATTGCCAATGTTTCATGTACCATGGGCTGGGTAATAACTCGAGAGAACGCAGTGTTTCTGAAACCAAACCAGCTCTTTATTAAGAGAACTATTTACAGAGATGCTGCAACTGGAGCTGGCATTCCAGTCATGTGTGAACAGACTAATTCCTTATTGCCTTCTCCAAATTGCTCCCGTCTGCAACCCCTGCTCCTCCCTCCAAATTCAGTGCAGACTGGTATCCCCAAAAGCGAATCGAAAGCAAGGAAGAGAATTTGGCTATCTGCTGGAAAAGTACAAGGCAACTGTCACAGAAGTAGGATCTTTTCTTGGACATTGTCAACAAAACCCTTGCTGTGTTCAAGTAGCAGATACTCCTCTTAGAGCAGCAGTTCCCAACACGGTGCCCACGGGTGCCAGGGTGTCTCCTGAGGTTTATTCAGGTGTCCACGTGCATTTTCACGATCAGTAAAAATCATTGTTCCAACAGATATATTTTACCCAAACATTTTTGTAAGAAACGGGAAGCTACATTATGAAGTTGCGGATCCAGTGCAATTTTAAGTAAAGGATGAGATGATTGGATTGATCCAAATTCTAAACTTTAATATTCCTATTGGCGCCCGCTGCTTTTTCTTTTAAACTTGAATGCAACCTTGGGCGCATAAACATTGGGAATCCTTGTTTTAAAGGATCGCACTGTTAAAATTGTTCATTTGCATGTCCTAGACTGAAAAGAGACACTCCTTTGCCTCAGGTATTAGAAGCCTATACTTTTTTGGGGCTAGGTGAATCTGAGTTCTGCTTCTTGTGTTTCTTCAAGATATGAAGGCAACTAAAGTTTATGACAGCCGAAGATGCATTACAACAGAAATAATGACTTTTTCCCGTCAAATATATTTTGCGTATGTACATGAAATTTGAGTAATGTAATTCAGTCATTTCTGACCATAGGTGACACGGAGGGGGTGGACAGGGGGGTTCATGCACCCCCTGAGAGCACTGGTGTCCCCCACTGAGAGCGAGCGCTCTCAGCTTAGGCAATGGGTAGTGGGGGCAGGTGGAGCACTGGTGCCTCCCCCCCAAGAAATGCCACTGGCACTTGAAGGCATGCTGCTGACACTCCCAGCCCCACCCCACCCCCTAATTGGCCATGCAGAGACACCCCCCCACCACCACCACTGCTGACACCACCACAGCCACCTGTAGACAGTCCCCGCTCGGCCCACCCTCACTGCCGATGCCCTTATTGCTGCCCGCAGGTGGTTGCCATGCCCCCCCAGCCTCCAAAGGCACGCGTTGCCTATGTTTCTGAGTATTATAAAAGCTCTTTCCCAATGGAAAGCTCAGGCTGAGGCACACATGACCCTCATCTCTTCTCTTGGCCTCTCCCAGTCACCAGGATGGATCTTTTTGCCTGGATTAGAGGTAGGGCACTGCTCTTTTCTGTAATTGCAACAAGATCCGGGGGGGGAGCAGAAAGCTAAACCTTTCCATCTCCCAGCTGTGGATAATCTTCAGCTGAATCCTCCTTCAGAAAGCTGCTGAAGCTGACTAAAACCAGTTTTCAAATGGCAGCTGCCTTTTGACCTGCTGACGGTAGCCAGGGACCGACCTCCCTGCCTAGACCTCTGGCATACTGGGGCTCTCATACTTGAATCCCCTTTGCCAAGGGGGTGGCATCGGCTGTGGGAGCATTTCACGTTGAGCACAGAGGTGTGCACAGGCTGCTTCAAACTGGGCGGTGCCACAGAAACCATTGGATTCTGGAAAAAAGTCCCTGGGACTATTCATTACTAATACGAACGCTGAAACAGGATCGTGCTTTTCCTGCTTTTTCAATTTGTGTAGTTCTGCGCTTTGTAACTCCTAATAAAAGGAGCAGGGCTATAGTAACTGAAAGTGTGCCTTAGGGTTGCTATGATAGTTTAAGTCTATCTCCAGCATCCATAAACTTCAAAAAGCCATCCCATAGAAAATGCCACGTGTGGCTGTTCAGACCCGAAATGCTCTAAATGCTGCAAGACAAAGGAAAGAATTTCAGAAATATCAGTTCGTACTTCAGTTGGCTGACGGCACGATGTGCTGTTTGGAAGTGGCAGAAACACTTCCCTTTGCAGCTCTTTCCAATTTCTGTTTTTAAAAAAAAGCCTGCTCCTGAGAGGCGTGAAAGGAAAAAACCAGATTTCTGTAGAATTGGGTAATTCATCTTCTATTTTTAGCCCTTCACAGGTGTGTAAGTGTTTTGGAAATTGAGATTTTTTGTTCAGTTTAATTAATTTAATTCGCAAGGAAGTTACTAATTTCACTGAAAAGTAGAGACCCTCCAAGCACACATGATTCATCATAACTCCACCTCAGCCTTAGCCTGCAGGGATAACTAACTCCTTTGAGAAGATAATTTTATTTTAATTCCCATGCAGTCACTGAACAACTTCAAGACAAATCCCAGCTATCAGTCTTTATAAGTGAATTATTGCTCTTACTATTAAGGTGTGGTAGAACAAAGGATGTCATGCTTTAGCACCTATAAAGCTTTTTTGGATATAATTTTGTGCATAAGCCATAATAAATATAAAAATCATATTTTATGACTTACATGAACATTATGTTTAAGAAGACTGAAATTGGAGACTTTGCGCAGCATGGGAAACTCTCGATAAAGGATATAAAGATTAATATTTTGTAATAGCTTTTCAGCTGCTAATAATACCAGCATCTTTTTCTGTACTGTTACTATTTTCCTTCATTTGCGTGTTGTTCGTTTTGATCCTTCCATTCCTATCTGCCTGGAAGCAATCACCAAAAAATTGTGTTTCATTATTTGTATTTCATGGTGCAATGAAATATCCTGAGGTTCAAGGATTCTTTGGAATTCACTGGAAGTATCGGGTGTGAAAGGAATGAAGGATCAGACCGCCAAGGGCATGCACGCTAACTGTGCTTTGGATAGTGGCACTAATTATTTCCAGGATCATTTGTAGATGCTGCTAGTCTGCAGAATGCAACAGGCTCACAAGACTAAAACGTAGACTCGGGTCTTAGCAGTGATCTACCTAGGCTGACACACACCCGGATGCAGATCTATTAAATATTATGGGGCTTCATGTGAATACAGAGCAATAAGGCGGGGATGGTTGGATGGTGTATCTGTTTCTGGGTTAAAACTGGAGATTTGCATGTGTAACTATTCAGTATGTACAGCATGTATGCGTATTGTACCACAGTCAACAATTCCAAGTATCATGGTGGTCGTGTGCATGTTACATTTGAGAATGTGCTTCAGGGAAAACTACAGGGCTTGGGGGTTGGAGCACTAACGGGTTACGTTTGTTATCTTTTGAGGATTCAAAGGGCAGACTTAAGGTTGGTAGGCAATGGTGGCCTCCTGCTGTGAAAAGGCATGGTTGGCTGACATCCATTGTTGCAAGTTTTCATGCAACAGTGAAAAATCAACTGCCTTGCACACTCTGTTTTACTTTCTTTTTTTAGATGTGCGTGATGCAGAGATTTGTTACAGGTGACATACTCAAGCCCAGGTCCGCAAAGGTACTTTCGTGTCTAATTCTTATCAAGATCAGCAGGGGCTTCGGAGCCTTTGAGATCAGGTTAAACAAGAAGGTCCGTAGCTCTCAGTTCAAATTTGTAGACTTAGAATTAAAATGTAAGTTTGCTTCTTCAAATCGTAACTGTTTGGAATAGTTCTTAATTGTATTCTTGGGACTATTCATGCAATATTCAAAATTGCATAAATAAAAAATGGGGAAAACGCAGGAAAAGTCAATTCCTTTAAGTTATTCAGCATCCAAAAGTCCTACGGAATTTTTTGTTTTTTTTGAAACTACAGCTGAAAATGTAGTCTACCGTGGGCACATCTTCAGACATGCCCCAGCAATTACTTCCAGGTTTGAAAAAACATGAAATAAACCCACAATAGTCAGGTCACTTCTTTCTTTCTCGTCTCCTATCTGTATGTGCTGCTTATGCTGGAGAATCATTGTGTTGACGATTCTGGGTGAAACTAGATAAATACCACAGCAAAGTATCGACATACGAAGAACAGGCTTTCTAAATACATTTATTTTGGCTCTGTTTCCATTCTTTTATGTTGCATGAATGTTGAAGCTTGTCCACCGAGGGTAATTGTAGGCAAGAAATAGCTTTAAGTTGAAAATCATCACAGATTATTTATGCAATTCGCACTCTTGAATTGGTGATACTCCATTCATATTGTTGGTTATCTATTACATATTTCATTTAACTACAGAAGATAAAGATAATACATGATGGTGACACAAAAAAATGCCCACAATTAATGTAGATCTCTTGTTTTACGAATACTATGGTAAACTGTGCAAGACTTATCTGCAGACAATTTTAGCTGAATAAATGTACAGGTAACTTCAAACAGCAAAGACAGCTGCAATTCCCTGGAATAGATGCAGTTTAGCAGAAGATGTTAACACCTTCTTTGTCCACCTCTAGTCTCAGGTTCCAGAGAAGCAGTTTAGTATTATTCGTTGTACTCTTGTCTCCTACTGAAGGGTTTTGGCAGTGGAGAGGCGCTGACTTTTCATCAAATGAGGAAATGATTTCAGGGCTCTCAGATGGGCAGCATTAACTCTGAGCAACACAACATTTTTTTAGCATGACCGAAATTGCTGGCCTTCAACATCCGACTGATTTAAAAATGCTTCAGCACAGAAACTGAAGTCCCGCTTCCTGGTCTTTGCAGAACTGGCAGTAAGGATCCTAATCTTGTCCTCCAGGAGAGCATTTAAGCTGCTGCAGCTTCTTCCCTCCTCCTTATCCCCCTCCCAGCACACATGCACTTGTTTCCATTTTTTTCTAATCTTGGGATAACATCACGAGTTGAGTGTATTGTATGGTGGAAGAACCTGAACGCAGTAGATTTCACAGAGGTTCTGCAATAAGTAATAGATGATGCTTAGTCTTTAGCAAACTGTTTTGAAAATGTAAACTAATATTCATCATTTCATCAATACACGATGCAGGAAAGTAATATGGGCCCGACACCTGTCCATTTCCCACTTTGTCCGTTTGCATAGTTATTACCAGATATCTTTTCCCAAGATCAGCTCTTCTTTTAAATAGTCTAAAATGCATAGTTTTTCTTCCGCTCTTTGAATCGTATATCCAATTATCCACCTTGAAACAATGTATCCCATATACATTCCTTGTTTGCAGTTCCACGCAGATGTGCACACAAAGTCCAAAGGACCTTTTTTTTATTTTGTGGAAGTTTTCTTCAAAACTCATCTGTCCTGCATGATCACATGGGATGATTCCACATGGCCATCAAATAGGTCAAAGTAGCTTGAGATTTAAAAAAAAAAGGTTATAGAAATGATACCAATTCCATGTCAGTAACTTCAACTGTACCTGTGCTGTGAGCCAGTCTCACCTAGTATAAATAGTTACAATTTCTACCACTGAAGATCTGACAGCAGATTGATATCTGGACCTACCTGTTCAAAAACTACACATAAATTATGAATTCATAATTGACTTTTAGACCCGTTGACCAGAAGAGCAAATTTAGGGTCCTATTCCAATACCTTTATTTCCATTTAACTCATCATTTCCACCACAGAGGTCCTATTCATTTCAATAGGCGAATGTAGCTACAAAGTGGTACTCAGATAGACTCATCAGAATGTAGCCTCAGATTAAATGATAATTCCCTTTAATTTTCAAAGTGCAACTTCATTGGGTTTCCGCTCACTTTTAATTAAGAAAATTTTGTAATCCAAATGAATGAGGTACTAAGGCAGGAATGAGGGCTGTGAAAAATTTAAGGCCATTCTCAAATGTGTGCAACTAAGCACTCTTCATTTTTCACATTAAACACACGGCCATTTTTTAAAAAGAAAAAGTAATATTTCAGATGTGCTAAGCATAATGCTTAAACCACAGATTCTATAAAAAATGAACTGTATAGGCTATTAGCAACTGTATGCGTCATAAACACCTTAGGCAAGAAAATCAGAACCTAACGCCAAATGCAGCTCAGCTCCATCAGTCTACATGGAGCTATTCTTCTGCAATTTTATAAGATAAATGTCTGTGCTGTTTTATATGATGAAACTACAGCTGGGGCGAATCTTCTTATTTTTCACCAGTGATTTAATAAAGGCGAGCTCAGTATAAATATTGAAAGGCCACTAGTATTGAAAATATTTTTTTTCACGGGTAGCAGAAATATGTGCAAGCTTTCTCTCTCTATATTGATCGCACCCGCAAAAAAAAAAAGTTAAGATTTGTCTACGCGAGAAGTGGGGAATATTTAGCAAACAGTGGACTCTAAACATTTCATATAACATATTACACTTTATGTAGCATTTGTGGAGGAAAGCTTCGTTGAGCTATGCTTTATCCTAGCCAGTGAGTACCTCAAAGCCCACTTTAATCTAGGCTGAAATAGCCAGTGAATGTATACCTCCTATCACAGGTTGGAAATTAAAGAGTAAAAAGGGAAGGGAAGAAATGTTGCAAACTATACTCAGCTACACCTATTTTTATTACACACTGGGCTGTGCAACGCAACGGAGGAGCTGCATGTAATTATTTTTCCAGAACCCACAAGTTAAAATATATAGGGTAGTTATGAAGCCCTTTTGCTCTTTGCAATCCTCAGGATGCCAAACGATACAATACCTAGAAGCGTGCCTGTTGGAAGTGACCCACAATGCCGCTTGAAAAGCTCCATACATTGCTCTAAATAACAGACTAAGCATTAATTTATTCATTGAAGGAGTGATGAAAATATAATCAAGATAGCCATTTAACACTCAAGAAAGTGTCAGTTTTAAGACAGTTTAAAATATCTCCCGGATCTGCCCTTCTGTATTGCAGAAGTAAACCTACTTTAATTATTTCCTGTTGGAGCTTTCCTATGTTTCCTTGGTTTTAGTAGGAGTTTACCTAGCAAAAACCAATGCTGCTCATTTCCTCAGTGGATTAACTGGGCAATGATGAAACAGAAGCTTCTGTCTGCTTCATTCTTTACACAACCTGGTGTTAAAGAGTGACCTTTCACCCTCAGAGATTTTAAGGATTAAGGACGCTTTTAAGTCTCGGTCTGGTTACTAATCCACCACTTTCACTTGATGTTAAATAAGCACTTCCTGATTTACCCTTTAAATCCTGTAAACATAATAAAACAGAGTTTAACCTTTACCTTAGGATTTCACCACTATCTTATGCTCTGTCAAATAAACCTTTATAAGAGTCGGGGAAGAGAAAGCTAATAAGCGATATCCTGCGTTTTTTTACCTTGGGATATGTAACAAAACATTACAATATTTTTAATATATTCAGGTCAGACAGTTGTTAGGGAGCATCAGGACCCTTCTGCTGTGCAAATAATGGCATTTTTAAAAAGCATTTATAAGCTAGTTGAGATAATGAAATAGATGTTTCCTCTGCGTTCGGAGCGCTATGAGAAAATGATATCAGGAGGAGTCGAAATGGAAATATATTGAGACAGATTTCATAATCCAAGGCATCATAACTTCCCAGATTATCACTTTTTCCTCCACTCATTCCTAGGAAATGCCAGGTCTTTCTGTGGCGTAAATGGAAGTGAAAGAGCTATCCTGATTTACATCCGCCTGGACTCTGGCCCTGTATAGTTTATTTTCTCCCTATATTTTTCTCCGAGACTTAAGAAAATGGTATTTTGTGAATATCCATTATCGATATTCCTGTTTGCTTTGTCTGATAAATGTCCATACTATGAGTATGAGGGTATCTGTATGCTCCTTTGGACTTTTCCTCTCATGTTGTATCTCAAGCACCTCTAGAAAGAATATGGGCATCTCTTTATCCGCTTTACAGAGTGACTCCTAGTCTAGTCTCATGCCGTGTCCAGTGAAGTTGCTGGAAAGCCAGCCTACTATTCAGTAAACTTTGGGGAGGCCCTTCTGCTGAGATGAATGAATGGAAACCCTGACCCAGTTTATACCTAGTGCCTCCAGAGTTTTCCTCCAACCAGTAGTGCAGATGAACTGAAACAGATATAAGGTGAAGGAACTGCCTATGTAAAATTTTCTTATGAAAATATCATTTGTCTTTTTTTATGGCTGTGGTGAATGAGGATCCCGTGCGCTAGACATGTACAGGCATGGATAGTATCTACCCTGCATTATCTACTTTGTATCTTGCAAAGGTCTGAGTCTCCTCATCAATTCTTGCAAATGAGGAAGTATAATTGAGTAATCACTTATACACTTCTGATTTTCTTGATATGTTCAGCAACCTTTTGTCTTCTGCTTTTACAAGGTAGCCTCTGGGGCTTTGATCATGCTATTCACTGGGTATGTCTACTGTGGAGCTGACTTTTTAGCTCCGCAGTAACTCTCTCACGTCTACATGTGCACCCCATGAGGACACAGGAAACTAATAAACGCTGCAGCAGGATAATACTTGTATTTACCAGGATCAGGCACTGTAATTACACGTGTAGATATGCGCACAGTGGTGAGAATGATTCACGCGTAGTCATTTATTAAAAAATTTGAGTCAACTTTCTTCTGAGCTTTCGAAGTATCCTTGTCAAAACAACTTACTGAGTTTAAGAAACTCTCAAAATAACTTTGCCTCTAATGGTTGGCAGCTGATTCGCTTGGGGTCTATTTAGGATAAACACAAGGTTTACAAAGTGTTTTAGAGCCCTGAAGCAAAGATTATACTGAGTTTCCTCCCGCAAAATCTTGAGTTTACAGAAGGGGTTCATTTTAAAAAGCTTAGTTTACTGCTTTCTGAAGAGCTTGCTGCCGTACAGAGATACTGATAATACTGGGCTTATGCCTATAATTAGTAGGCAAGTAAAACTGCTACTAAAAGTCTAGCAGGTGCAAATCTAC
The DNA here is from genome assembly GCA_030014935.1 of Caiman crocodilus. Classification (NCBI taxonomy): domain Eukaryota; kingdom Metazoa; phylum Chordata; order Crocodylia; family Alligatoridae; genus Caiman; species Caiman crocodilus. The sequence continues at coordinate 21,040,667 of JAGPOW010003685.1, forward strand.
CGTGCCTTTAGTAGGAGTCGTGCTGAAGTACATCGCTGTATCTACGTACCCTTGGTTGTGAGAGGGGAAGTTGCATTGGAGAAATCTAATTGAATGTTTTCATTGAAATGTCGAGTCTTTTAAATTCTCCATCCAAGTCTGGTACTGAGAAATCGCCGTGTGCAAGCTCCATGTACATGAGCTTGTACTTCGGATAGTATTATGGAACAAGGAAAGAAGACCGCCGAGAATTGCTTAACCCAGTCTATGTTTCCTCAAAAAAAATTCTCAACTAACATTTTATTTTGTTGCTAACTACTCAGGGTTACATTGCCTCTCATGAATCAATACTGGGACCAAATTGAACGTGAGGCCAAATTAATTCCTGGCATGATTGTCCTAAATTAAATGAAGTGACACCAGTCATAAATTTGGCTTGTGTGTGTGTGTTTTCTACAGAGAAGTAATCTCTAGTTATGCTTGGCAGAGGTAAGCATAGGAACAGTAAAGATTATATACATTTGTCCTCCCCTAGAACATACTTCTTGCTATGTTGAGCCAGATGTGCAGGGATCTTAAGAAGCTGATGATGAAGTGATGAAATGGGGTCCAATTAAGTCAGTGATAAAAATCTTGTTGACTTCAATTAGAGCTTAAGCAGGTCATAAATTTGCAGTCATCTCAATCCACTGCTTCAAAAGCTGAAGGCAGAATGAAATTCAGACCAGCGTTAATCAAAAATGGAAGGATACATGTCTAAGCTAAGCTGACTTTGGCAGTACTAGCAGTCCGCTTCCCAGATCCCTGTCCTACATGTCAAGACAACTGCTTGCTCTGGCCGTGCTCACCTGCATCAGCCTTATCTCATGGCTGTGTTCACGTTCTTTGGCACGGTGTCTTATCTTTGGCAATCAGCAGACACTTCCCTGACCCAAAATCACATTTCTGCAGCAGGAGAAGTGCAGCTAACGGTATTTCCTTTGACTCTTTCCACGTTACTCTTTCCAGGAGCGAAGCCTTGGAAATCTGGAAAAGACGGTATAGCTCAGCCTGCCGAATTGCTTAATTAAAGCCACTGGCTATGTGTTGAAACATTTTGATTATCTCATATGTTCAGTCTAAAATTCCTTGGGCGTTATTCTAATTTACAAAAGCAGCTGAAGCCAAATACTTTGTCTCCATCAGGGGAAGGGGAAAAAAGCACGTTCTCTTCAAGCTCTACTTGTCACTATCCATTGCAGATACGAAGGGCCAGCTCACCTTGTTTCTGATTCGACGTAACTGTGAGCCCAAACCTACTCATCTTACTGATGCAGAGTAGTACCTTAATCTGCAAGCAGCTCCACTGATGTCAAGGGTAATTTCTGGATAAAAGAAATATTTTCTGTGGTTAGTGGGGTGGATTTTAGAGGTGTTTTTGTCCTGGAAATGAAAGCAGTTTGCAACATTTAAGGGGAAATGGGTGCATTTGAGTTTTTAAATATACAGGTTAGGATTTTTCCTCCTTCCTTCTGGTTCTCTCCACTTTTGAGACCATGCAGAATTCCTGTTAATGACTTGGAAACTGTGTACATGACAGCCATCCCGTATTTTTTCCCTCGGTGTCCCCCCCACACTGTCACTCCCCCGTGAACTCTTATGAATGAAGGAGTTCCTCTCCTTTCCAAAACTAAAGGTCAGACCCATTAATTTTTAGCACGCGTTCTGCCAAAGTTTTGTATTGTATCACACTTGCAGCTTGGCACCCTTACATCTCAGTGCTTTAGAGAGACTGTTATGTAATCCCCATTTAAACATTTGGGGAAATTGGGCACAGAGAGGTGAAATGACTTGCCCAATATCACCCAGGAAAATGATCCTGGTCACCTGGGCAAGTCTGAAGAGAGGTGTAGCAGGGCAGCCCCACATGGGGCAGCACCAGCTGCTGTGCTCCTGATGCTGCATCCAGCCTTTAATATAGGTGGCAGCTATTTTTGCATCACCCCTGACATACATGTATGCAAAGGTAGTACCCAGAGCTGCTGCCCCTGTCTCCTTCCTGCTGTGTTATGCTGTTGAGTCTGAAAGTCAGCCAAAGTAAACCAAGCTTTGCTTTTGAAAAGCTTTGCTTAAGTTGGTTGAAGTTTCACGTCCTATCAGCCAGACCCTGCTCGCACCTGTTTATTGCACTCCTTTTTTCTATATGATTTACTAACTGGCTGTAGTCATAGCATTTAGTAGCTTTAGTCCTGAACGATGATACAGCTGCAGTCTTTCTATATGTTGTACAAACACGAAAGGAGAAAATGGGACAGTATTTGGTAGCATGTTAGACAGGGGTCTCAGAACACAGGTAGGCAAAATATTGGTAATTCTTTCTTCTTCTTCCTTCTTCTCATGGCAAATGAGAGTACATAGAGGGAATCTGAAATAAAACTGCGGAGTGGAGAGCTTGATTAAGAGCCTCTTCCATGTGTGAGAGGGTAGCATGTAAGAAAGCAATGAAGACACTTACTTGAAAATGCAAGAAGTGGGTGACAGAGGCTGGCATCACGGGCTGACGATCAAATATAGACGATCACCACCTAATGCTGAGTGAGAGGTGATAGACGATGGAGGATAGGCCATAGAGACCTTGAAAGTGATGGTGGACAGCTTATATCTGATGTGATAGAGGGCAGCATAGGGGTGGAAAGAGAGAAGTGATGTGGTCAGAACGGTGGGTTACAAAATCGTTTTTCCTGCAGCATCCTGAAAGTACATAAGGAGGGCAAGAATATAATTGTCAAAGCCTGAGAAAAAATTGTAGTAATAGAGACGCAGGATAATGAGAAGCTGGACAAATGTTTTATGTATATGAATGGAGGAAAAGGCCATATCTGAGTAATATGGTCATATGGTAGTAATATGGTAGAAAGGATCTGCAAGATTTAAATTTAATGAAAATGTTAGGACAGAAGTCCAGGTTGAAAGTGAGACCCTGGTTAGGCACTTTAGTGATGGGCAGGATGGTGGTGCCTCCACAGTGCTTAAAGAGCAGGTAGTTGGGAGCAATATTTGGGATAAATAAAATAACTGTGTTATCTTTGTTGAGCTTGAGCTGAGGACACAACATCCGCAAGAAGAAGTCAGAGACATGGGTTGAGGTTTTAAGTTTGGACGTATGAGGCAGGTCTAGAAAAGAGGGGTGGGTCTCTAAGTCATCAACATAGAGATGTGAGACCTCAACATCCACAAGAAGATTTTAGAGACATGGGTTGAGGTTTTAAGTTTGGGCATATGAGGCAGGTCTAGAGAAGAGGGGTGGGTCTCTAAGTCATCAACACAGAGATGATAACTGAAACAATAGAAAAACAAAGCAAAAAGGGACCTCAATAGTTCATCTAGTCCAACCATCTCCTCCAGAAAAATTCTTGGCTCTCCCACACTTTAAGGTCATGAGGGATGAGAATGGAGTTAAGACAGAGACTGGTTTGGAAGAGGTCATTTATCTTTGTGAGCAAGCTTTCAGTGAATGGAAACTGGCCTAAAGACAGTTTAGCATGGAACTGAAGGACAGGAACTCACTGATCTTATAAATGAAAGAGGGAGAGGGGGTTAGTGGGGAAGACAGGTGGGAAGGCAAATTTTTACATTCTGCACAATCCTCCAGAAGAACATGGGGACAAACTCTTTTCTAGTATATAGCCATGACTACAGTTGAATTACAGACATTTTGATCCATGGTGTCCTGTAAGGCTTGTTAACAGACCAGCTCCCAGTCTTGCAGACCAAAGCCGCGGGAGTTTTATAACTGAAGTCAATGAGATCAATTCTATACCAGTATTTTGGATCTGTTGGACTTGGCTCTTCTCTCACATCAGTGAAATGCCTTTGAAATTAGCAGTGCGGGCGGGTAGGATCTAAGCTATATGTGACCAAGTATCGTGAGAATCTGGTCCCTGTGGTTTAAACAATCAGACTTTAAACAACCCCCCTGCCCCCTCCAAAAAAAAGTTAAAGAATTTCCTTTCTAGCAGAAATGAAACCCAAGCAACAAGTGTAAAAAAAAAAAAAAACTGGAAGAAAACACAATTATTGCATAGCATTAATTAACAAGGTTTTTTAAAAAAAAACAGAACCTCTTCTGAGTAGTTAGCAGTCAGACAGGTTATGACATTTATGGTATAATTAACAATTGCAAATTATGACTAACCAAATCATTACTTCTTAACTAAAAAAAATAGGCGCCTGCATTCTTCTGTATAAAACAGTTTTTATAAGCTGTATACAATCAAGGTATATTTTACAACAGCTCTTGAGACATTGCAAATACTAATCTGATTTTAAAATAGCTGTAGTTATAGGCCTGTAAAGATTTTTTGGCAGTTACAAATTAAATTAATACCTTATGATGAAACTGGGGATGCAATGTAGGCTTTAAAGAGAGTAAGACAAATCCATGTGAGAAAGCCTTGGTTTTGTTTCTGCTGTTGCCCAGACAGGTGTAAAAACCAAGAGCAATATCACTGAAATCCAGCAAGCTAAGATCCAGAAATCCAGCAAATTATAAGTTAAATGATAGCCAGCATTTGGATAGAATAAAAAAAGAGATTCTCCGTCAGAACGTAATTTTTAATTTCTCCATAGCTTCCCAAATTCCTAATCAGATCATTCTTGTTGTCTTGCCATTCCTACAAGCACCAGCTGGGATGATTTTTCACAGGTTTCAGAGATTTTTAGGCTTGGAAGGGACCTGGGTAGATCATCGAGTCTGACCCCCTCCCTTGGGCAGGAAAGAGTGCTGGGGTCAGACCACCCCAGCCAGGTGTCTGTCCAGTCTCCTCTTGGAGACCCCCAAGGTAGGGGAGAGCACCACCTCCCTTGGAAGCCCGTTCCAGGTTCTAGTAACACTTTTCTACCTTTCCTTACTTACCAATTGCCTTGGGTCACTCACTCGGTTTCCCATCAAGCTTTGAGATTACTTCAGCGCTACACCATTAGGCTGGGTCCAAGTTCTCTTGTCCCTGCAATCTCAGAGAAGCTATTGATGAATTTGAGCTGAGCTACAAGTCTGTGGGGGGTGCGATGCTTGTGCTTCTGAGTTACAGAAACCCAGCTGTAAGGCTTAATTAATCAAGCTCTGTGAGGACTTTTGAAATCCTCAGATGAAAGGGTCTCTAAGTGCAGAATTGTTATTCCAATGGTCACCACTTGCATTTGGGAAGGCTCCACTTTACCACCCATTTTGTACTCCCTTCCTGTTTTCCCTCTTTATATTCGTGAAGCACAGTGCTGCGTAACGTGTTTGCCCGCGAAACATTTCTCATGCTAGTAGTTTCTGACAAAAATGACAGATAAGCATCAATGTAATTTTGCCTATAGACATATCACCCCAAGCTGTGATCTTGTCAGACTTCATGCATTAAGCAACGTTGGGCTGGGTCTGCGGTAGGCTGGGAAAGCACAAGAAAACTATAGGCAGTGCTGGTGGTGATTAAAAAAATAGTATCTACCAGTCTGTAAGTCTCTCAGCAATAATGCCAAAGGAAGGCTCTAGGGGGCCCTGTTGTTCTGAAATGCCCTGTTGGAATTGCAAATATGAAGTAAAGCTCAAGCCTTGGCTCATTTCCAGTAAAAATCTTGCAATGCTTCGCACTGAAACCTTCATAGCTCAGTACAGGACTGAAAAATGTGAGGAGGATTTCCCAGAAGGCAAAAAACCCTACCCCATAGAGCTTTTGAACACACTGCCATGAGTGAGGAACAGTATGATGAGGTTGCGCTAGAGCAAAATGGCACAGTACAATTCCATGATTGCCCAGTTCAGACACGTCTTGCATTTTTTCTCCGGTGTCTCATAATTTTTGGCCCATGTGCTCTCAACAGGGGTAGGTTTTTGCAACTCCCCTTTCTGCACAAAGATCCACACCTTTTGGCACTCATGGGTGTGATGGCTGAAATTGTTTGGGTGTCTTCCAAAAGCAAATAATTCACAAGGAGGCTGCATGGTTTCCTGCATAAAATATTGCGCTGAAAGTCGGCAAACTCGAGCCCTGTTTCTGGTTCTTGGACAAGTCACTACAATTGCATTCTGCCTCAAAGGCCGCATCTGCAAAATGGGGATACTTCCTTTCTTCAACCTTTTTGTCTGTATTATTTGTCTAGTATGTAAGCTTTCAGGGGCTGGAGCCATGTCTGTTTTCACAGTTCTTATTGCAACCTTGGGTGGGGCTAGTAGGGGTTAGTTTAATACAAATAATCATTTTGCAATCTTGGATGTTAGCGCTGGGATCTCTGGCAAGGTGGCCGGTGTCAAAAGAAGTGAATCGTGTATTAAATGATTCCTAGTTTTAAAGCCTGTTGGGGCTTGGTGCCAATCTTATGACTGATAACTGATCTCTGCATTAAAAGCTTGTCAATGGGCAGGTGTGTTGCAAAAGATCAGCACGCTAGAGGAAATGAAGAGAAATAGTAGTTGTGCTTGGGCAGGAATGGAGAAAGCATGGAAGAAAGTGGCGGTGCTTCAGGAAGTCCTTACACTGTTAGCTACATGCTGGTCCAAAGAATATGTACCACATTACTCCAGCTGTTTAAAACATACACTCCGAAGTCCTTTCCGAAATATAGATAGTCGCAGCTGAAGTCACCGTATCCTTCTTCCAATACTCTTAATGCCTGGTTCATTAACACCCATCCATGTAAAGTAGTCTCTGTGTGATACCCAAACCAAGCCCTTGGCCTTGCCTACTGCTGCCCTCTGACTTCTTGTCTTGGCTTCTTTCCACTGCACAGCCTCCCAGCACCTCTGGAATAAGGAATTTGAGCTGCCTGGAGTACATGTAAGCATTGGGCTTAGGAGGTCAACGTGTGTGTCAAAGTAACAATCTGAAGGCACAAACATTTGTATGACCAGACACAAACAAACTGTATTCCTCATCCTAATATAAAGATATGGGTGCCTAAAAACCTTGCAAACAATAGAGACATCTCTACACGTAGGCTAGGGCAAGGGTGGGCAAAATGCAGCCCGTGGGCCAGATGCGGACCGCCAGGCCATTCTATCCGGCCCGTGGCCCCTAAAAAATTTAGAAAATTAATATTTATCTGCCCCTGGCTGCCTGTCATGCGGCCCCCAGTGGCTTGCCAAAACTCAGTAAGCGGCCCTCCACCTGAAATAATTGCCCACCCCAGGCTAGGAAGTTAGGGAAAGGGGACCAAGGTAGTTCTGGGTCACCTGAGAGCCAGAAGTGAAGAGAAATAGAGGTGATGGAGCATAGCTGTAACGCAACGTCCTGTCTCTTACTCAGACCTGTTCTGCTCAGTCCCTGTAAACAGCTTTTTAGACTAGCTTCAGGAAACGGTCCGAGAACGAGACCTTCTGCAGGGCAACAGTAGCCTGGGAGCAGTAAGATAGCAAGCAGAGCTGACGCCCAGGGCAAACCCTGCAGGGGGTCCCATGGGTCTGAGAGTGTCAGGGGGTGGGATAGCATGCGCGGGCTCTGGGGGGGGAGTGGGGAGCAGACTTACCCATTCTGGGAGGTCCTAAACAGCCCCCGGCTAAGTTTCTGATGCCACAGCCACTTTATGCTCTGCCTGCCCTTGATGTTGCTCTTCAAGTGGCAGCAGCAGCCGCCGGACACTGTTTCCGAATTCATAGCAGGCTTGTCCAGTGGGGTCCTTTTATTTCCTATAAACTCTTTCAGCACAGAGGCAAGCCTATGAATCCTTTATTCACAATGGAGAAATTAACTTGTGTATGAAACAGTGCCCAGGATGCCACTTTTCTTGTCAATAAGTACCACTTTTTATGCACCTGTATTATAGTGAAACAATAATAGTCCCCTGAGGAACTCAAAAAAACCTCAGGTTCGAGCTTTGTGGTGAAAGCCCTATGCTATAGAGTGATGTAAAGCCCAGGCTTCTTGCCTCCTGTAGCTGGGCTTATCTAGGCTACTACAATGCTGTTGTGACCAAAATAAGAACAAAAAGAAATAGTTAGAAAACGAGGTGCCTCCTAGCCTTAGTAAAACATATTTGAATTTCCCTTGTTGAGGAAAACAGGCAATTGCTGAACTATTTTTGGATTGAGATGGAAGTGTAAATATTTTTGAAGAAGGTCGATATTTTCACTAACACTTCTGCTTAATTTCCACCAGCATATTTCCACCTGCCCTCATAATAATATACCACCAAACTCTTATGTATAAATGTATGTTCTTCACTGGTAGCGCGCACACACTACATATAACTGTGAATATCGTATGTTTGTGTTTCTTGTAAATCTAACCTTAATGATTAATTTCCTATCATTTTAATGGTTGCTTATTTTTGATCTGTGAATTTTTTTTACAAATCATCCATCATTTTCTTTCTAACCTTTAATGTGTTATTGGTCGAAAATTACAATGCCAAGGAAGCACGCCCCCAGGGCTTATTGTGCACAGTTGGGGAGATGTCAAGGTCGTATCCCTTGTAGCTTTGACTCTTATCCAGAGCATTCATGGAGCCTTAGCTTAGATTCTCAAAAAAAAAAAAAAAAAAGTTCAATAAAAAAATTTAACTTGCTTCATTTAATTAAAATCTGTTGTCCCAAGGCCAAGTAGCTCAAATGTTCATTTTCATCAAACAGTAATTTCATTCACACTTATAAATTCTACTTTGTTCAAAGGTCTCATGAAAAGAAATTTTAGTTCTTTTTTTTTTTGGATTCATCATAAAATAAATGTGGAGGAGACTTGGCCTTCAAAGAGACTGTAGTATCTGAGATAGAAATAATCCAATAGGATTTTCATGTTGTGGGAATATGGCCAATCTTCTCCCTTAAGGAAGCAGAGTAAAAACTGATGTTAGAGAAGGTACATTCATAAATATTTTCACTGACAATAAAATAAAGAGGAATTGGTTAGACACAAATGAAAGTTATTATAAAAATAGGGCTGAACAAATAGCATGTAAGATTCAGACAAATTAGACAACCTTAAACTTGTTGCAATACTTAATTTTATTTATTTTTTTTTTTTTTGCAAATGCACCATAGCATTTATACTATACTGAATTTATACTATATTGACATAGTTCAAAACCTTGACCATATGTCAAAAAACATAAAGCAGGAACATATATTCAAGAAGTGGATAGCAAGATATTGAGACCACAAGGGCTCTGCAATGTGAGATGAAATAGTGCTTTTTCTTTACACATATTGAGTTTTGTTTAGTTATACGAATTAGTAGCACACAAATATTTTATGACTGCATTTATTCTTCATAACAATATGAATGAGCCACTGAATAATAGCAAAATCCCTGGTGAGTGCAGAAGAAGGGTGATTAAATTATAATCACACTGGATTAATTAATCTATAATATTTGCTCTTTATATGAAAGAGGAAAATCAGCCTTCAACATAAAGGTTATGTACTCTTGAGGTCTGTGTCTTAATAAAGAAAAGGCTTTGGGAAAAAGCTTGACAAGCCCCCCAGATATGATATGTTGTAAATGTAGACAGAAGGTTATTACTGATATAAAATACATTCAATGTAATTATCAGCCACAACAAATAATCAGAGAGATGATAATGAATAATTAACATTTTTATATTTCTGTAGTAGTGTGTCTAATAGATAAGTGTGCAACACTGAATTAATTTATTATGCTATAGCATTTTAGTAATGAAAACTGTATCATGAAAATATCTTTTATTTAGTAGAGCAAGATATTGGTTAAATAACAGATAAAGCTTATTTCTTTGTTTTTCCCCCATCTAATTGTAGCGGAGATGTTGCTAGTTACACACATGCAAACCAAGAGCTATGGCGCCTATATCATATATCTAAAACCTAAAAATGACAACCTGATCCCTATAATTTCCACTTGAACAAAATTTCTACTGAAGCCATAAGGAGTTTTGTTTGAATAATGAATCGAGGGTTAGGTCTTCCTATTTTATGCCAAGGCATATTGATATGAAATCTGGGGCCAGACACCTGGTTTACAAATGTGTTATACGCAGGCCTGGATTCCACTTGGGGCTAAGCCATCTAGCTCTGCCTTGTTTAATATCTGAGATCAAACTGAACACAATTAGCCTCTGTTCTAGGTGAGGGTATGAACAGATACAAATTACCTGAAGATCAGGAATGAACAGACTTGCAACTATGCAGGGATAGCTCAGAAACTGAGCTTTCCTTTATCAAACAGCTCCTCTGGGACAGATGGCGATAGATGCAATAGCCAGCCCCAGACGCCAGCTTAGAGGGGGCATAAGACTAGCAGCTGCCACCATCCATTTAACTGTTTCTACCATCAGCAGTGGCCTGGATACTGCCACTGCCCAGGCCACTGCCACTGCCACTGCCCAAGGTGCAAAAACAGCTTATTATTAGGTCTGCGTGAAGCTTCAGTCGCTGATTTGATTCAGTGGAGATTCAGCGTGATTTGGTGGCCAAATCTCTGAATCCGAATCGAATCAGGAGACCCTTTAATCTCTCTGAAGGGAACTGGAGCCCTCCAAATCAATTTGGAGAGATTCGGAAAGATTCAACGATTTGGACATGCACACAGCTTTAAATATTTTTTCTGCATACTTCAAGGTAGCAAGTGACTCGTGAGCGCTGCAATACTGAGGCACGTGGAGCATCCCACAAGAGCGTGGCGGGGTTCCCAGCACGCTCAGCAGCAAACCCAGAAGCGGACCAGAAGCACTTCCTCCAGGGAGCGTGCTGGGGGGGCCCCCTGCAGCCTCTCCCTCTTGGCAACTGATGCCTCCTGGATCGGGGGGCCATCTGGGGTCCCCCCATAGCTAATTGCCAAGCCAGGGGGGGAGGGTGTGCGAAGCCCCCCTGTGCACTTAATGGCAGACCTGGAAGTGGACCGGAAGTACTTCCAGCCCATTTCTGGGTTCACTGCCGAGCACACGGGGGGCTCCCCACGCTCCTGTGGGACACTCTGTGTGCCCCACCAGCGCAGCATTCATGACCTGCACCTGGCACCTTGAGGTATGTAGAAAAAACATTTAAAGCTGCATCTATGGCCAAATCTATGATCTCTGACTCAGCATCGAATCTTCAGATTCAAATTCAGCCAAATTGAATCAGGGACAGTGAACTGAATCAACGAATCGAATCACTGTCCCCGATTCAGGCCGAATCCAAATCGAATACAGCCCATTTCGCACACTTCTACTTATTATGCCTCTAGACAAGTGAAAATTAAATGGGTTTGCATATTCTGCTCACTACCTTTTTATACCAGTGTAAATTTTTAGTCTGCTTTCTAAAAAAACCCAAAGTAGACCCGTCCCAATTTGGCCCATCACATTTTCACCAAATATATTTAGAATATTTTTAGTTAACAGATCTTTTCTCTTTCTTCAAGTTTAAGAGCAAAATATCAGAGACGGTATTTAAGATTTTGACTTATAATCAATACACATGCAAGATGATTCACATGCAGATTTTAAAAGCATATGGGAAGATAATTACATAAAATGACCAACATATTTATTTGGAGGACAGTCCTGTAGAATAACGATATGCTTCATATTATGTGTTTTTTTAAACAGCAGGAACTAGTATATGTTTTTAAGTGGGAAAGCTTTTAACCTATGAATAAAAAGGGGAAAACATAAATATAACTGAAGGAATAATGGGAGAGATGTGCCTGAATGAGGAATCCAATTCTCATTCTGTGCATCTGAACTCTGGAAAAGATTTGGGCTCCAGATTCAAACTTTACAGCCTGATTTTATCTCTCTAATGGTCCTAGAGCTTCACTCCAGGTATCTGAACACAGCTGAACTTAGGAATAATTTAGATCCTCAGTCTGGGGCTTAGCTCCCTCCCTAGCTCATAGACACGACTAAATGCAGTATTTAGTATTAATATGTAGTATCAAAATTGCTTTAATTAAATGTGTATATTTTTAAAAGATAATGATGACATGAATTGGGTCGTGCCTAAGGGTCCAAATATAGCAACAGTTCCTATTGTTTTTGGCCCTCTCCAAACATACTTAAAAGATTAAAAGTCACATCCCAAAAGCTTGGTCTTAGTTGCAACATGTGAAATGTAAAGGATTTAAAAGGAATGCCGTAAGTCATAAGCCATATTACCGACTATCCTCACACAATGGCAAGGCAAGTCTCCTATTTTTATCTCACCAGGCTGTGAATTTGGGGTCTTTTGTGTGTGTGTGTGGTGCCTAAACTGCTGTCTCAGTGCTGGTGTCTCACTGCCTTTTCAGTGGAAAGGAGAAGTGGCTGACTGACTGGAACAGGTAGGCGGGGTAGGAATCTCAGTGGAAGAAGAGCATATGTACAACTCTTAATAATAGTGCTTTGAGATCATTTAGGATGAAAGATGATAGATCCTGGAGATATTCATATCCATTTTAACCCAACTAATTTATTGTGATTCCAGATGTATAGGCTGATCTTGTAGGCTATGACTCATGCAAGTAGTTCTTATTGGGCATGTCTACACGCTCATTAATGCGCCATAATGACAAGTACTAACTTAATAAGCCGTAATTGGCACTTACTGCACATTAGTGCAGATGAACATTTTTTTGCGGTGCTACTGTGCATTAGACTAAATCTACTGTGCGTAAGTGCATTAACACTGATTTTGCCCGCCACACTAATGCGCAGTAGAATTTGCCTCCTGCTCATTAAATGTCTTGTGTAGATGCGCCCACGATCCAAACAGCTGTGCAATTTCAGTGGTAGTGCCCACAAAAATGAAGACTGTTCATGTGGCCAAATGGTATGCATGAACCAACCTTAGCAGGTGTGTTCTTCTTCAAAAGTTACGCTACATCTTGGGAGAACAATATGGGGAGCTTTCCTTTACCTATATTCACGTCAGAAGTTCCATGGCTTGGCGTAGGAACCTTGCCAAAATTTGAATGATCCCAAGGATACCCTATAGTGTCATAGATGTTAGGAGCTGGACGGGACCTTAGAGATCATCAGGTCCATCCCCCCTGTACTTGGGCAGGAAAGACTGCTGATGCAGCTGTCCTTCTTACACATGGCACTGAGGAAGAGGGCCACGTTGAAGGAAAGACCGAAAAAGACCACAAGTTGAGGAATCTGTGGGCTATGTTTAAGGGTCCCCAAAGCTGGCATTCCCTGCCATTTGTCTGAGCCCGTGTTCAAAAAACCCCTACTGCCTTCTGTCTGCGTCATTCTTCCATTTTCCCAGCCTGATTCTTCATAAACAGCTCCATCAGAGCAATCTTTTAGCATTTCTGTTTCTGTTTTCTCAGAGCCATATTTTAGCACTCCTGTTTCTCTCCCTCTATTCTTCTTCTCCAGGGTCTACTTATTAAATTATTAGGCAATGGTAATACTAAATCTTATCTTTTCACTATAATGCTAATACATGCAGAGAAGAAAGTCAGATAAGACTTGGAGGGGGGAGCCATTCATCTACCGGTGAACTCGGAGAAAGTAAAGATGAGGAAGATGATGGCATTGATGAATATGTGTAGCTGAACAAGACCGTGCTCTAAATAGCTTTTTCTCTTTTTAGTATGGGAATGTACTTATATCTCTAAAAGGGAATGATTTTACAAGCCTCTAAATCAAATCTGAAGTAAAAAAGGGATTTATAATTCTGCCTCCTGCAAGTATCTATTCCCTGCAACCGAAATTCATCTCCCACTCACTTTATTGAGTAAGGTTTGGTGTTCAGTTAAGAAAATCTTCCACCTGAAGCCAAACCATCAGCAACAGCTTGAGGAAGTTTGAAGAAAACGGTTTTCTCTGTCTTCCTCCCTCTTTGTGCACGCATACATTTTGGAGCCCGTGTTATCAGGCCGTGTGCCGACAGCTTGTGGATGCTGAAGGTGGACTGAAGATTTGTTGTGGGGGGAGGAAGCCTACTGTACAATCTGCAAGCACTTAAAAATGAAGAAACATCCCAGATTAAGATTTATATTTCATAAAATGTAAAACAACTATACTGTTGTTTGAGACATTTAAAAAAATCCTCAGTCTCCCTTGCCAATGAGCTGAAGATACAGTCTTATGCTCCCACTAACCTTCTCCATTTACTATTGATCAGGTACTGTAATGCCTAATTATATTCATAGAAAAGAGGGGACTTCTTCAATGGGTGATCAATTGTCTCTTATGAGTGGTGACTTCTCAATCTGGTTACATGGCCACTAAGCAAATGCTATTGATTGCTCTCCAACAACAGACAAGGATAATAAATATTCCAATGTGGATCTCCAGTGTCAGGTCCAAAGGAAGCATTCTCATAATCATCCTGTAAGAAGATCCTAATCTTTGCTAACGCAAATGTTTTCCATTTTCAGTGATTACTGGGTTCTCTGTCATGTCAGAAAGCAACTACCCTTTGGATTAGCTAAGAACATCGTGGTCTAAAGGAAAATCCTGGCAGTGGTGCAGGGCATGATGACAATGCAGCCACCCCTAGCTAGAGAAAACAACTCTTAAGAAAAATGAATGCCTTGGCAGGGAGGAAAATGATGAAAAAAATTACTAAGGTTAAAGAAATGTAAAGGCATAAGAAGACTCCTTCTGAGCATCCAAGAATGATGACCGTAAGAACACAAAACTGCCATTTACTGGCTCTTGGTCCGTCTTGCCCAGTCTCCTGTGCCACACAGTGGCAGAGAGCAGACGCTGAAAGGGAAAGTGGACGGGGTATGACCAAGGGTTTCCCATGCTCCCCTCCCACTTGCAGCCTCCAGCATTCAGAGTCTAGGAAGTTCTGATTCAAAGGCTAAGCCCCATGCCCAAAAGCTACTGATGTGCCTTTCCTCCAAGAATTTATCCAAAACCATTTTGAATGTGGCTGAACTTTCGTCGTCCACAAAATCTTCCAGGCAATTTCTTCCAGGCTTTAACTGCCCGCTGTGCGAACAAGAACATGCTCTTGTTAGTTTTAAACTTACTACCTTCTGCTTTCATGTTGGGCCCCCTCGTTGTTGTATTGTGAGCGGTCGTAAATTATAAACCCCAATTTACTTTCTCATCATTTACTATTTTGTAAACCTTTATCATGTCTCCTCTCACGCATCTCTTTTCTCAACTGAATGGGTCTGGCCTCTTCAGTCTCCCTTCAGATGAAAGCCCCTCCATACCAGTGACCATCCTTGTCGCTCTTCTCTGTACCTTCTTTCTTTCTTCTGTATCC
Source organism: Caiman crocodilus (assembly GCA_030014935.1). Classification (NCBI taxonomy): domain Eukaryota; kingdom Metazoa; phylum Chordata; order Crocodylia; family Alligatoridae; genus Caiman; species Caiman crocodilus. Next base: position 21,055,776 of record JAGPOW010003685.1, read on the forward strand.
TCTTTGAAGTGTAGGGATCGAAACCGGGCGCAGTATTCAAGGTGTGGACGCACCATGGATTTATAATGTAGCATAATGAAACTTTCTGTTTTGTTTACACTACCATTAATTATTCCTAACATTTTCTTTGCCTTTCTGGCAGCTGCTGAGCACTGAGCTGATGTTTTAGTGAACTGTCTGCAATTACGCCCAGATCTCTTTCCTTTTGTGGTAAGAGCTAATGTAGAGCCCATCATAGTCTAGGTATAGTTTGTGGGGAAGGAGTGGTTGCCCAGGTGCATCAATTTACACTGACCTACATTGCTTCAATCTAACCATTTGCTCCATAGTACCAGATCCTTCTGTAGTTCCTCATGGCCTGCCCTTAGTCCTAACCCCATTTAATAATTTTTCATCTGGAAATTTGACCATCTTGCCACTTACCCCCTTTTCCAGATCATTTATAAATATGTTAAATAGTACTGGCTTCAATACAAATCCCTGGGGGACCCCATTGCTCACTTCTTTCCATCCCCAAAATTGACCATTTATGCTCACTCTCTTTGTTTCCTATCTTTAAGGCAGTGTCTGAACCAAAAAGGACCCTCCCTGTAATCCCATGACTATCTAACTTCATTTGAAACCTCTCATGAGGTACCTTGTCAAAGGCTTTTTGAAAGTCCAGATGCACTATGTCAGTTGGGCCATTCGGATCCACTTGCATATTGGCACCCTCAAAGAACTCTAGCAGGATGGTGCGGCATGATTTCCCTTTGAAAAAGCCTTGCTGATTCCTCCCCAGCAAGTCATGGAACAAAAGTTAGATTTACCTGCCCATAGTTTACTGGGTCCCCTCTAGAGCCTTTGTTAAAAATTGGAGTTGCATTGACAATACTCCAGTCCTCTGGTACCAAGGGTGTTTTAGTGACAGGTTGCATATGACAGTTCGGAGTTTGGCATCTCCCTAACATCTTCCCAGTGAAGACAGATACAAAGAATACCGTTAGTTTCCTGGCAATGGCCCTACATCCTTTAGTGTCCCTTTTACACCCTGATCATCCAAAGACCCAGCTGACTCTCTGGCAGGTCTTTGGCTGCTAAGGTACTTAAAGAAATGTGTATTGTTACATTTTGTCTCAAGTCAGTTTCTGCTCAAGTTCTTTCTCAGCTTTTCTTATTATGGTTTTACATTCCATTTGCCAGAGTTTGGGCTCTTTTTAAATCTCCTAATTAGGATTTGTCTTACATGTTTTGAGAGAAGCCTTTTTTTCTGTTTGCTGCCTCTACATCTTTGCCACTTAACCGCATTGGCTTTCTTTTGGGCCGCTTTCCATTTTTTTTAATTTGTGGTTTTTATTGGCTCTGTGCCTCCAATGTAGTGTTTTTAAGCAGTTCCCATGCTGTTTCCAGGTTCTTCACCTCTTCAAGAATGCCTTTTAACTTCTCTCTAATCAGCTTCCTCCTTTTGGTGTAGTCCCCCTTTTTAAAGTTAAAGGCTACTATACTAGATTTTCTCCTTGTCTTTGTCTCCCCTCCTACATGGATGTCAAACCCAGTTGCATTGTAGTCACCATTGCAGAGTGGCTCGGTAACATTTCTCCTCTATGCCAGATCCGAGCACTATTTAGAATGGCCCTTCCTCTTGCAGGTTCTAGGGCTAATTGCTCCAGAAAGTAAGCTTTCACAATGGCGGCGTCTACACAAGATGCTGACTGTACAGTAACCTGTGCAGTAGTGCTGCGTGGCAATAACCATGACGCAACGGTACCGCACGGCAGTATTAAGCTCCTGCTCAGTAGCGACACAAAAATGATGTTACCGCACAGTCATTTAGTACTTGTATAAGCAAGTTGTTGACTCGCAGTCAACATCCAGTGTCAAGAAATTTGACCTCTGTATCCCAGCCTG
>JAGPOW010003685.1:21070539-21083400 GCA_030014935.1 Caiman crocodilus
ACAGTAGCAGTATTGCCAAGTCTTGTGACTTTTATTGCAGTCTCACAATATTTGTGTTCCAGCCCTGGGTCCTAGATTCAAATCATTTGCAAGTATCTCATCTCTCATTGTGTTTTAAATTAAATTTCAATCTGTAGTGCGTCATGGAGAAAAACTTGAAAACACGAGCTGAATAAACCCTGGTGGCTAAAAAGCTGGAAGGCAAATAAAAAGAACTCTAAACTTACATTTTTAAAACATCATGATATTTAGGCCAATACTATAATTGTACGTGGGGGGGGTGTCGGTCTGGTTGTGTATTGGTGGAGAGGAGAAGATAGGGATTGTTAATTCATAAATATTGGAGCTGGCAATATTGAAATGTTTATTTTGCATTTAGCTGACTACCGTTAGTGATTCAGGTTTTTAAAAAAATGGCATAAACCTTTCTGAGCTGCAGTTCGTCCATATTTCAGATGGAAGTCTCCCCTGAGTACTGTGAGGATTTATTCATTAATGTATGAGAATTGCTTTGAGATCCTCAAATGGATACGCTCAAGAACTAAGAGTCTATTATTTATAGTATTGTGAATGGCAGAGTTAAGCCTTTAGTGTAAGGAATGAGAAGCTAAATACATCACCTTGAAATGACAGGTATTTATCATATGATTGAAGTGCGGGTTCTGGTGCTTTTGGAAGTATTGCTGATGTTTAACAAAAGTGTGTGTGAGAGGGAGAGAGAGAGAGAGAAAGAGAGAAGGAGTGAGAGACAGAGAAATTTTGGCACACAAAACATTCCTAATAATTTCTGCCAATTATGGTACTTAAAACTAAGTTTATCTAGGGAGTGACAATGTCATGATGCTTACATAAAGGATGCAGTGTTTGTTCTTTTTCACCAAGGAAACTACACGTTACCCAGATTTTGGTTTTGCTAACAAAAAGTCCTGAGAGATAGTGGGCAGTAATATATAAGAAAATAATACTTGCAAATTCATATTGAACTTTGTTTGCAAGAAATATTCATTAAAAAGCTGCAAATATGAGTATAGATTGTTAATTAAGCTTGCACTTGGTTGGCATCAAACAGGAAAATGGGCTACTGCTTTTGTTGGATAAATTATCAATGAATAATTCAACCATAGATACTGATTCTACCAGAAGAAAGCATCTTCCATAAACCAGTTTATACTCAGCTGGGATTAAGAAGTAAATATACAGAAAAACCGATGACACTTCAAATGGATTTGGGGGAAATGTTGCCGTATTTGAATAATAGAGAAGGGGCTACACTAGTTCAAAGCACTGAAGTTAAAGAATGGCCCAAATTATAACATTAGATAAGAATGTACTCAAACTTTGGGAATAGTGGGAACCAGACACAAACCTTATATTTTCGGTCATTCTCATTGGAGATTTTATCTCTAAAAACTCACCACCTGGAATAATCCCTGCTTGTAAACATGTCTAAGGGCAAAGTTTAATGAATTGCCTAAAAAACTAGGTCATGCCTGGTTTAAATCATTAGTTTTTATGAATGAAGCACTTATTACTTTGTACTGGGCTGGCACATAGGCAGTGGAACGGATGCCATAGTATGTTGAAATACACGGAGGAAAGTTACCAGAAGCAGAATGTCACGTGGAAATTATATCTTGAGTTAGCAGTGGTAGAATTAAGAAGTGGCTTACCTTTATCTGTTATGAATGCCAGGATCCTAATGGCTATAGAGAAGCTAGTTTTTTTTTAACTAGTTAAAGGATTAATTTACCAACTGTTGACTAAAATAGAATTACACTGAGCTGTACCAGTGGGCATTCTAGTCCCAAAGTACGAAAATCACTGAAGTCCTTTAGATCTCCCAACCAGTAACGACACAGAAAGAAAACCTCCAGATGGTGAATCCATCCCTCTCTATACTTAGTCTTGCACTGTTTGGTAACTTGACAAGTTGTCAGGAGATTGGGAAGGGAGATATGTTGCTCTGACTTCTGTTCTCTATATTCAAACAAAGGTACTTGTAGCCAGAGGCACTTCTTTTACAGAAGATCTAAGCCTGGGCAGCTTTGGAAAGCTTTGGAAGCAATTGACTAAGAATGAGGGAGATAAGATGAGATAAAGAATAAGACCAGATGATTCATTTCCTTTAAAAAAAAAAAGTTTTAACTACTACGTTGCCTCACAACTTGACCATAACCAGTCCAGTCGGGGCTCTCATACAGATAAATGTCCAAGGGAATGGGTTGGACCGTCTTTATAACCAAACTCAAAACAAATCTAAATTGTCAAAGAACTATGTGACTTAACCCCAGTGGCACCCAATTCACTTCAGAAATGGGATGGCTAGAAAAATAGGTCACACAAATGACCAAGCCCATCCTTGGAATAAAGCCTTCAACTTAGGAAAATATCCTTATGGTTTCTCTAGCAGATGTAGTTATGTTTCATTAAGACGGCTGTTCTTGTTGAAAGTCAACATTTGCCAAGAGACGTTACTGCCATCCTTGCTTATTTACTGTAGGGAAAAACTGGCATCAATAGCAGCTGATGTCAGTGACTCAAGTTCTAATGGCAACCAGTGAGTGCGTCTACGTGGGATGCTACTGCGCCGCTGTTAGTGTGTGTTTATTTAGTACTTGCTAATACTAGTACTAAATAAATGGACAGTAACCAGAGTTACTGTGCAGTAACACCAGCACATCTTTTAAGTGACTTTACTGTGCAGTAGCCTAATAATCCTGCATGGGAGCATATTAACACTGTCCGTGCTGTGACACACTACTGTGCAACAGTGCTGTAGCAAGGAGGGGGCACCGCCCTGGGTGCCAACACATGCACCAACAGGTGCTACCCAACCCAGGCGAGGCGTGGGACGGAGCCACAAGCGGTTCATCCAGGGGGCACGGGGATGGAGGGAGTGTGGCTCCTGCCACTGCATGTACCCCTGGACAAGCATGGGGGGGGACATGTACCCCCTGGATCCGTGCACAGAGAGAGGGTTGGCTGCCGCTGCGGGCTTTGCCCCGGGAGCCAAATTTCATTATAACAGCACCTCTGTGCAGTATTTTTTGGCTATTACTCAGGTAGCATCTCATGTAGATGAGCCCATTCTCTGCATATCAAATGGGAAATATGCTCCAGTAAAAATATTAGCACAAAATTCTTAAAGAACCATAGAATCATAGAAAATTAAGGTTGGAAGGGCCCTCAGGTCAGCTAGTCCAACCCCAAAACCCAACCACTGAGGCCAAATGAAATGTTAATGTTATTGTCGGGGTCATAAAGCTGGTTTGGAGATCATTCTATGTCATATAATACATTCAGGCTTTTTACCATTGGCATACCAAGCAGCTTGGGTTTTTTATTTTGTTTGTTTGTTGTTTTACTTTTTCTCTTAATCAATGTCCCCTTTGAAATCTTTCCTGCAGTAATAATAATGGTATGAAGAGTTGATTTCTCCCCATATTTTGAACACTACGTGAAATTCTGCAAAAGGAATAAGATGAAGATGTTTCCCCCACATACGGTGGAGAAGTGAGTTGTAGCTATCAGAATCAATGGACAAACATGTGGGGACAATTCCTCAGCTACTCTACAAATGGGTGTACAGCAGTTTGCAGCAAGAGAAGGTCTGTGCCATTGTTTCCTACTTAATAAGAACAAAATTAAGTTTCTAACGAAGTATCGCTGTTAAAGGCACACTGTAAAGTTTCACTTTCTGTTCCACCTTTTTTCCTCCCCCACCCTGCATTGCATTTGCGAGAAAACCCTGTCTAGCTTATTTACATGTGAAAAAACTTGGAGTATCATGTGGTGAGGTTCCAGGGCAGACACTGAATCCCATTCAATTCTCATTTCCTCTCTGACAGTCACCATTGAATCAATCATGTTTTCCATGCCCTCTTCATGACCACCTAGGAGATCCCAAATCACTTTTCATCTACTATGTCAATCACACTCAGACCATGTCCACTTTTCATTACTAACACAGTGTCATGTGACCAGCTAATCTGTCACTTTCTGACAGCGGTTAGTGTGCCAATTGATTTAATTAGCAATCAATTAGCTTGTTACTATTGGAAGTAATTACCTTTTATAGAGAAAAGAGTGCAGCTGGCCACAGCAATAAAACTGCACTAATAAAACTGCATTTGCTTCTCTTCTCAACATGCAAAGTCACTAGCACTCAAGGGCTATCAGAATTATTGGTGACATGCACATGCCTTGAAGAGTCCCAGGAGACTTCTTTTCCCTCCTTATTATGCTGAAAGACTCTTTCATTAATAGCCCACACTCTTTATACCTTAAGAAATAGATCTGATTAGGGCTAACGTTAACATTTACATTATTTACTACAACACTGGTGCCACAAACAAATAATTCACTAATGAAAAGGTAGTTTTTAGATAGCTATGTGTTAACGCATCTATATTTGCACGGCCAGTAATTTCCTTTTAAAAGTATTTGATTATACCATTAAAACACGTGCACATATGAATATACTGGTAAGCATTTTATCTGGATTGGTCAAAATTATCCGCAGACTCTTAATTTGCTTTGTAATCTAATCTAGTCACCAACCTTGCAAACCTGGGGGAGAAAAGACTAGAAAGCACTCTCATCTTGTTTCCTCTTTTAAAATTGGACTTGAAATAGTTATTTTCTCTTTGATATGTATACTACCCAATGTGCGTATATTTAAAATCTATGATCTTGCCATTTCAAACACCAGGGCTGTAGTACATATCGCACACTTGTGCCATTAAATCCAACCTGCAAAATACTCCCAAGGCAGACAATGACTCGCTACATTAGCTCTGTGGTGAACAGAAGAGTCAGTAATGAGATGAGTAAGTAGACTTGTACTCCATTCATCATCCTGTTTGCTTCAATATAAGTGTTCTTTTATCAGCAGTATTGGTACTGATGTCATCACACCAGGCATAAATCACAGCACAAGTGACAGTGTCCTATTAAGGGTCATGGTCTAAAATCATTATTGACAAATTAAAGACCACAGTTAGCCTTTTTTCCCCGGTATACCCTTATTTGTGATATAGTTTGTACCTTTAGGGTAGACTGCAGAATAAATAGTCATTTATAGTTCTGAATAGCTGTGTATGTTAACCTACCCACCACGCTCCATTTTAAAAAATGGCAAGGAGCCCAGCAAAGGCAAGGAAGTTAAATGTTAATACCTGCTACCTGTCATAAACTCTCTTTTTATTGGGTCTACTTAGTAAGGATTATAGAAAACACACCGTCACACATCAGTCTGTAATAAACACACCTTAGTACTGTCTTGTCTGCAGTGGATGGGACAAATTCATCACCAGCGTAAATAGGCAGAGTTCCCACTAAAAGCAGTTGTACCAAGTTGCCTCAGGATTTCATTTGGGTTGCTGACTGCTGTAGCTTGGCTCCTAATTCTCCCCGGCGTGAGAAGAGAATCAGGTCCTATATATTTAGCAAGTTTTAATGTATGCTTTCCATTATGATAAAGACCATTGTCTGCTTATATAACACGCTTAAAAAGGTGATCAGTGTTTTACAGAGAAAAGTAGAGCTCCTCTTGAGACTTTTCCGAAGGCGTCACTGCGTATGGGAGGGCAGTGAGGTGCTCTGCTCTGTGTAACGAGGCAGCCACGTGAGCTGCAGCACAGTGCCCAGACAAATGCAGTGCCTGGTACAAATGCCGGCCTCCACCCCTTTTCTCTGAGGAAGTTAATAGTAGGGTTTGCAGTGTCTGCTCTTGTCCCTTGACATAGCTCCTTTTTGTTCTGCGACACTAGTGCACCAACCCTTTCATATGAACCTGTGGAACCGTCCTTAGATGCAGCAAATTGTGGTCATTAACCGCCTGGATTGGATATGCACCAGTGGCTGAGGGGGGAAAGGGTTTCCTTACGTGATTATAGTGACTGAATCATTCACTCTCAGACACCATTGGACCTAATGCAAATAAAATAGCTTGGCCCTTTCTTTAGCATCTCACTCCAACCCCCCAAGGTGTCACAGCATGGTAGTCAACTTGGATAGTTAGTTTTAGAATGGCTGTTGTGCCTAAAGCTCCACAGAAGTTCCCTAGGATGAAGCAAACTGAAGTTTTGAGGGTTCAGATATTTACAGTCCAGTCTTATTTCTCGTTTTATCCACTCGTGGAAAAAAAACCTGCTCTTTCTTTCAGCAGTGTAGTTAAAGGAAAGCATGACTAGACACTGACTGGTGGGGAGGTGGGCCACCAAAATAGAAGCCACCCTTCTCCTGGCTCGGCCACCACCACTGCCGGGAGCAGCGTGGCTATTCAGGGTGCAGAACTACCCAGTTACACCTCTGCTTTCTTTAGAGGGCCTAGTTTGAAGTTTTGCCTGAACATCTCCAGCTCCCCCTTTGGTTTCTAGTTTCTTTAAGAATGGGACATCTCATCAAGGGACATGTTAGTCTTGTATCAAGTGCCAACTCTTTAAAGGAAAGTCACTCGGGTCTAAGCAAGTCCAACCCTGATATTAAGAGGTATTTTTCTTATACCTGCAAGACCCGAACTTTGCTTTTGCTGTTGAAATTGTGCAGATTAAGATGTGAAAGGATGTTTAAAACATGTTGCTGAATGTAGCCCTGCTCTTCTGCCGTCCCGTAATGATGTAACTTCTGCCTTGTTGGGGTGTGGCAGGAACAAAATAGGGTAGTTAATGATAGTCTCTATGTTATTCTCTCTATTAAGCCAGTCTTGGCTTTCAAATCCATTGAAGACTATAATCTCACTTATTACAATATAGCTCTGTATAATGCTTAAAATGTTGCCAAATGAGGTGTTAAAGTGAAGGTAGCATGAAGGCTATTATTACCAAGCATTAATTTTTTTAAACCCAGCTCACCCTTTTGTTTGCATGTACATTTTATGCATGCTTTAAAATTATCTGTCTGCTTTAGGTACTCTTATGGCTCCCATTACTGGAATATTGGAATGTCTCATTATCTTTAATACAATTATCCTTACAACACCCCTGTGAGGTAGGGAAGTGGTATTTATAGCTTGAAAAGTACGAGAAAATAAGGGTATGGCTACGTTGTCATGCAAATATACCTGGACTCGCTCATATACTGGAAGCTGTCCAGTCTTGGCAGGAAGCAGAGTAAGTTGGCCCACACAGACCGATGTGCTGCTCTAGGTAGACTGCTTGATATAGCAGACGTTGAAATACCTCTGCACTGCACAGCAGTCTCCAGGGCAGACTTATCCAGAGTGACTTGTCTAACGAGGCACTGGAAGCCTCTGGCAAAACGAGGAGTTGAACACAGGTCCCTCAAATCTTAAACTAGCCTCCAACCGTAGAACCCGCCCAACCACCTTAATCCACCTTTTTAAGTAGGTTAAGATAACTCTCAAAAAAGTACTTTTAGTGTAGGAAGAGTGTGTCCAATGGGGAGTGAGTGCTGAATAGTAGGGCTATGCAAAATTCCACCAGGTGTTTTGTTGCGAAGCTGTTTTGACACGTTTCGAGCTCGAAACAGCAAAATCAAAATGAAACAAAAGGCTTCAAAATGAAATGAGAGTGCTTGAAACGTTTCGAGTTTCAAAGCAGGGCTTACTTGGGTTCAGCGCTGGTCCCGGGCGGCAGCGGCAGCCTCCTCTCACCCGGCACACAGATCTCCGAGAGGGCTGCAGGGCTGTGCTGGACTCCTCCTGGGGGTGCAGGCCCCCAGATCTGCATGCCAGATGAAAGGAGGCTGCCACTGCCACCTGGGACTGGCGGCAGCAGCAGTCTTCCCCAGGACTGGGCACAGGCTGCACCCAGCGCCAGTCCCAGGCAGCAGCGGCAGCCTCCTTTTATCCAGTACGCAGATCCAGGGACCCGCACCCCTGGGAGAAGCCCAGCACAGCCTCGCAGCCCTCTGGGGGGTGAGGGCCCCAGATCCACGCACGGAACGAGAGGAAGCTGCCGCTGCCAGCAGGTATCACGAGTTTTGCTTGAAACAGTTTGAGGTGCAGTTTCCCAGAAACCCCTGCACCCATCTCCTTGCAACTTGGCAGGCATCATGCTCTCTGAAGGGGCTACCATCCCAGCAACGTTCATCTGAATCAGGCAAGAAATCAGGTTTAAAAGTTCTAGTTGTTTTGTAATTTGGTCTGTTTTTAACGCTTGATGTCAACGATGAGCACAGCTGGTGGATAAAGAACATGTTTGATACATTTGTGAATACATACATGTGTATGTTGCATGTACTATGGGACAGATCCCACACCAAAAGCACTGCAAGTACAGCCCCCCTACTATTCTGTATTAACAGAGCCATCTTTGAAATGTTAAATACATTGTTTTGATTGACAGGTTAAATTCAAGGATTTCATTTTAACAACGATCAAATCTCACAAGCAGTCCCTGCAGATTTCATTTCCAAATGATGAATTTCTTAGTGAAATTCTTAGTTCAATTCTTAATTTGTTTTCCAAGAATTTGGGCTGAAGTGTCATTGTGAGGACTCGAGCATCATAAAAGGTTGCTCGGGTCCAGGGAGAATTTCTGTTCAAAATCAGAGCATTAGAATTAGGTAATTTAGGGTGCTCATTTAAAATGGGGGGAAAACCCTGGTTCGGATCCTTCCCCTGACCTCCTCGCATCAGGACTGAAAGCTCCAACCACCAAGTTACTTGGTATTCTGGGAGTTGCCTCGTCTATGTAAACTTGTCTACTTTGTCTAAAGAATTAAATATTGGGAAAAGGACCAACTCTATAGTCCAGTGGTTAAGGCTGCCACGTGGGAAACCAAGGCTGTCTTGCCCCAATTAGTGCTTTACACACAGACTTTGGACAGTACACCTTTACTAGCTAATAGCTTGGTGTTTAGGGCTTGCCCCTGTGATGTTGGCTTGCAGAGTTTTGTCCTACTGTGAGATGAGAAACTTTTAAAATCCTGCGATTTTTCCCAAATTGTGAAAACATGTTTCCCACCTAACTGTACTTATTATCCCCTGTACACATCTATATTTAAGCTGTGCTAGAAAATATAGCAATATATAGGATTTGGAGCTGGGAAAGATTTGTAAAGCTGTTTGATTTTTTTTTTTTTAAATGATGGAAATAATTTTGCTGGTATTGAAGAGACTGTGAAAAGAAGTTTATTGTTTGTTTAATAATTCCCATATATCTTTTTTTAAACATTTTTAAGTCTGCATATTACAGAAATCAAGAATTCGACACTAAAAATAATTGATAGAGAACAGGGAAAAAGAAGTATACAGGGTTACTAATATACACCAGGGTTTAAGCTGACATGAATTTTTATCTTAATTATCGGACAAATTTGTACTCCCACTATTTAATTCAATTTGCATGCATCGGTAGACACTTATTAAAGGTAATATTACATCTGTCATTTTAAGACTGGTGAGAATTTTATCATATAAGCTGCACGAAGCAGACACTCTATTATGTAAAGAATTCCTTTGTAAAGCTTAAAATAACCAGTATTGCATCCTAATTAACTATTTGGGGGGAAAATCTTTTTTGTGGCACAATTTTTTTTTTATATATACCATGTATATACATATTACATGATGTGTATGTGTATATCTATATATCTATATATTGATATGTAGTGTATATCTATATATCAATATATAGATACACACTATATATGTATAGATATGTATATCTATATATCAATATATAGATATAGATATATAGATCTGTCTCTCTGTCTATATATATATATATTTATTTACTATTTTATATATAAAATAGCATATTACATATATTACATGCTCACTCTATATAGAGAGAGAGCTATCTCTACATATCTCTATCTATATATATATAGAGAGAGAGAGAGAGAGACTATGTAATATACTATTTTATATATAAAATAGTAAATAAATAATAGTATATTAAATAAACTATTTGCATATATTCATTACAGATATTACATGGTAATATATGTACATTCATTGCCATTGTAATCTGCTTCACTGTCCAAAGATAGTACATTGCCTTCTGTCTTGCACGTCATGTTCTAAAAAACTTTAAAAAATGCATGTGCCTTGATCTTCAGCCCAGTTTATTGAAGAGATTTAGGTGCATGCTTTCAACCAAGGCTTTTCAGTTTTCATGTGGATTGCACTGTATTATATCCACCAAACATAGCCGTCAAGTCAGCATGAGCTAAGAGAACCTAATTCATTGTTTTTTCCTTGGGACAATGCCTTTCTATATCGTACAAAACAAGTGGGTAGGTAGATGTGAGTCACCCAGTTAAAAAAGCAACATAGCAGTTACCATGGCACCGACCCTTTTACACTGCACATCCCTACACAGGCTTAAACACACACAAAGCCATCCTTTAACAAGACTATATTTTAGGAAGTTTGGTTTAAAAATATTCAGATTAATAAACTGTATTCTAGACTCGCCATGTAAGCAGCAAGCTTTTAAAGGAGCTTTCATTTAAAAATGAGGGGGAGGGACGTTAAAAGAGCAAAAATGATCCTAGTAGGAAGAGAAATGTAAAAGGAGGAACAGCTGGAGCAAATACGTGTGCGCGCACGTGAGAGAGAGAGAAGAATTTCCCTTTAGTGCCACCACTTTTCATCTTATTTTGGACTAAAATAACATTAGCTTATTTGTGACTTGCAGCAGTTAACCTTTCATGTCTAGTGTTTTGTTGTAGGACACAAGATAATGTAATCTGTGCCCTAATAGGAAAGTATCGTTTTTTCAGCTGCAAATTAGCAATGGCTCACAAAGTACAAATCATAGACCTAATGGTACCATCAAGTACACAGTCAAACATCTAGTAGTGACGGGAAATAAAAAATTGGATGGCGCGTTATAATGATTATTATTTTTTTCCTTCTATCCAAGTAGTACATCTAAACCCCAGTCTTCGACCAAAGAGCTAGTCGTAGCATCGGTTCAGAACAAAGATGCCCCAAGATGTGTCTTGGAACAAACAGCATTGTCAAGTATCCAACCAGTGTGAGTGGCACGGAGAAAACACAGAACATCACCTTGCAAATTATAGTATATCAGGACACGGTAACTGTTTTGTGTTTTCACTAATAGGAGTCGTCAAAACATAGCTTTAATCATATTCAACTATTCATATAAATTCTGTATGGTGATTTCTTCAATAACTGTCTTTGCATAAGAGTATAAGACGTTGTAGAATGATATTTAATATTACGGTGAGAGCCTTTGTCTTTTTAAGGTGAATATTCTCATTTCTAATTTGTTTTGCATTAATTAGCTTCCAAAAGGTGTTCATTTCGTGGCAGCCAGCAGTTAATGCATTTTCCACTGAAGTTATATTTTATTTTAATCTGATCGAGAAAGAGGGGGAAAGAATGAATAATTCATCACCACTCGCAGAAAGCGCTCGGTGACTTCTTTTTTTTTGTCGAACAATTCCAAACAGCGCAAAACAATCTGGGAGCTGAAACAGTCACAGGATGCTGTGTCAAAGAACAGTCCATCAATCTCAGAAGAAATTTTAAGGGAACAGGTTTTTCATGCCTGTGAGTTGGGCAGGAGCCAAATGTGTGTTGCCATTTGATGGTGAAATCAGCGTACACCTGTTCCTACCAGCTGGCAACATAACCTATGTCAGAGGGATATGTCAGAGCAGTGCTAGTCCAAACTGCTAGCGGTGTCTGTGTGACAGTCAAGAGGAGACAGAAAGAGGGACTTAGGGACCAAAAGAGGAGGAGTTTACAGTGCCATTTCAGGGACACAGATGTGTGAAGAGTGTGATAAAAGAAGGAAACATCTGAGGGAATAAGCTCAAACAAAAAAGCAAATGTCATTTGCATTATGTAATTATGGACAACCATTGACTGCTTTGTAATAACACTCAGTAGGGCAATGTTAAACCTACTGTGAGTGCTAAAAAGGCCTCAGCTTGAAAAAAGGTCAGTGTGAATTAGTATATATTTGCAGATTAATTCTGAATGTTATATCATAAATTTTATAGCCTTTGCGGCTACTGGGGTATAGTGAGGATGACACTAATGCAATTCAGCTAGGATTAATTCAGAGAGGACCGGCATCTAGTTTGTCACAATAATTTTTTGCAATCTTGAAAAATAGAGATATTTTAATATGTGTGTATGTTTGTAACGTGCATATGTGCATATAAAAGAAATGGTCTCCCATTGTTTTGCCACTGGGTGCATCTATCCATCTATCTATCCATCTATCTAGAGTGGCAAAACAATGGGAGACCATTTCTTTTATATGAATTTATCTATCTGTATACATACACACACACACTCACACATATAAGGTAAGGTTATATATATATATATATATTATAAAATAAATATTATATATTCATAAATATATAAATTATATATAAATTATATATACAAATTATAATTTTTATATATATATACATAATTATATATAATAAAGCTGAAGCAGCACTGATTTCTGTTATTCAGGACTTAACTGAGCTAGATTCCTTTGAAAATAAAACCATATGCTGTATTTACTTGAATATAAGATGAGGTTTTTTACCCCGTCTTATATTTGCATGCAAGAAAACTTCATTAAATACATTGCCTATCATTAAACTGCTGCTGAAAGCAGCATGTGCTCAGTCACGGAAACCAACTGCCAAGTTGTTTACATGCAGTCAACACTGAGCACGACTATAAAACACGTGGCCCACATTGGGCGAACCTACCAATGGAAAAACATGGGGTTTTTTTTAACTACAAATTTTATTTAAAATACACTTATCACTCTACACTTACAAAGCTTCACATATTGAGCATCCCTGTTCCACCAAGCTTTCATAGCACAAAACAGCTACGTATCAAAAATATGCCACTACATATATTAAACCCTTAAACGACATGTATGAACTTCCTGTAGAAAAAAAAAA
>JAGPOW010003685.1:21083500-21105984 GCA_030014935.1 Caiman crocodilus
TTTCCATATACTTGTTTTAACACTTGCTAACAGTGCCCTTAATACTGTTTCCTCAGGCCTCTTTGGGATGAATCCCTATAGCACCATCTCTTGTGTTAAGGGCTGGCTTATTTTTTGTGATACTCAGAAAATGGCATGCCCTTCCTCAGTGGCGACGTTTAGGGGACGCGTGGGGCGCACGTGCACCCTCTGAGAATGCTGGTCCACCCCCTGACTGGCCGCACTCCCCACTTTGGCGACGGGCAGGGGGGGCAGGTGGGAGCATCGGTGCCCCCCTGCTAGCGCCGCCAGGGAGTGTGAGTGTAGTGCCACAGCCACCCCCATTTGTTGAGATTGGCCACAGGGAAACCCCCGCGCCCCCTTGATTAAGGTAGCACCAGTCGCCCATGCCCTTTCCCTTTGCATATGTACACTCCCAAAATACATACCACAGTCCACCATTTCTTTGTCCTTGCACCTCTCCCTTGGACAGTTCCTCCATCCACCTATCTCTCTTGCTTTACACCAGGGGCAGGGAAAATTTTGGGGCAGAGTGCCAAAAACATCCACAACCTCCATTTGTAAGATGTTGGCATGCCACGGGTGGGTGGCAGAGCAGCTATGAGGGGCCCAATCCTTTGTGTAGCGCTGCAGCTTCAGCCCCTTCCCTTTGATCCACTCCAAGGTGCACATGCCAGCTAAAATGCCTTCACATGCCGCAAGCTGGCACCCGTGCCTGGGGTTGCCTTAGACCCCACTCCATTTCAGCTAGCCTGTCCCTTTTTGCTTTCCAAAAGAATGCACGTTTTTCCCTTTGTACTTTCACTAACTCCTGCCACGATGATGGAAACACGATTCCAATGTACAAAAGGGTTGGCATCCATATCTATTATGCTTGCCATGCTCTCTCTGTCACCTTTTCCCATGCTTTATTTACTTCCCCTTCTGCCTCAACTGGGATCCCTGAAACTTTGATCTCTCCCTCCACTACTTGTAATCCAAGCCTCCCTAGTTCTTTCCAGTTTCCCACCCTCATTATAGTGCTTTTTGTTTTGTTTAATTTAACCCCAGTGGCTTCACCATACTACACTGTATGTTTTAGTAGCCCTTCAATTCATGATTTGTCCCTAACCACTACACTGATGGTGTCCATACAGTATAGCACTTTACCTCTCCCCCTCCCAGTATCATCACCCCACTTATGATTTTATCTCTCCTTATTCTTTGCACTAGCAGCTCCATTGCACAAATGAACAATATTGATGACAATGGCGCCCTTGCCTTATCCCTGTTTGGATTTTAAAAGCTCTGTTCAGATGTCCATTTATTAGCACTTGACTTTCCATATAATAGTCTTACCCCTCCTATCAACCCATTTTCCTTAACACTTCAAATATAAAATCATAATCCACTCTATCATATGCTTTCTCCAGTACATTTAATTTCCCTTTTTGAATGTGCGCCAGCAGAAGAATTGTGTCAGAAATCCTCCTGCCTGGGACTGTGCAGGCTTGATCTTCACGTATTCCTTTTTTCAGGTTCTTCCATATTCTCCAAGTCAACGCCTTTGCCAACAAGTTGTAGTCGGTATTTAGCAGAGTAATTGGTCTCCAGTTCTTCAGAAGCTTTTTCTCCCCTTTCTTAAATAATAAAATTATTTTTCCAGTTGTAAAGTCCTTCCCTGCCTCTCCTTTTTTTTACTATTTCTTAGAAAATCTGTGCTACATCTGTCCCCACCCATGCCAGAATTTCTTGTAAAGCTCCATGGGCAGACCATCTGCTCCTGGAGATTTTCCTCTTTCACAATTTTTTTAAGCACTCCTCTACTTCCTTTAAACTTACCTTTTCTTCCATCTCCTGTATCTCGTCTTCCTCTACTTTTTCTTCAGTCTCTTCCATAAAAGTCTCCATTTTCTTTCTGCCTATTTCCTTCATCTGGTATAGTTCTTCGTAGAATCTCCTTGTCATTTCCAGCATCTCCTCCTCCTGCTTTTCCACTTGGGCCCCACCTTCTAGCTGTATGGCTTTTAGCTCACTTTTTGCCTCCTTTACTCTGGCCAAAAAGTATTGAGACCGTTCTTCACTTTCTTCCAACTTCTTAGTGCTTATGCTAAAAATATTTTCACTTTTGGCTTGCTATTAAACCATCCTTCCAACTCCTGCTTTGATTCTTCCAGTTTCTCTCATACCTGCCTTCCTTCTGGGGCTTCCTTGAGCACCTCCTGCATCTGTCTTTGCAGCTCTCTCAGTTTTTTAGATCTGTTCCCTGTGTTTCTTCAGCCTGCTTTCCTGAAAAAGTCTCTTATTCTCTTCTACACCATTAACCACCACTCTTTGGTACTCTTAAAATACATCTTCAGTGTTTTCCATCCCTCATACTGTTTCGCATACACTTGACACACCTCTATATCTTGTAACAGTTGTACATTTAATTTCCACACTGCTTTTCCTCTTATAAGGCTCTTACCAAGACTCACTTCTGCCTTCAAAGATAAGGTAGTGCCGACCATCGGAATAAGGCAGGTGATAATGCCCATTGAGTGCCGCCAACGGCATCAAGATCCACACACAGTTCAATGGCCACTGTTTTCTTTTAAAACATGAATGGGGGCTGTGCTTTCCCCCTTTATACAATGTCCTTGGGCAGAGAAGCAAATTTGAACCCAGGACTCCTACTTCCTGAGCAATAAGCCACAAGGCTGGTGAACAGTGGGGCACATCCTCTTTCTCCTGGAGCAGGAAGGTTTGGAAAGTCCCATGTGGGTCTGGAGAAATGCATATAGGTGGTTTCCTATGAAGGGAAGGTTTCAACCTGTGGATGCTGAGTAAATGGAAGCACTACCGGCAGCCCTAAGTCAGGGGAAGGACTCAAGACACTATGTGTGCTCACTGCTTCCTTTTTTGGCTCCCTCTGGATCAGCAAAGTGACCCTGCGAGGGGGCCTGACCCTGCACCAGATCTGGCCATGGAGTGAGCCCACATACCACTCTGACCCCATGCCAAATCTGGCTGCAGAGTGATTCCATGCATATACAGCATCTAGTACAATGTAGTTTGACTGTTTGAAGAGTTGTTGGCTTCTGAATTGACTATGCACCATATTTCCATCTTATTTTTAGGGAAATGGATTCTGCATTGTAGATTCCTACAGCAATTACGGAGATTCCTACCGGGATTTATCTAGCAGGAAATATCTGCTGATTCCTGTGCTTTCGTGGTCGGACAAGGTCTCCAATGCTGACTGCACAGGAGCCAGAAAATAGACTGCTGTGTAAGGCCAAAGAAAAACACCTCGAGGTTGGGGAACTGTGGACAGAGCTAGTTTGCTTTTTTTATTCGAGGCTTTGGGGTGATTTTAAGAGGGTTGTATTTTTTAACGAAATATGGCTTTTCTCTAGCAAAAAGGAAATGTCTACAAGAAACATCTACTTTCACCAAAATGTGAGGGGTTTTAGTGAAAAAAATTGAAGTTTTGATCATGTAAAACCAAACAAGAACTCACCCAGTAGGTATGTTCACTCCCCACAGAAAGCGAAACACCCTGGAATAGGATTTTCCCCAAAAATGAAAATTCTTTTATTTCCTTCAGAATATTTTGCGGTACACAAACAATGTTCCTTGGCCGGCTCTCGCTGTGTAACACGTCTCCTCCACACTGCAGCCTCCTTTCTGAAGTCTTCCCTCTCTCATCACTACTACGTGCAGCTGCTGCACTTCTCAAGGAAGCACCGTTGGCTGAACTAACGCCTGCACATGGCCTGAGCTCCCCTGTGCTCTTTCCAGTAATGGCCTGATCCTACTTTTTGGTCTGTACAGACATTTCATATGGGGACTTTAGTTCTCAGCCTTTGGACTGCTAGTAAAAAGGCCTGTGGGTGGTGTTCATGTGGCTGCTGCTGCCTGTTATAAAGGGGCAAGGGGTTGATTTATTGTTTTTTGGTGGGGGGAGGTGGGAGTACCGGAGACATCTTTAGCTCAGTGTACCCACTTGGCATTGCTGCTGTGCTGACATAAGCCAGGGCAGGGTCCTGTGCCAACTGTACAGCTTAGACTTCAATCCAGAGGCTGTTTTCAGTCTGAATCAAGTCAAGAATCCCCGCTCCCAAATCAGATGGATCTTGTTAGTTGGGGCCAAATATAGCACAAGAAAATGTTGTCACCCAAAGCAAGAATAGCAGCTTGAAGAGAGAGCGGGTATAAGGAAGGAAGTTGTAAAGTGAAGAGTCTGACTTGTCTTTGAGTGATCTTCGGAGCAGCTGTGATTTGCATTTGCCCCCACGGCACAGGAGAAGGAATTGAAGTCAGATCTGGTAAGGTGCTTCTCCGGGAGCAGGGAATATTTCTGGGCTTGAAATGCTTTGCCACATCCCCTATATGCTACGTAGTACTTCTCTGTGGGAGACTCATGCCTCCTTGCCTTATAAGAAGTGGGGTGCAGGCAGGACCTGATGCTCCAGCTAATACAACTGGGTCCGTTTTACACTGGTTGAGGAACAGTCTTCCTTATTTTTTATCCTCCACAGGGATTCTCTGTTCAGAGCCCTTGATATGGAGTGAATTATTTGGCCCCGTATTATCCCCTGTGGCTAACAGCTTTTATTCCGCTGAACAAAATGACTATGTTGTGAGCATTTAGCAGGAATGCAACAAGGCCTCACAATCGATCTTTTGATAGTTGCATAGTTCATGCATGTCAACTGTTGCAGATCAACAAACTCCCGTAACAAACGTTGATGCGGAATGAAACCATGTCCACTTGGAATGACTGATGTGATGCCAGAGGTTAATTTTACTTGTCCTAAAATGTTTATCCATTAGATTTTAATTATGCCAGCTGAGTTAGCTTCTCAGGGCCATGTCCTTTAATATAAGGCAACCCCTGCCCCCCCCCCCCCCGCCAAAAACCTGTACTAAAAGAATGAGAATATGCTACAAAACAGGACAGTATAGAACACCCTATTGTTCCCCTACTGTTAGGTGAATGTTTGATATGAACAGCAGTCAGCAAATGGGGCATTAGTGACTATACAAAGTCTAAGTAAAAAAAATGCACTGTTTGCTTAGCTGTAGTTAAAGCATTTATGGTCCTTGGAGAGACAATACAATGTGGGTAGGTCACAGTGACTGTAGCAATCCGATACACTGTGACAGAGCCCTGTTTTGCAAAATAATAGATGATATAAATTTAGTGATGCATATGTTTATAACGAGTCTAGGACAGCAATGGTTATAGGGCAATGTGCATTGCATGCTATCACTGGGAAAATATAGACAGACAACTTGGTAGAAGTAAATCCAGGCATATTCAGACAAGAACACATTTAAAACTGTTCATTTACTGAGTGTTGTCAGCAAATATCTTCCACTAATTTATGGAAGTGCTGGGTTGCAGTAGGATGGCCACCTTAAAGCAATAGAGCATCACCGTGACATAGTTTAGGATCAAGCTGTAGTGCGGGGGATAAGAGTCAGAGATGTCTGCTAGAAATATAGAACGTGGTAGCACTCAATATGATTCCACTGACAGCCACAGCACTCATGTCTCTTTAGAGCGCAGGGTGAAAACCTGATATGTCTTTGTTTACATGGCATAAATTTTACATGGCTGTGTCCAGAATCAGCTGGGAGACAGAAGTCTGGGAAATCAGAAATAGATTTCTACCGTGTGAGCTACAGCATCAACAGAAAGATTGAGTGTGGGGGGCATCACAAACCATACTGGAAGAACTCGATGTATGCAGTAAAGATGCGCACCGACTCAAATTACAAATCTAAATATAGGTCTCAGATTTTGCCAACATTTGGACACAGACCTGAGGCTTTTCCTGGGTGTGTTTACACCAACACTGTACACAGAGCACATCTGGGCTGAAGTCACAGCAGTAGACACAGCATCATGTAGACATCCAGAAGCTAGTTTTAAACTTCCTAGCTTGGATCCCAATAACAGTCTAGCCACAGCTCAGCACAAATGATTTACCCTGCTTCTTGGGCCAGCTTTGCAGTCTGTAATGAGCTCCTTGCTGCTGTGCTACTTTAGGCTGAAATCGAGAGCTTCTGAAATTCTTCCTAAAGTGAGACAAGGAGATACACTGCAGATTAATGTGTAGCCTAGCTTTTAGGGTATTCAGCTGGGATGAGGCAGATGCAGGGTCAAATCTCTGCTCCGACCATCTTCTATATCTCTGCCATTAGTTTTATTAACTATTGTGTGGCTGGGCTTTCTCATCCCCTCTTCCTGGAACTATCCAACTTTGTATAAACTTGTCATTATTAATTTGAACAGGAATTTACATCTGGCTCTCCCATGTCCCTGGTAGGTAAACTGTTTGGTATTTGAGGATAAAGAAGAGGGCTTTGTTATTCTGAGAAGAAATTCCATCCTGCACCTGAGAGGCCTTTCTGAATAGATGTCAATGGAAACTGGTCTATTCCTTCAAACATTTTGGACTGGGGAGGTCCCCAGGTACCCTCAAGGCCCCTAGCCACGGGTTCTTGCAGCCCCATGGGCCACTGTGCCACCCCAGCCCCAGGGATAGGGACAGGGAGAGGAAGCTGGAACAGAGAGGCAGAGCCTGGAGCCAGCAGCAGCAGGACAGTGATGGGACAAGTGGCACTTGGACTGGGAGCCTGGGGACACCAGGTTCGCCCCTCAGGGCCTGTAGGCTGTCTGTGGGCTGCCAAATGGACAGGTACATTCTAGAAAATTAATTTGACCTCAGTGCTGCTATATTTAACCTGAAAGCAAAAGATTTTTTTTCCCCCAAAACTGAAAAAATTCACAAAATTATGAACAGAAACTAAATTGTTTCCAGACCTGCTGAAAGTATAGGAAGGGCTGGTTCCACAAAGCTTTTTCAATAGCCGATACAAGTTACAAGAAGTAGTTAGGAGGCAAATGTATTGTAAGTTTGGAATATTAAAAAATGCTTTCATATACACAAGAATTCCTTGAGAGTTAGAAATATTAACTTATTGGAAAGTTACTGGACGTGAAGAAGAGGCCTTCGATTTGATACTTAAATTCATATCTCCCATCTATATGTCTCATTACCTCAAAATTATCTTGTCATTATCCTCAACAGCTTTCCATAGTGTTCAGTGTGACAGAGCAGCTTTAGTGCTCCGTCACTTTAAGAGCTAGAGCAGCCAGCCACCAGGTGTTTGACAAGAGCAGGTATTTTGGAGAGCCCTGTTATAAGAGCAGAGCAGTCTGTGTTCAGCAGTGCTGCGAGTAATATTGCCTGGTGGAGCTCCTGCTCCTGGAGTATCTTGGAGGTAAGGGTAAGGCTATGGAGAAGGAGGATGCCTCATTGGTCCTGGACATGACCTGAAATTGTACCCTGTTGGGAGGCCTGGAGGTCATGCCTGTGGTGGGACAGTGCCACTTAAATGCCAGATTGAGGAACATCCTGGTGTAAGGCAGGTCAGGGCACCTAAACCCCTGCCCCACCTTAGGGTGGGTGTGTTAACCTGAGTTGTGGGCCAGGCATCCTGGGGATGGCACCTGAGCCTATGGGGGTGTTTCACCCCCTGCCCTAGGGAAAGGGCAGAATGGTGGGTCAGGCACATCAAGCAGAGTGATACCTGAGCCTATAGGGGTATTCGACCCCATGCCTGAATGAGAGGGCAGAGTAGCGTGGCCCTGGGAGAAGGCAAAGAGCGGGGCCCCAGAGAGGAAGGGGCATGGCCTGGTGAGGGGTGTGGGGACAAAGTCAGCCCACAGTTCTTCAAATTGCCCAGCACTCATTCAGATGAGGGTTGTGGGAGAGGGTCAAAAGGCTGCACACCTGCTAGCTGAGGCCAGAAGAGATAAGCCTGATGGCCCTCCAGGGTGGGGTGTGTGGGGCCCAAGGGGGAAATATGAGAGAGACCCATGATGGGTGGTATGTGAGAGCCCTGGTGAGAGCAGGGGGAATGGAACAGGCTCCAGTGAGAAGGGGTGGTATGCATGTGGCCTAAAATAGGGAAGTAAGTAAGAGGGATAACTGTTTGTTGAGTTTGGTCTGGCCTCAAGCTGGAGGTGTGTTATCTGTGAGGCATCGGACATGTGTAGGGGTGGCTGGAGCATCACAGCAGATCAACAGGCAGCCTCCCACCTATTAACATGTGGACAATAGGACATCAAGGCATGGCAGGAAAAGAGGCGGACAGTTGGCCCAAGGACAAAGCAGTGGGCAGGTCTCATGACCAGGCTATGAGTTGGCTCCTTTTGTCAAACTCAGTATTCCTAAAATCTCATGTGTTGAGTGTATTTGAAGAAAAGTAGCTAAAATTAGGAAAGGACACAGCATTTCTGCACATGGGACACTTCCATAACCACTGCCAAGAAACAAGCTACACACCCACATTCCCCACACTATACATGCCAATACTCAGAGACACTCCCAGATGCTCTGTCACATACGTACCCCTTAGCGTGATGGTGGGCATGCTTAACACGGATGACCACACATTTTTTTCAGCATGCAATGTTTCTAGAGTGGAGCAAGTGACTGGAGCTTATTTCTCAGGAACAATCTCAGAATGTAAAGGCATACCGCAGATCTGATTTCCAAGAGATCTTGAGCCTAATCCTGCTCCATTATGCATAGGAAATTTTGTCATTGACTTCAATGAAGGTAAGATTGGCCACTATATATACATGTGGACAGATAATTTGTATGATCTTCCAAATGACTTGTCTCAGCTTACAAAGAACATAAATATATTTCTGTAGGTAACCTAACAATGATCTTCCTTCAGCTCAAGGGATGCAGTCCTCAGTGTTTTGAGCTGGGAGACCAGGATTTTCACTTGATAATTGTAATGTATACATTTATTATATGAGCAGTGTTAGATTTATGATGTCTTTAAATATTAATGTCCTTGCTTTTTGAGTGCATGGGTTTTGTAAATGAGGTGTTAGGGAAATAGACAGTGTGGTGAATGTAGAGCTCTGATGTAATACCCCAAAAATACTGATACATAATAGTTTCATGAGTACTGTATATGACCTTGTCAATGAAGTTAAGTAACCATAGAGTTTTACTGGATGAATACTTACATGAATGCATTGAGGAAGCACAGGGTGTGGTTGAATACCATGGTCATCACTCCTAGAAAGACCAGAACTGCAAGTGCTAAACCAGAGGCAAATCTTCTAAGGTAATCCTGTTTATCTCCTGAGAGAAGTCCATGATTGCATCTTAAAAGAAGTGACTACTTAAGGCCCAAGACTCAAGAAGTTTGCAGTCCCAAAGGGAACAGGTGGTGGCTGTGGCACTGTTTGCTCCTTACTTGTAACAGAAGGCCATCTGCAAACTTAAGTTACCTTTTTAATGGAGGCTCCAAGTTCTGGAGTTTATGAAAGAAAAAGAATACAAATTATAAGAAAAACATGTCATGAATGGGGCATATCGTTCCTTACCAGGTACCTACAAAATGAACATTCAGAACTAGACACGTTCAAATATATGTTTAGTTACATGGGATGTGTTCATTTGGCAATTATCCAGTGTCCTACAGAAGTGAACCCACAAGAGCAGAACTAATATCACACTAAAGGGATTGCTTCTTTGGCCAACTTTCAGTGTCACATTTTGGCACTGTTTGGAGGGCAGCACATAATAAAAGGTGTTTAGTGTTAGCCATGGATATTTTCATGAAAGAATGTAATCAGAGGAGCAGACTATGCATCCCACACTATACGTAATGATTTTGACACAGTGCAATAGATTTCTAGTATCTTATTCTCTTTGGTGCCTGTTGGTGTGTGATACACACTACTTATTTGAAAATCCCCGCACCCAAGACAGAACAGTGTTTGGCTCTCATATTCTTCTTTGGGACAGACTGTAAGATGATGGTTAAGATGAACTTCTTAAGAAAGCAATTGGAAGAAGAGAGATTTTTTTTTTAGGCATTAAAGCAAATATTAGGAAGCCTGGACCCCTGGTTTATATTCCAGGGCTTAATGCTGATTCACTGTCTGAACTTGGACAACTGCCCTAAATTTGGTGTCTAAATGGGCACATCTACATGAGACATTTCTGTGGAGTAGACTAATTAGCTCCATAGCAAACATCTCAGTGTCATAGAATCGTAGAAAATTAGGGTTGAAGGGACCTCAGGAGATCATCTTGTCCAACCTCCTGCTCAAAACAGGACTATCCCCAAGCAGATCACCCCAGCCAAAGCTTTATCTAGCCAGGTCTTGAAGACCTCCAAGGATGGAGCTTCCACCACCTCTCTGGGTAAGCTATTCCAGTCTACACATGTGGCCCTATTAGGCCACAGGAAACTACTAAACTCTGTAGCAGGATAGTATTTATAAATACAAGTACTATCCTGCTGTTGAGTTTTTTACTCCGCAGCACTGTCCATGTAGATGCTGACACAGCTGGTTGGGGCATAAAGCTACTTCAGTGCAGGGGTTGCTTGTAGGCTAGCCCTGCACTGGACCACCCCCATGCCCCAGCCAGCCCCTCTGCAGCATGTTTAGCTGGGTCAAAGCAACCCCACACTGGCAGGCTGATGCCCCAATGTGTGGTATGTATAACACAAGTGGCAAGGTGTGGCAGGGCACTGTGTGTGCCTGCCACTTTAAGGGTCTGAAACTGGCAGCCACCAGGTGCCTGATGAAGGCAGCCATTTTGGATCAGGGGCTGCCCATATAAACAGGGCAGTTCTGCTGCTGGGGACCAGGCAACAACACTGCCTGGCTGGAGGGCTGCTGATATCATCTGGAGGTAAGGGAGGAGCTGTAGGGGATGGATAGGAGGCTCCTGGTCCTGGGCATGACCTAAAACTGCACCCTTCAGGCCTTGTGGGGCTCTCAGTGGTATGGGAGCCCCCAGAAAATCCAGGCCAGTTACCACCCTGGTGAAAAGCGGGTTGGGATGCCTTAACCCCTAGCCCCCACAACCAGGTGGGTGACCCCTTTGTTTGGAGGGCCTAGAGGGTGGACCCTCAGAGAGTGAGGAAAGGGCCATTGACTCAGGCCTGTCTGAGCTCCCCGTTACTGGCCCATGCTGGGGCCAGGACCAGAAGGGTCGAAGGACTGGCGGCCCACCGTGAAGAATGCCCAAGAGCTGAGGTCCTGGGGTTCCGACTGGCCTGGAGGTGTGCCAGGGGTAGGGAGCCAGAGGTCCCGGTGTGGGGATCACACCTGAAGTGGGATCAGTTCAGGGAGCTATGTTGCCTGGTATGATGGTGAACGAGTCTGCCTGAGGGGAGGAATCCAGGTGGGATTCAATAGTAGGATTCTGGGGCCCAGCGAGGGGCTGGTGATGATGAGAACATCTAGATGTCATCTCTGAGGCTTGGGCTGCAGTGTAGGGGAGGAAGGGAGCCACAGTAGCACCCCCAGGTGTTGGGGCAGAAAATGGGCAGCCTCCCACTCATTAACATCTACTAATTAAATATAACAACAAGGCGTGGTGAGAGAACATGGGCAGTTGGCCCAGGAACAGGTGGGCGGGCCACAGATAAATGAGCCCCAAGCAGGCCCCCTATTACACAAGGGCAGCCCCCATGTGTAGCACACAACAGATCAGGTAGGGGACAGGCAGTGCAGTGGCAGACAGGGCAGGGACCAAAAGACCAGAAGCAGAAAGCAAAGTGGCAGATCAGGAAGGGGAAAGGGACTGGAATGGCACTCAGGCAGGGTACAGGGATAATTTACAGCATGCCTTCCAAAAGGTTGGCCTTCACTGACTTAATCTCTCTGTACCATGGGGTTCCCCAGAGGGCAGTCCTAGGTCTAGTGCTGTTTAATATCCTCATTAATAATTTGGACAATGAGATTGAGTGCACACTTAGCAGATTTGTAGATAACACCAAGTGGAGTGGAAGACACTCTGGAGGGTAGGACTATGATCCTGAATGACCTGGATAAACTAGAGAAATGGTCCAGAATCAATTAAATGAAATTTAACAAAAATAAATACAAAGTCCCACACTTGGGGTAGAATAATTCTATGTACAAATACATGCTGAGAAATGGCTGGCTAGGGAGCAGTACTGCAGGGAAGGTCCTGAGGAGTACAGTAGACCTGAATAAGCTCAACAGTGAGCTAACAGTGTGCTCTTGTTGCCAAGAACGCCGACAGCTTCCTAGGTTGTATAACAGGAGTATTGCTTGTGAATCAAGGGAAGTGATTCTTCCACTCTATTCAACACTGATAAGCCTCACATGGAATATCATGTCCAGTTTTGTGCCCTGCCTTTCAAAAAGGTTATGGGCAGATTGGAAAGAATCCATCAGAGAGCAACAAAAATGACTAGAGGCCTGCAAAGCATGACTTACGAGCAAACACTTAAAGAACTAGGGTTATTTAGTCTAAAGAGAAAGAAACAAAGGGGTATTTGATAACAGCATTCATTCAAATACCTGAATAAGAGGTAAAGAGGAAGGAGGTAAAGTATTCTCTGTAGCTGTAGCAGACTGGATTAAGATCAATGGCCTCCAACAGCAACACAAGACATCCAAGTGAGAGATCAGGAGGAACTTTCTGACTATGAGGGTGGTCAGGCATTGGGACAGGCTGTGCAGTTGTGGAATATCTCCATCCCTTAAAATTCAAAATATTCTCAAGTCACTCCCTGCACTGCACATGAGTGCATAGCCCCCACCTCGGATCCCTGGCTAGAGGTCAGTGCCATAGGAAAAAAGTTTGGTGCCTGGGACAAAGCCTACAGTAGTAACCCACTGTCGCCCAGCTCACAAATCTGGGGGACACTCACCTCTCCTTCCCACTGCTTACCTGGGACTGCACACAGCAGTGGGAGCTGCCCTTCCCCTTTCCCCACACCCTCCCAAATGAGCTGCTTACAGCTCTGTTCCTTGGCCCACCATGGCTGGGTAGCGCTTGGTGGTGCCCCTTCTCATTGGTGTGCAGGGCGGTCGCCCCACTCACCCCCCCACCTTGCTATGGCACTGCTGTAGGCTCCCCCACTTCACTGTGCCCCAGGCTCCCCTGCCGCTATGGGCTGTGTCACTTTACCCCCTGAGGCAGGAGCAGGGAGCAAAAGCCAGGGGATGGAAGGGGAACCTGGCTATATCCTCAGCCAGAGTGATGGGGAATGGCAGCTGGGTGGGAGACGAGGTGCCAGTTGGACAGTAGGGCTATGCGAAGCTTCGATTCAGCTTTGATTCAATTCAGT
Source organism: Caiman crocodilus (assembly GCA_030014935.1). Lineage (NCBI taxonomy): Eukaryota > Metazoa > Chordata > Crocodylia > Alligatoridae > Caiman > Caiman crocodilus. The sequence continues at coordinate 21,096,626 of JAGPOW010003685.1, forward strand.
GGAGATTTAGTAGCCAAATCTCTGAATCCAAATCCAATCCGAATACCCTTCAATCTCTCCGAATCAATTTAGAATAGAACCCTCCAAATCAATTTGGTGATTCAGACATAGATACGGCCAAAAAATGTTTTTTCTACATCCCTCGAGGTCGCACGGGCTCTGAATGCTGAGGTGCTGGGACAGATGCAGTGTCCCACAGAAGCATTGGGGGCTTCCCAGTGCTCTTGGTAGCAGACCCAGAAATGAACCAGAAGCACTTTTGGGTCCACTGGGGAGCATGCTGGGGGGCCCCCCCATGCCCTCCCCCAGCTCAGTGACTGGTGCCTTCTGATTCTGGGGGGGCACCTGGGGTCTCCCTACAGATGATTGCCAGGCTGGGAGAGCGTGGGAGGGGGGACCAGAGCACTCCCCCAGCAGACCTGGAAGTGGACCAGAAGTAATTCTGGTCCACTTCTGAGTTCACTGCCGAGCACGCTGGAGAAGGATGCTCCCTCCACCCCAGCACCACAGCAATCATGAGCCATGCTGCTACCTCAAGATATGTAGAAAAAACTTTTAGAGCTGTGCCTGTGTCCGAATCGCCGATTCACCGAATCAGCCTCAAATCATCAGATTTGGATTCGGACAAATTGAATTAGGGACAGCAATCCGAAACAACAGATCAAATCAGTGTCGCTGATATGGGCCGAATCCAAATCCGAATTGAATAGGACCCGTTTCGCACGCCCCTATTGGACAGCCTGGTCTAAACAACCATCAGAGTTCAGAGCAAAAGGTTCTCAGAACAGTCGAAGTCTGATTCCTCCAGGGGCATTTATTAAACCTCTCAACCTTTCTCGTTAAGTGTCCCCCACTTATAAAGTGGAGATTACAATGCCTAATTACCCCGATGAATGTTGTGAATTGTAATTAGCATATGTTTGTGAGCTGCTAAAATTCACCAGGACATGAGCCCCACGCTCCAGAGCATAGAGGAACAACTGACTCCAGCATATTTTAAATGGTTCTCATCTACGCCTGGACTCATCAGACCGGGTGGGCTCCATTTTGCCGGTGAGGGAGCTTAGGGATGCAGCTGATCCCAAGCCCTTAACCCCAGGGCGGGCAATTATTTTGGGTGGAGGGCCACTTACTGAATTTTGGCAAGGCATCGAGGGTTGCATGATAGGCAGCCGGCGCAGATAAATATTAACTTTATAATTTTTTTAGGGGCCCCACGGACCGGATAGAATGACCTGGTGGGCTGCATCTGGCCTGCATTTTGCCCACTCCTGTCTTAACCCCTCTTCTTGCCTAGCTCAATTTAGTGCTGCCTCAAACTCTCAAAACTGGTCCTGTGCATAGTGACGTGAACCTAGCAGATGGGAGTTAGTTATTATTCGCAGGAAGGTGACCCAGCAACTGCATTAAGCCCATCTGAGCGTTCCCATATGCTTTACGGGAATGATAAATATTGGCCACTTCAGGGATAAGAGCTGCTCCTGTCCTGGTTATTTCTTTTGAACAAGCACTGCAGCTTGCTCTTATTTCCCCTATGTTCCTATGTCTCTTTATCTCGTCTCATACTGAGGGCTCTGCTCTCTCTCCCCTAAAGGGTGCCTCCTTGCCCTTCCCCAACCTCTGAATGTCCTTTCCTTGCAGAACACAGCACATTGTAATGAAAGCAAGTCAGTGCCCTTGGGGAGATCAGCTCTTCAAGGCATCTAACTATATCCCCCCTGCATGAAAATCTGTCTCCTCCTAAAATGCTATTTATGTGTATTATTATACCTGCAGCTGTGGTGATCTAAGGGATGCGTATGGGGTTGTGTTTTATGTTGCTTTTTGTGGGGGTTTTGCTAACTTCATGGCACTTAATAAAAGGACTCTATAAGCCAATCAAGATGAATAATCATCACATTATCAGGAAATTGCATGCGCAAAGTATTGGTTAGTGGGATGAGTCTTAATGAAATTCAGTCAGAAACTGCAGAGCTGAGAGAAAGCAGGGCCTTCTTAATAGAAGAAGGTCCTATTTTTCTGTGAGGCTCAGAGATTCAGACAATAAAACAGTGATTTAATAGACTTTAAGTCAATCAAGAAGATACAATAATGTTAATTAGCCTTTTGTGCCTAATTCACAACTAATTCTGTTGTCTACTTATTTATGTTCTAAAATGGCCCTGATGAAATTTTTAATATTTCACCTAAGCTGAAGATTCATTTCCACACTGGCTGGTAATTTTCTCATATATAGCTTGAAATTGTACTCTAGATAATTTTGCATAGTAGTATATCTACATGTCAGGATCATTGGCTGCTGTGTTGAATGGCTCTTCAGAGCTGACAACTGGATAATAGCTTTACTTTCAACCAGCAGAGGAAGTCAAGAGCAAGAGTGTAGAGATAATGTGAATATAATTCATTATTCAAATATGCAAGTGATGAACTGAAAACAAAGAGGGAAGAGTAATAATGGTGTCATTATTTTTATTACTCTTGTTTTGCAAACGTAGCGTGAAACATTAAAGTAGATCTTTGAGAGATTCTCCACTGTAAAGTGACAAATTTACTTTCTTGGCAATATTGATAAAAAAGAAAGCAGAGCAGACAGGTTTCTGCAGAAGGTATGCTGTGCTGTTAGTTGTACTATTAAATATTTTCCTGTTGCCTTTTTTGCTCTTTAAAATTCACGCCATTAGTTACCCTTTAAAAGCCTGATCAGTGACTGGAAGAAAGTGCAGTGTTGTTCTTGTGGCTCTTTTTAGTTAAGACAATCTTCAAAGCTTTTAAATCTTTGTAGCATGACTAACAAAGGCCAAATAGGCAGGATACATAAAGCTTTTCTTGAGAGATGAGGAATTTGCATGTGATAGCAAAATATTTTCCAGGAAAGCAGCATTTACATAGGTTTAATGGAATGAGGCACCAACAGGGACAAGTTTGGTGCCTGAGGGAGAGTCTCCTGCCTGCAGTCACCTTTGGCTCTCTACCTTTCAAATTGCCTGCCTTGCGCCACCCACGCTTTGTTGAAGGTCAATAAAAGAAACACCCTAAGGTTATTTTTTTTTTCCAAATGTCTTTACACACTATTAAGGTACATAGCCTTTGAGCAAATAGAAGGAAGGCACATTCCCTCCTCATCATACAATTATTTAAAGTACAGGCGCCCCGAAAGCCCTGAGAGCCTGGGAACCCTTCATGCTAAGCATTGTCCATACATGCACAAGCCCACAGTCCTTCTCTGAAAACAGCTTAAGTAATCAGAGTTGCTTTTTTGTTTGTTTGGGGTTTTTTGCTGCAACAGTTGATGATCTTTGACCCAAAGGAAGATGGGGTGGTATGGGTGCTAAGGGGCACAGTTGCCAGCTCAGACGTTGCAGGTTCATTGGACATAGCAGGAACACTCCTGGTGCAGTCCTATCGGATGCCAATGCATCTGTGAATTCTGCTCAATACCTTGTCACGCGAAGACATGGAAAAAAAGGAAACGAAAGGCCCAGAGGAGGAAGCTATATATGTTGATTGCATCCCACTGTCTCCCTGCAAAGGACAGGGCAACACTGCCAAAAAGGTCCCAAAATAAGCTGTGACAGTCACGATAGCTGTTCCTGAAGCAGCCTAAAAAATGGACATGGTGGGGAAGCCATCTGGTGGGTTGCACTCGGTTACCTTTCAGCAGCCAAGGAAATCACAGTGCAGGATGGAAATGGGACATTTCTCTTCCCCCTGCCCCGTTTTCACTATCTACCTTGTAACTGCACACCCAAATTGTGACACAACCCTTGTATCTTGAAATGGTCCTTGTACCCTAGTAGGGAGGTAATAAAGAGCTCTAGCCCCTTAATATCCACTTTATGTTTAAAGTTACTCTGCTTGTTAGAGCTCTACACACAAACGGTTTTGGCTCTTTATTCTATGAGAGAAGGATGATCAAGGGTCTGAGGGCACATGGCAGTTCTGTGTCCAGTTCCTGCTACAGACTGCTTTTATATGAGCTCGGACAAGTTACTTAGACCCCTGATTCAAAAAAGCATTTAAGTATGTGTTTGACTTCAATGGGTCTGAAGCATGTGCTTAAAGAGCATGTGTTTAAGTGCTGTCCGGAAAAAAATATGGTTTCCTGCATCAGGGCTTTTAATCTCTCTGTTCTTCAGTTCCCCATCTGTTAAAAAGAATTAACGGGTGGCAGAGAGGAAATGTTATCTGTCTTCTGTTAGCTCTTTAAGGCAAGGGCTGACTCTTGCTGTGAGTTTATGCAGCACCTAGCCCATCAGGACCACAGTCTCATCTGGGGCATATGGGTGATGTTGTAATAGAAATAACTTAACAAGTTAAATCAATTTACTAAATAAAAGAAGGCAATATTATGCAATATTATAGCCTCGTGAAAGATAATGAGATTTTAGGGCTTGGAGGAGAAGCCATAGTATAATCATTCCCCAGGAGGCCAGAAACTGTACAGCACATTCCAAGTTTCATACTTGGCCATATTAAAAGCTGTCATTTATAGTCTCTTGGATCTTGCTGCTCTATTCGTGGGGTATTTGTTGATGCAATACGCAAACCTCAATTGGACCAGGAAAAAGTGAACAGTCTGTCTCAAGGATGCCGGCTGAAGCTAATCAGGTATCACAAACATCTTTGAACAATCTCAAACTTGTTAGTAGGAAACAGTAACTAGGATTAGGTTTTGGTGTGTTTTTTTTAATTGGGAAAAATTAAAAATCTTAGAAAGAGGGCCTTAGGAAACCTCACTTGCTTGTGCCTCACACCTTCCAAATAAGACAACATAGCCACCTTGGGCGGGTGGCACTGAGTATGTCTCTGATGTGCTAAACTGGCACAGAGGGTCCAAGGTGGCACTAGGTGCGAGCTCAGCACAGCTCTAAGGTGGCCTCATTTTGAGGAGTTGGCATGTGCAGAGCTGGAGAAAATGGTTGTGGTTACTTTGTGCTAGGCATGGCAGGGAGATGGTGAAGACCTGCTCTTGGAGTAGTCAGCTCTGGGGGGGACCTCTGGGGTCCGAGTGAGATCATCTTAGTGCTGCATTACTACAGAGCCTCTGTTCTGCCTGTCTTGCCTGTGCTATAGCAAACTGGGAAGGACTCATTATTTGAAGAGTGCATTCACGCTAGCCACTATTGTCGTCATTGTTTTTCCTCTTATGTTAGCAGGGTTCATTGTGGCATACAAACATGGAGTCCTTCCCAAGAACAGTTATAATCTAATTAGATCATATAGGTTAAGGATAGGGGGAAGGGTCATAAAAGAATGAATTGAGGGATAATATCCAGGCATTTTTTGTATTGCCATGGTGTGTTGTTTTTTTTTCACATTCTTTGAATCTTGTGGTTGATTGCTTTCAACTGCTCTTAAGTTTACCAATTTCTATTTCAATCTTGGCTGTATTTAATCTGGGAAACAACATCACGTTTAGAAAAGATGTTAATGAGATTCCTGTGTGTGGCTCCATTTAAAGATGGACTTGTTTAAAAAAAAATGATTACCTGGATATGGTTCGCCTCCGTGGGTTTAACAGGTTTTAAACTTGACTGGTCCCTTTCTACTTTAGAGGCACTAAGGGAGTGTCTGTACTATAGCCCAGGGGTGTCAAACCCCTGCAGCCCCACATAGCCTGTGTAGCCCGCATAGCACTGGGTCCAGCCCAAGGAATGTGTGCAACATGTGCTGGCTCTGGGGCTTACTGTGCAGGTGGTACACGGGGCTTGTACAGGGCGTGCACTGCTTGTGGTGCACAGGCAGGACCCAGTGCTGCAGGCAGCATAGGGGGTTGGTTGGGGTGCCACATGCAGCCCATGGCATAGACTCCCTGTGCCATGTCCAGCTTGTGCACTGGCCTTGCATGCCACATGCACAGTGAGCCCCAAGGCTGGTGCATGCTGCATGCCATGCATACCCCGAGCCAGACCCCTGTTCTGCATTTTTTGGTTGCTTCTATTGGTCTGTGTTGCCTTTCATTTGTCTGGTGAAATTCTGGCTCCACTGAAGTCAATGACCATTTTGACATGCAATAGGGCCAGAATTGCAAAACTCCTTTTCTCCTGTATGTAAAACAACCCCAGTGCTATGCAGTGCTGTATAGCTTCTTCTTCAGGGCCAGGGTGAGGAAAGCAAATAAGAGAGCAATTGAATGACATAGGAGGAGGAGAAATGGTCCATGAAGTGAATGGAAGAGTTATAGGAACTTCCCTTTTGTGGACTGACCTTCTGTGTGAGTCTGTCATGCTTGCAATATGAATATTTGCCGATTGTCACTCTCTGTACCATAGAGTCTTAACTAGCTCGAGTGTTTTGCTCCAGTTACACATGCCAGAATAGTAAGAAGTGCATAGCTGGGTGGAGAGTGTGATATGTGAGATATTTTCACAAGTTAGAGATGACCCCATAACTCATAAGTGGTGGAGCGGAGCCTGCAGACAGGGATTTCTGTCCACCACTGACTGTGCTCTCTTAATTTATTACTCGGCGTGTACCTCTCATCATCAACAAGGAGAAAACTAGCTTTCTGTTCAAAGCTAATGCTTTCACTTACTTGATCTTGAGACAAAGGCTGTCTCTTTCCATCTCTTCCTCATGGGATGTGAGATGTTTATTTGGGTAACACTGAGTCCCATATTTTCAAGCAAGTTATTAATGTGGGGGGTTGTCTAGTACATGGCTCAGCATAGACAGACTCCAGATAACAACATAAAACATATCGACAGGTACGTGCATGACATAGGCATCTGATTGACAGATGTTAGATGAAAACAATAGGTTTACCATTCAGAAGCATATCATACCAGTATATATTTTACATGGAGAAGTAACAATTCATATTCCAATCTTCACAAAACAATCATGATGTGAATTCATTTTTGCTATTAATGCTTACTCTTTGGTGCATAAACAATCCCATTTGAAATTCTAGTTCCCAGTGATGCTAATCTTTCAGTGGAAAACTTATTTGCAGAAGAGTAAGAATGAAGGATTGGGAAGTGAAATGTATTCCATCCATTGCAAATAACTACAAAACTATCAGCATTAAGGTTAAAAATACTTAATGAGCATTGCACTAGCCAGCACCAAAAAAAGTAAGATAGAGAATTGCATTTGCTCTGTCACAAAGATGACTGACATTTAATTATTGTCTATTTTTGTGCTGACAATTTCATTCTTATCATTCATGTTAAATCCTTTAGAACCCCATGAAAAATGAGATCAAGTGACAAAAATGAGATAATGAAATCATATGCAATAGAATAAAATTATATCTTGTAGGTAAGAGAGGATTCAGGAGAGCAGGTTATTTAATAGGGCTGTATAAGCTCTGTAAGTGAATCGGAATTAAAAGTGTTGAGCCCACAGAAAAGCTCTGAGAAAGGCATGGGGGTTACATGCTGAGATGGCTCTTGGTTACCATTATACAGGATGTGTTTTACACAGTGATATGGGATCATTGTAAATCTCAAAAAATGGTCAATTTAAGTCTTATTTGGGAGGAAAAAAATCCCTTACCAGCTCACTTCCCCTTTCTTCAGATTCTTTTTTTTCTGCGTTGTCGTGAGGCTTTTTGGAAGCCAATTTGTTACAGTGTCTGATAATTAAGAATTTATTTTTATCATGCTTAGCTTCCAACCAAAAAAAAAAAAGGTTTCCCCATGTCTTTTGCCAAAAAGGGTATTGACTCCAATCCCGAAACTCAAGGCTTTGAGTCATGCGAATAATTCCACGGTTTTGCAATATGGGGCAATGCTTAACATGATCCTAGCTTAACTTTGAATTGAGATGGTAAAATTGTTGTAAAAATTGGGAGTACAAGTAGTTCTAACAACGTCCAATCAAAGGCAGCATCAGTATCTATTAATGTGCCTGATAATTGTTAAATTAGGTGAAAAAAGACTTGAGAGTTTTGTGGCAGTGGAAACAACAAGAACTTAATTTTGTTAAGTTTAATGTTAAACTGTGTAGTGAAAATCTGACACATGGGCATGAGGATGGACACACACACACACACGACGCTGCACAAGAATATTATTGGCCTTTGAATTAGAGCTGCCACTTCATTTAAACATTCATATTTTTGCCAGCTATTAAACATATGATCCTTGAATGTATTTGTCTATTTTTGGGGGAGGGTGGAACACAAAAATGAAGGATTTTCTTTCCCTTCTTAGGATAGTTGTGGTCTAATAAAATAAATACCAGCTGGAATACCTTGGTGTTATTCCTACTCTGCCATTGACTCTCTATAAGCTTAGGTGAGTCTATTTGTTTTTCTGTGCATTAGTACAGAAAATATTATTAATGATGGTAGAGTACTTTGGGGTTGATTTGTTTCAGAACTTGGTCACAATATGTCTGTCTAGCTCTCGGGTGATTACTTAGAGTGAGATAGCAAGAGGTTCGTTCTTGTCCTCATCCAGGTCTCTATGGGACTCCCTTCTCCCCAAAATAGAACCATATTTTTTTATAAAAGCCATGTATGTACAAAATATTTTGCTCTAATTATTGTCGGATGTGGGAGGAGCAAGGGAAGCAAATCCAGTTACTACTTTTCAGAATGAAACTTCTTCTTGCACAACTGGAAATGCACGCAATTACTAATGCTAGTAGGGCCCTACATCCCTACCCATTGAAATGAACAAAAATGGGCAGGTCAAGTATCGCACACATCCCCAATCAGGTCATGTCTATCAGTCTTCTGTGTGTGGAACACAGTAACATTTATGCAGAAATTAAGATTTATAATATATTAGCTAATGTATAATAGATATAACTGTACTATATAAGGGAAGGTCTTTTACTCTAAGATTTTTGTATAGCAACCATCACTCTAGTTTCTAAGCGCTGCATAGGCTAGTGGACTTCATGGAGCAATCTACTCTTCATCTCCCGCTAGTTACAGGACGCCCTGAATAGACTGAATGTATATTTGGGTATGTGAAAGTCAGATAGCTTGGTGGAACAAGGTCAATATTTTGGATTGCTGTACCAGACAACCACTTTGGGGATCAACCCTTGCATCTAAAGAATGAATTGCAGCTAGTCTCCTGGATCCATATTATAGATCCCACTTTCTTGTTGGTCTTAAACATCCATATGGTGGTTTTTGGCCAAAAAGAATGGGAAGAAACAAAAAACTAAATAAATAAGGAGAAATCTGCAGGAGGAAAGAGTTCTATGAAGAAAGGGTAAGAAGAGTAAGGAGTCCATCCAGCAAAAGCGAGGGAGAACACACTACCAAAGATAAAGTCCTTTCTTGACTGATTTAATTGACAGTAGGTGAAAAGCTGGGTAATTCCAGAACTCCCCTTGGTGATTAGTTAGGGACCTTTCAGAAACCTGCAACAGAGTTTTGAAAGAACTAATTTGGG
>JAGPOW010003685.1:21108929-21127348 GCA_030014935.1 Caiman crocodilus
CAGGCCTGTCAGAGTTAATACGGCCACATCAGCACTAGTTTCTGACACCAGCATCTTCCTTTCCTCCCCTTCTTTACGTGAGGGTTTAGCTTGGTTAATCTGTGGCCCTGGTTTAGTAATTTTGTAACTTTTTTACAACTAAAATATGAGAGCAATGGAATTTAAATTAATGTCATTTGGGCCTTTATAATATTTTAAGCTGAATTTCTCACTGCTAATCAAATCCATAAGCCTCGTTGCTAGCAATGCATTGAATCGGGGGGGAGAAAATTGAATCTGTCTTCTTCCTATTGGGCAAACACAATTAAATAGTTGCTGCTGGGCCTACTTCTCCCCTCTGCTATGCCAGTATAGCACTATCTATTATTTCACCAGCTACACTAGTAAAAAAACTAGTGTGAAAGCTTTGGGAATTGGACCTGTTTACACAGGTGAATCCTAGCTAAACATATGGGGAGCTGAATCTGAGGTTTAAAACTGTCTCCATGCCATTTTTTTTTCCAACGAGAATGTTACTGAACTTCAGTACAGTCCCAGAGCAAATACATTTTGTCAAAGGAGAATATTCAACACAACACAGAAAAAGACTACAAATAAAACTAGCCTAAGGACTTCGGTGGAATTTAGAGACTTGAGTCGCAAAGGCTGATCCAAAGTGACCGTGCTTAGCAGCCAAAAAACTCCAGTGACTTCCATTTTGGTCTGAAAAGATCCTTCGGTGCCAAGACTTGGACTTCTTCACATGGCCAGACATAACCCAATACCCTCCTCCTATGTAAGCTCTATTGTGAGCCATATCTTGTCTGGAAGGGGTCCAATCTCTGCATAAGTCCCCTACTTGCTTGCATGCATGCCTTTTAGTGGAGACTAAAAACATACATGCAATTCAGCACAAAACACAGCTGAAAGAAGAGATAATAATTAGCCTGGGTAAGAAGAGGCTGTAAACCTCGGTTCCAGACCCACCTCATTCTGAGAGAAAGCAAGCCTGTCTGTGTTTTAGGGTTAATTCTGGCAGTTCCCTGTGAGCTTATTGGCCAAATCCCACCCATCATCCAGTCCCTTTTGGGGACTTGGCTGACCCCCAAAGTTTGGACAAGTCACAAACTCTTCCTTGTTTCATCTTTTTTTGTGCTCTTTGTTTAAAACCGTATTGCTCATATGTTTCACTTTCCCGTGGAGTTCAGTTCTGCTCAAATTTCAGTTTCATACTTCGGCTCATCTGCCTGAGTTAACTGAAACCTATTAAAAAATCAAGCGCTTCAGAAGTGGCTGTTGTCAGAAATAAGGCAACCTTCCGCCTGTCTCCCTTTTGCGCAGGCACCCATTGCTGGCAGACTGAGATCTGCAAGTGCTATTTAAATTTTCTCCAAATTTCCTTCACATTTCCACAGGATTTCCATCTGCTTGGCCTTTTAACTATTTCATTTTTCTTAGTTTGGTTTACTCCTATTACCATGTGCCATTAAGAAACTACTTGAAGGTACCCCTAGAGCTTAAAAGCTCGAGCCCCTGCAGTTTGAACTAAAGATCCAGGCGCTGTGGCTGGAGGTCCCAACAGCTTCATATATTCCACATCATGTGTGCTGCCTTTTGAGTTTCAAAACCTCCCTGAGTTTCAGAAGCACTTTGTCAGCTTTACTGTTTCCTTGCTGTAAATAGCTACAACCAAATTTTTAAGTGATTTTTAGTTTTCATTTGGAAAATTAAACCATTGCTTCTCTTCCGGGTAAAGATGGCCTTTGTAAAGGTAAAACTTACAGAATCTGTCTTACCTATGGTTGCTGGGGTATGGTTATTTGATTAGTGTTGATTATAACTGAGGCTCAGCGTCAGACATGCCCAAAAGCACATTTGTCTCTAGTCTTGGCACCGTCTCCTAAGGCAGGGGTCAGCAGCGGTTTTGGGCAGGGTGCCAAAAACACCCGCAACCTTGATGTGTAAGATGTTGGTATGCCAGGGCAGATTTCATACATTTCATAGACATTTGGGCTGGAAGGGACCTCAGAAGATCATTGAGTCCAGCCCCCTGCCCCAGGGGCAGGAAGTCAGCTGGGGCACAGGATCCCAGCAAGATAAACATCCAAAATCTCCTGAAGGTGTTCAATGTAGGTGCTTGCACCACCTCCGGTGGCAGGCTATTCCAGACCTTGGGGGCTTGGACAGTAAAGAAGTTCTTCCTTACATCCAGCCTGAAATGGTGATGGAGGAGTTTGTGACTGTTTGACCTTGTCATCCCTTGGGGTGGTCTGATGAACAGATGTTCTCCCAGATCCTGGTGAACACTAAACTTATAGGCAGCCACCAGATCGCCCCTGAGCCTGCGCTTTTCCAGGCCGAAGAGTCCCATGGCGCTCAGCCTCTCATCATAGGGTCTGTTTTCCTGACCTCTGATCATGCGGGTGGCTCTTCTCTGGACTCTGATGGGGAAGCCATGAGAGGCCCGATCCTATTGTGGCAGTGCAGCCCCAGCCCCTTCCCTTCCATCTGCCCCAAAGTGCATGTGCCAAGCCAAATGCTTTTAAATGCCACACTCTGGCACCTGTGCTGGGAGTTGCCTATCCCTGTCCTAAGGTGTAACTGATATCAGATAGGTCTGCCTCTTCTGCGCTCACACTGGCACCTTGGCTAGGGACAGACATTACACATAAACTGGTTTAAGTGATCAGAAACTGATTTAAACCTGTAACAGAACAGACGTTCAGTGCACATAAACCGGTTTGAAAATGACTGAAACCAGTTTGAGCTAAACCTGGTTGAATGTAGTATCAGACTTAACTAATTTGGTTCAAGCCAGTTTATGCAATGTCTGTCCCAGACCCCACTGCTGGTTTAAACTAAATTAGACTCCCCCAGCATCCTGGCATGCTCTCTCAGCTGGGCGGAGTCCTCTGCTCCACAGCAGGACTGGCCCCTCCCCTCTGCTCCCTGGCTGCTAGGGCTGTGCAAAACAGCACTGTTTTGTCTTGACTTCTGTTTCACCATTTCGAAGGGACAGTGTTTCATTTCATCATTTCATTTAGTTTCAAAGCACTCTTTCATTCCATTTCATTTCGTCAAAACTGTTTCACTGTTTCAACACATTTCAACATTTTGCCCATAGGCTATATTGGGGTGCCCATAGACTATAATGGGGAATCATGAAAATGCCTGTAACTTTGTCATTTCTTGCCTGATTCAAATGAAAATTGCAGGGATGGTAGCCCCTTTTTTAAAAAGGGTTAAATAGTTGTGCACTTTGAGGCTCCCAACTTAGGCTCTCTTGATGTAATGGACCACAAGCAACATCACAAGAACAGGTGAAAACAGGCTTTTCTGCAATGATGGCCTTGTAACCACAGGATATTTATCAAGAAAGATAGTACTTTTGCATCTGTTCTGCATTAAGGAAAAATTTTCCATCCCTAAAACTATGAAGCAATAATATATTCCAAGGTAGCCTGCAGGACTTCTAACTTGGCCTGAAAATGGTGTGGGGAGCCTCCTGGACCAAGTTTGAATGACCTTTTAAAATATTTAAGGCCAGATGCTCAGCTGGTGTAAATTGCCATAGCTCCGCTGAAGTTAATAGAATGATGACCTAAGCTGAACTCAGTTCTTTTCACTCGAGTTAAGTAGTGAACCCCACAAAGTTACTTTGGCATGGGGGGATTGCACCAGGGAGTTTAAAGATGGAAGGACCTTCCTGTCTGTTCTCATAAATAAGGGACAGATTTTTCTCATTCAGTCATGGTTTATAAGAATATCACCCACACTAAAAGGGACAGGCGTATTATTTCACTCTCTATTGTTCCACATTCTGTTGAATATGCAAAATGAAAAACAGGTGATTGCAGTGCATGTGTGTGTTTCGTTTCTTTTTCGGGGGCAAAGAAACTTTTGATCTTCAGCCTGTACAGAAGCAACTCAAGCTTGAAAAAGAGCAGTGTCAGATTTATTATAGCACTGAAAAGTACAGATATTATGCTTACCATTACTCAGTGACCTCTTTAGGTGTGCCATCTTGGTGCAAGATTTATTATCTCCAGCATTTTAAATGCAAAAGGGTATGTCCTGTTACTATTTCTGTTTTGCTGTGAAGCAATGGCTTCCTGTTTGCTAGCACAACAGGTAAAGAAGACACAAACTGTAAGTGCCAACACTATGTAATTTTTTTGGTCCTGAGTCCCTAATTTCTCAGCCATCCTATGTGTTCTGTCAAAATGCAGCCTGAAAGTCTAGACCAAGAGATATCTATGATAGAAAGTGTACATCAGTATTTCAAGCCCTCTAAATTTATTCTAGTCATTTGACAGTTGCTTGGAGATACAATCTCAATTTTTTTGCAGTAGCCCCTTCAAGTGGATATTTATGGCACATACAACTGTAATTATTTACCTGTAACAAAGTCCAGGTCTGCCTGTTTCAGGTGATTCAGACAACAGAAGGACACAGAGAGAAAATATTAATCTTCTCCTTGTCCAGATTTTGACCTTTTGCACCCTACTTCTTCTGTTCTCTTTACAGAAAAGGTACTGGAAGTGTTTATTATTTTGTTTTCATTTTTTGTTTCCTTAGTTAATGCCTTAATTGAGACACCAGTGTATGAATCACAGCATAAGACCCAATAGTGCATTCTTTACATGCATTGGTGGAGAATTAATCATTTGCATAATGATATTGACATCAGCTTTGGCTACTCACTTGAGTAAGTACTTGCCAGTATGAGTAAAGGTTGCATAACTTGGGCCACAGAATTGTATTAGCATAATTCCCATTTTAAAGAAACTGTTTTCACCATGAAATTCATGCCAAGGTAAATAACTGGAAGAAGCTGAAAAGAATGATGGAGAAAAGGAAAAATAAAGAGGGATGAAAAATGAGTCATAGAGAAGGGAGCCAGGTACAATCGAAATATGAACCTCAGTTTATCAAGTTCTTAAATAATACCTCCTTTCTAGAAGGTGAATAGTCCCAGGGAAGTGCTGAATAAATTCACTGAATCAGAGCCATGATCACTAACGCTACCAGGCCATGACATGACATGACATGACATGACATAAATTCCTTGTGTGCAATATAGCACCAAGTAAATAGACAGATTACTTGTGATTAAAGTAACAAGTCTCTGTTGCTTTTATTCTATCAGTTTAAAGGCAGCATGTTCAGTTTGGCCACATTCCCATCATGTTCGTATTGCTTGGTATGTTAAGAGTCAGCTGGGCTTGGTGCCATCTTGACATGCCTCCGCCATTTGGCTTGGCAACATCATTTTCTTAACATTACTGTTAAAGGAGTTCTTCTCACGGCTGTTAGAGTTATTCATTGAATTCACCAAGCTGAATTCATAAAAGGAGTGATTTCATAACACGGTAACTGTAGAAAATGGTTATGTTACTTGTAAAAAACCAGCACTACAGCATTAAGGAGTTTTAGTCTGCGGGTTTGTTTTCTTCTCTAATGCATACCAACAAAAACTAAGATAAATTGCTCTTTTGTCAGTATATTATCTTTTTTTTTTAACTGAAGTTGTATCATCTTTCATTTCTACATTAATAATTTAAGTTTTAATGTGGTTTCCTCCTTATCCGTAATTTGATCAGTCTCATATTGCATAACTTTTAATAATTTGCATTCTTATATTTTCATTCACATGCTAGAGAGCATGTGATTAAATCTAGTGAAAGTAAATGTGATTAAATCTGAGCATCAGAGTAAATCTAGTGAAAGTAAATATCACTGAAACAAGCATATTATCACTGGTAGTCCTTATATCAGTAACCCAGTTAAGCTGAGTGCTCAAGTTAGATTTGAAACATCTGAAAACTATTCATGTGAACAATGAGAACATTGCAAAACAGTTTCCAAAGTCACTTCCCAGCTTCTGGATATATTCATCCTCATTCTTGCTTTTATCTATGTATATGCCCACCACACCTTGTTTTGGCTGAGTTTTACAATGTATTCCCCCTTAGCAGGCCTTTTTTCAATAGTTGGTACTTTGTAACATGTAACATTACACATAATAACAAGTACTATTATGACTGTGGAAATATTATGACTCATGGAGCTCCAGTATGCTGATGATGCTGTAGGGTGTGCTCACTCAGAAGCAGCCCTTCAGGCAGCTGGCGACCGTGGTGATGCACAGTGGGTGCCCAGGGGTGCACATGCACCCTCTGAGAGCACTCGTGCACCCCAACAGCCAGCACTCCCCACTTAGGCGACGGGCAGGGGCAGCAGAAGCAGTCTCAGGGCCCCCCTCCCACCAGTAGGTGAGATCAGCCATGCCGCCCACCCCCCCCAGTCACTGACTAGCCATTGGTTGGCAGGGGCATGTGCTCCCCCCCCCACCCCCCGCTGACCCAGGTGGCACGAGTTGCCCATGGCTGTCGACGTCTTTACTGAGGCATACACGAAAATGGGACTGACACTTAACATTGAGAAGATTAATATCCTCCATCAACAAGCTCTTGAGAGCAGTGCCCAGCTCCAGTAATCTAGATTCGTGGTGAGACTCCGGAGAACATTAAGTATTTCCCGTGCCTTGGAAGCCATCTCTTGCAGAAGGCTGACTTTGACAAAGAAATCCAACATGGCCTCAAATGTGCAAGTACAACCTTCGGATGCCTGAGGAAAAAAGCGTTTGAGGATAGCAACAGAAGGTCCGAAACCGAGCTCAGGGTTTATCAAGTAGTTGTGATCCCCACCTTACTCGATGGAGCTGAGATGTGAACCACATTCAGGAGATCCCTCAAGTCACTGGGGAAGTATCTTCAGTGCTGCTTGCAGAAGATCCTTTGAATCCAGTGGGTAAACAGAGGCACCAACATTAGCATCCTCTCACAAGCAAAGACCACGAGCATCAAGGCAGTGATCATCCAACATCAACTTTTGCTGGGCCAACCACATCATCCAGATGTCTGACTTGAGAAGCAAGTTTTCTTGTCCCAGCCCAGTTTAGGAGTATGCTCAAGAGAAGAGCAGAGCAGACTTCAAGGAAGTCCTCAAGGCCAACTTGAAGAAATACAACATTGATATCAACTCATGGGGGACTATCATCCAGAATCACCCCAGATAGAGGAAGGATCTGCTGCAAGGATCTCAAATACTTTGAAACCTTATGAAAACAACAGGGGACAGAAAAATTGGAGCAGGAGAAACTGTCACAGACCAAACCAAGAACCCAGAGCCACCCACTCCATGTGGAAACATGTGCCCAAGCTGGAACAGAGTCTGTTGATCCCAGCTTGTCCTCATCATTAAATTAGACAGTCATGGAAGAAAATCATCCTTGACTGCAAGAGATTGCCGATGGTGAGAGGAGTTTTTAAAGCAAGAAAAAAAAGCCAATTGCATCCTTTGTGTAACGCCAGTGAAGCAAACATAATTATGTCACAGATGACTTTAGCCAAGCATAATATTTCTATTCACTTTTCAGTACAAGCACTAATAATTCCCTGCAACACTTCTTTCCATCCTTGTAGAAAATCCATCCAACTGGTGACTGAATTTGCCATTCACTAAGTACTATCTACGATCAGTAGAACCTTATTCCTTAGTTTATTTCCAAATGAGACTGCATACACTGCTTATATGTACTTAAAGAGTAATCTGATGGGAGAAATACTTGCCTTAAACTTAGACATTCCTTTCTCAAAAAATATGCTGTGACAATGCGTTCTTCCTAAAATCTTGCCCATTTTTTAAGAACTTTTTGAGCTGCTTTTGCAAAAATGTTTGGACGTGTCAATTTTTGTTACTTTGGCTTTTGAAGCAACTTGTTGGTGACTTGTTGCTTTGCATCAGATAGATTTTTCTTTGCTTCTACCCCGATAGAGAGTGCATTTCTTCACCTCGGCAATTTCTGAACTCTGTCTCAAAGTATGACGACTATTTTGTGGCCTTTAAAACTTTAACCTTTTAGAAATGGCCTTTTAGTTATTATTGCAAATTTGTTGATAGATCCTAGTTATGAGCTGAAAGTGCCCACTTTTGTTTCAGTCCTTATTATTTAGAGCAGGGTCATATTTTGCTAGATGCTGTACAAAAAGAGAACAAAAAGATTGGCTCTGTACCAAGTAGTTTACAATTTTAGTACGGATACAGGTGGCCTCGCAGGGCACATCCAGATGAACGTGGTAGTGTGGTATGTGGCACTGCAAACATGTTTGCAACACCACATACCGCACAGTTTAGTGTTCTCTGCACCGCAAGGGTGCACTGCCCAAGCATGTGCCACACCGGTTTTTTTTTCCCCCTCCATGGGATTTTTTTGACCCCTGCATATCCAGGCATCAGAAATCTATGGGAGAAAAACAACTGGTATAGCGCATGCTCAGGCAGCATGCGCTGCTGAAAAGCAGAGCTGGGCCATCCAGACCCATGCTACAGCTGCTGTCCTGGCTCAACTCGGCATGACTGCCATAGCTGCAGCCTCATAGGCCCTCAGGACCCAAGGTAAGGCTGCTGGGGCCAACACAGTGCTGGCCTCAGCCTCCCCTAACCCAACCCCAAGGTCACTTGCCGTACACCGAAATGTGCATGGCACAAGTGTCCCCCGGGGACAAGTAGCTGCAGCACAAGCATCCACACACGTGTGGCTGCACCCATCCAGACTGATTCAGGCAGATGGACTAGAAAAGATGATAAAGAATGGGATTGTATCAATGACCATGATTGGGAGGTGTCTTGGTTTACCAGTGGTTTAACTGTTTTCAGGCTTTTTGAAGGCATCTCTACAAACCAGTGAGGAACTTCAAAAATGGACTGTGAAGTAGCTGTGTTTACATTTGCCGTGTAATGGGTACTCAAAAGATTGCAGCTTAATCTAAGAAAAACGGTAAAAATGAAAATGGCAATTTCTCAGGTGTATGTGCCTCAGATAATTTCAATCTTTATTACTAAAGATATGTCAAACCTGTGGATCCACACACTCCTATGGGCACTTGTACACATCATGATGTCACAATGTAAATGTGACAAAAATTTCCCTTTATGTGGTCATTGTGTCCCATTACACATATGTGGGTTTTAGGGTTTTAAATGAGTTTGCATCATTGCAAACTAAACTACATTGGGATGTAGTTTAGTTTGCAACATTGCAACTTGGAACATTGCAGCTATTTAGCACTGGGGCCATCACCACTTCTGCCTTCAGCAAGCCACCCAGGAACAGGCTGGCTTGCCCCGGTGCTGGGTGGGAAGGTGGCAGAGTGTGCTGGTGGCCAGAGAAGAAAGTGAAGATGGTGCACAGGGTGTGGGCCGCCCTCCCAGGCAGGCTGCTAGCTTCCCTGAGCCTGCCTGGACTTCCAGGGCCCTATGCACCATCCCCAGTGCCTTCTCCAGCCACCAGCATACCCTGCCACCCTCCTGTCACCTCTCTGCACTGCCTGAGGGACAAGGCAGCCTGTTCCTGGACAGCCTCAGGCATCCTGCCAACCACAGGAGCCTGATAAAGGCAGAAGTTGTGAAGGGCCCAATCATTTTTTTCTGCGGAGCCTGCCCACCTCTCCCGTGGCCAGGGAGATGACCTGACTAATGGGTGCAATGTTCTAAATTGCAACATTGCAAAGTAAACTACATTGGGATGTAGTTTAGTTTGCAACGATGCAAACTCTTCCAAAACTCACATATGTGTGAAATATGACGCCATTAAGCCACATAAAGGGAAATTGTGACATTGTCATGTGTACAAGCGTCCTTAGAGACAACAGGCAATGGGCCTGATCCTTTTTTTCAGGAAAGCATGCCCACCTATCCTTCACATGGAGAATGAGTGAACAGATTAATGGCACAGATTAACGTGTGTCCCTGCCCCGCCCCCAGCCACAGAGGTGGCGGGCAGAATCCACAGAAAAAAAGGATCAGGCCCCTTGCCACTTCTGCCTCTTCTACCAGAACAATAACATATATACAGTGATAGAAAAATATAACCCACCATTACAATTAACAATTTACCTTTTCAGTTTATGGGGCATAGAATGCAATACTAAGGACTAAAACCCTATCACATATACAAGCACCCTAAATGACAGAAAATGAGGCCATCTATAACGTGGCTAAGGCAAATATAATTGCTGTGTGTATTGTGAATAGTAAAAATTAGTGAGATCCAATTCAGTGAAAAACACAGATAATGTTTATCAAAGTACTGTAGTTAAAAAAATCAGTTGTGTGAATGGGAGCCCAAGGTGGAAAAATACATTTATAAAGGAAAAATAATATTTCAGTGTTCATCTGATTTCAAAATGCAGCAGACTGGATCCAATGAGCAAAATTAATGTAAGAGGAATGTGCAGTTCTATGTAGCTCAAAGTCAGGGGAAAAGTTTACAAAAAACCTTGAAAATTAAAACTTCTGGGTATTTTTTGCATAAATCTGACTTCTACAATCATTCATAGAGTTTAAGGCCAGAAGGAAAAGCAGCTCATCTGGTCTGGTCTGTGTACCAAGACCTTGACATTTCACCTACTTCCCTCTGTATTGACCCTAACAATCTGAGTTTGAGTAAAATGTTATCTGCGTTTGAGAACCGTCAGGATAATTTGTTTCAACCGTTAATTACCCTCCCTATTTAAAAATGTGTCCCTAATTTCTAAATTG
Organism: Caiman crocodilus; assembly: GCA_030014935.1. Lineage (NCBI taxonomy): Eukaryota > Metazoa > Chordata > Crocodylia > Alligatoridae > Caiman > Caiman crocodilus. Next base: position 21,119,514 of record JAGPOW010003685.1, read on the forward strand.
AATGTGACTGTTTTCAGTTTCCTACCATTGGTTCTTATTAAAGAATCCTTTAGTACATGCTATTTCCCCTCCATGGAGGCACTTATTCACTGAAATCAAGTCATTTCTTAGGCAGCTTTTAGAAAGTAAATGTACTGAACTCATCTGAGTCTGAAGCTGTAAAGCATTCTCTTCAGTCATCACATAATGATTATGTCTCTCTTCTGCATCTCCTCTAATTTTTCACCATATTTAAAAAATGTGCACAGCAGAACTGCGTGCAGCATTCCAGTATCAGTCCCAGCAATGCTAAATAAAAAGTTATGAGCTAGTTATTAATTCCCACACACTTTTTGGCCCTAACATTATACTGAGTTGTTTGATTACAAGAACTACAACGAAGACCTAAAGTCATAGAAATTAGAGTTGGAAGGGACTTCAGGAGGTCATCCCGTCCAACCTCATGCGGAGAGCAGGACCATCCCCAACTAGCATATCCCAGCCAAAGCTTTGTCTACCTGAGTCTTGAAAACCTCCAAGGATGGAGTTTTTACCACCTCTCTGGGTAACCTGTTTCAGTGTTTTACGGCCCTCCTAGTGAGAAAATTCTTCCTAATATCTAACCTAAACTTCCTTTGCTGCAACTTGAGACCATTGCTCCTTGTTCTGCCATCTGCCACCGCTGAGAACTCTCTAGCTCAGGAGCGGGCAAAGTCCAGTCCATGGACCAAAGTGGGCACACAGTGGACTCCATTTCCCAGCAGCCCCTACTCAACAAGGGCACACTCTTGGCTCATATTCAGTTTATTGTCCACTGTAATCCCCGGACGCTTCAGAGCCTCACCACCTCCTCCTGTAGCTCTCTTGACTGTTCCTGCTCACACCACAGGCTCTCCCCAACCTGGCCATCACCAGAAGGAACCTGCAAGTGGCAGTCCCCACAGTGCCAAACCTGGACCTGGGTTAAGCCTCGATGGTAAGCGGTCCTCCCTGCCCAGAAACCTCACAGATAAAAGCAGAGGCAGTGGCAGTGGCTCTGGCACTGCAATGTCCTGCAGCCATTTCCCTGGGTCTCTTAATCTGCCTCTTCTCTCTTACTGCCCTTCTTCCAAGCACAGCTTCCTTAGCAAACTACCTGAAAGTTGGTCTGTTTACTGTTATGGGCTCCTTTTCCCCTGTTTTCTCATGCCAAACTGAAAGGCCGTCCCCTCAGATGGGGGAGGGAGGGCAAACTGACCAGCAAACCGCCTTCCTCGTTTGCTGCCCGTTTGTTCACCGTTCTTTTTGAACAGACTCTATCTACCAAGCAGTCCTTAGCCTGGTTCTCATGGTTATTTGCTGCTCAGCAAATGTTTGTACCATTTGCAAACGTTACCTTTATCAGTGATTTACATACTTCCAGGTCATCAATGACAATTTCTATTAGTATTTGACCTAGTATGGATTCCCATGTAACTGCAGCAGAAGCAACCCCCACTTGAAAAAAATCTACTTAGTTCATTTAGCATGGATTTTGTAATGCCTGCTTGCTGAATATTCAGTAGTGGATAACAATAGATATAATGGACATGAATGCACAAAACCCAGAAATGGACAATTATGGAAATCTGTCTGTGAATAAAGATTTTTCCTTTTCCTAGTCCCTTCAGTTATCTTGGTTTATACCTTGCGACAAAAGGGTATTTCAATATTTTTATTTTCACTAGTGTAGCAATAAGTATTCTCATCTTTATAAATGTTTAATCTTTTGTTTCAGTCCTACTCAGAACGTGGTGATATTTTGATATCATAGGAGCAGAGGAAAGTAGGTCTGGAAGGGACCTCTTAAGATCATTTAGTTCAGCCCCCTAACCAAGGCCGTATCATCCCCAGATTACCCATTCCAACCAATTGTCTGTCTAACCTGCTTTAGAAAGTTTAATGTCACCCAGAAATTTCCTAAGGCTGCACTTATTCACATCATACAAATTATTAATGAAGAAGTTAAACAATGCTGAACCTAGGACTGATTGCTGGGGAACCCCACTTGATACCTCCTCCCAACTAGACATTGAATCATTGAGGATTCAATGTCAAGACATTGAACCATTTGAGGATTACTTAAATACAATGATCCAACTCGTAAATAAAGCAATTGTTGTAGAACTGTGAAGTGTTCGCTTCTTAAAAAGTTTCGGACTTGATTTATAAAACTCACCTGATCATATTCTGGAAAAATCTGCAACTTATAATCAAATACAGGACATCTTTTACTAGTCAGAGTCTCTTACATAAGACAGATATTACATATTACATATATTATTATATTAAAGAAGACTCTTTAACGTAACAATTTTATGAGTAAAGCAAAGGAAAACCGCAAAATTAATCCCAAAGTTGAATCCCATAGTTTTGGTGTTTTATATTTAGAGCTAGGGGTTCAATTCAGTCAATTATATACACAAAGAGACAGTCAGGATATTTGGTTCCCAGATCCATGTTCACATTCAGAACTCATTCCCCTTTCTTCCAAATTTTAGGCGTCCATGTCCAAAGTTTTGGTTCAAGGCATTGTCTAATTTTAATCATGTAGTATTGGACAGCTAACCGTCTGTTGTGAAATCTTATATTGCCACTCATCAGCTTGGGACCTGAGTGTTTTCTAAGTAAAATCAAAGTCCCCAGTAGATTTGATGAGGTCTCTGGCACTTGCTCATCTATCTACTCAGGGTAGTGCTTTGCTTCTTTGAGTTTAATCGGTTGCTTTTTCGAGGGACCTAGGAATAAAAGGAGTGTTTTGAATTGTGAGTAATTCTGAAACTAGAAAATAAGTTAACCTCAAACCTAGAGAGCCTGTTGTCAGTTGTTGAAAATCAAACAGTAAATCCGACTGATCAAACCAGGAGTGGGAATTGAACCAAAAGGCTGTATCCCAAGCGCTGTGGCTATGATATGGTTTGCTCTAGCAGGGCACTTGTAGACATGGCAGGGGATTAATCCCCAAGTCTTTATTCTGTGCTTCCTAAATTGAAGTAGTAGGGCAAAGAATAAAGCCCTGAGGACTAAACCAACTTAATTTTTCCATCACATTATGGTGAGTGGCCCAATCTTTTATTTATTGATTTATTACTGTCAGAGCCAGAGCCTGCCTGCACCTGGGGGGCAAGCTGCCAGCAGGCCAAGTAGCCCCTGAGCTGCAAGGGGCCTGTGCCTTCCCTTCACAGTGGTGGTGCCCCCTGGGTGGGCTGCTAGTGGGCCTGGTGCTGCCCCAGCTTGGAGGTAACACCTGGCCTGATCCAACTGTTACCTGAGCCTGCCCACTGGAAGCCCATTAGGTGCTACTCCCCAGTAAGGCTTGGGGATCAGTTGGATCAGGCCAGATGCTGCCTCTGAGCTGGGACAGCACCCATCCCACTAGCATCCCACCCAGGAGGGGCCACCACTGTGGAGGGAAGGATTGCCACCCCCCTTCCACCCACCCCCCACAGCTCAGGGGTTGCTTGACCTGCTGGCAGCTCAACCCCTGGCTGTGCAAGAAGTGGGCAGGCTCTGCCAAAAAAAAGGATAGGGCATGTCACTGCTTGTGTCTTCTGCAGGTTTCTGTGGGTGGCAGGACACCTGGAGCCACCCGAGAACAAGTTGACTTGCCCCTGGGGCAGCACAGAAAGGTGGCAGAAGGGCAGCTGGGTTTGCCGGTGACTAGAGAAGTTAGCAGGGAAGGTGCATGGGGTGCTGAAAGCCTGGGCGGACTGCTAGCTGGCTGAGTGCTGCCCCAGCTTGGAGGCACCCAATCCAGTGCTTCCCTGAGCCCACCCAGGGAGCAACACCTGGTGGGCTTCCCGTGGGCAGGCTCAGGGAACAGGTGGATCAAACTGGGGGTTGCCTCGAAGCTGGGGTAGCACCTGGCCCTCTAGCAGCCCACCGGATGGCCCCGGGGGGGGTGCCACCGCCACAAAGGGAAGGACTGCAGCCCCCTGCAACTCAGGGGCCATGCAGCCCACCAGCAGCTTGCCCCTGGGCATGGGAAAGGTAGGCAGGGTCTAGCAAAAAAATAAATAAATAAAAAATTGGGCCCCACATCACCTATGCCTTCAGCAAGCCCCTGCTGAAAGCAGAAGCAGTGAGGGGCCCAATTCTTTTTTGCTTCGGAGCTTGCCAGCCTCACCCACAGCCGAGGAGAGAGCTGACAGCTGCACCATTGCAATTTGCAACATTGCAAACTAAACTGCATCCGGCTGTAGCTTAGTTTGCAATGATGCAGTCATTTAAAGTCCCCCAAAGTCCTGCATGTGTACACTGTGATGCCATTAAGCCCCACACAGTGGCATTTTCATCACGTGTACTTGGTAAAGGGAGCATGTGTACAAGTGCCCATGGATACTGAAGAGTCCTTTTTTTCTGGAAATTCACTCTGTATTCGTTCTCCAGCTTTTTCCTTTGCTTGTTTTTGGTTTGGTTTTGTTTTTTTGTAGGCCATCTAAAAAGTACATTTTCAATGACCTTTTACCTGAAAAGTGTGAATGATTCATTCATAGGATGTGCACATGAGTAGCAACACATATAGCTTATTATATATGTAATGTTACCAGCTGGAAATCAGTATAATCTGGAGTAAGGGGGGGAAATGTTGCCTCCTCTTGGTGACCTTTTTCAGTGACTAAAGGCTCTTAATAGCTACATACTGAAGGAAGGTAGAGGCTTGTACAAGTCAGGATGCTGAATCCTGAACTGTTACAGAAGGAAAGAAACCCTACCAGCCAAAGCATCTAGCACCAGGAAACATTATAAATAAAGCTGCAGACTTTTTTATTTGAGCTGTAAAATTAAGACATGACCGTGGTTAAGGTATCAGGTTTGCTATTCATTCACTATTTTGTGTTTTCAAACACTGAGGTTGTTCATGAGTTCATAGGCCTGAATGTAAAATCAGCTACTACCTTTGCATACACTTATGTAATATATGCTTGACTGACCTATGCTGCAGAATTAGGCCTGAAAACACCCCTCACAACCATATTGCAACATTGGCATTAATTCCCCAGGTACAATGATCAGTAATCAGGCGTAAAATGTTTTTCTTAGTTTATATTCTTATGCAAACAGTCAGCAGGGGACCTGAGACTGCACAAGATGCTTTACTACGCAGCAGATTATTTTGCTCCACAGTAAAGCATTACCATCTTCACGAGCACAGCAATTAGGGTGCAGTAGACTAATTTATTGCGCTGCCAGATAGTCCCTCAGATACAAGTGGCATCTGGTAGGGTAGTAAAGTACTGAGCTTAACTGCACATATAGACAGTGATATCAGGATTAGTTTGCTCCAGCTCAAATTGAGTTTAAGTCTCTTCAGTTGCATTCATTACATGTGTTGCTCTAGTCCTGTTAATTTAGATTTACAAAGAACACCTACAATGAAAGTCAGTAACCAATTGAATCTGGGTTCTAGGAATGCTATCTGTAAGGTCTTATTCATATGCTGAAAATTAAAACTATGATGCAGTTTTTTGCCAAATACCATTACCTTGAAGAATCTGTCCCACTGAGTTCAAATGGTGCTTCTGAACAGCTCTATTCATTTTTTCCCTCTTTCTTTTTGCCCAGTAGAACAATCTATCTTTGAAACTAAGTATGACCCTTAGTTTTATAGTTTAGCTTGGCATTGATGATTGCCTGAATGTAAATGATCTAATTTTTCCACTATTTGGAAAAACTGTTGCTGGCGGGGGAGGAGGAGAAGCAGGGATGTTCATATATAATCACTGGGGAGGCAGGAAGCAAGGAAAGACGTTGAATTATCAAGAAACTGGGCAAGCAAAATATTGGCAGACCAGCCTCTGTTGCTATGTGCGAATGGGAAGAGCAAAATTGCTCTTTCATTAATAGGAAACGGATTCAGGCTCTGAAAAGTGACTGCAAAAATAATGGCATTGCGGGCTTCTCTTTGTGATTCCAAGATCAAATATGCCTTTTCTAATGGTTAAAACAATGTTTTTTCTACCTATCAATCCAGCACACGAATCCTGCTGCTGAGCGTCAAGCTGTGTTCTGTCGGATTCACACTTCATCACCTGTAATAAAGCTCCTGCAATGGGAGCAGAGCTCTGTTGCTGATGGAATAGAATCCAGGGCACTTTCCATTAGTTGGGCTGGGCTGCGCCTGGCTAAGTGCCATAGTAAAACCTTATTTTTATCAGGAAATCCAGTAGATACGGCATGAATGAAATGAATGAACACAGGGGGCAGATCTGTTGACCAAAGTTCAGTACTCTACGAACTACATTCCTACGTTCATAGGAGGGCAAAGTGTGATATCAGGGTTGGATTTTTTTTGCTTGATATACTCTGAGAATCTAGTCAGCAACTGCCTTCTATTTGCTGATGGATATATCAAATATGCAAACGTACCAAAGCAAGAGTAAAAGTAACAGACCTTATCCTGCCATCTCAGACGTGAATGAACATCACCGCGTACCTTAAACAAATGACTTCTAATAGCCAATGAATCAAAGTCCACTAAGTTGTTGAAAAGACATCTGATCTACCCGAGGTCTGGGCAGATCTTCCATGGGAGAACTTCAGCTTTGTGTGGACAGACGTGCCCTCTACCTCTGTGGATTTAGCCTTGATTCACCCTGGGCTAAATTTGCCACTGATTGGAACAAAGCTAAAAGGGTTTTCAGGGTGTGTGCCAGTGGGCACGTCTACACATGCATATTGATGCAATAAACTCCGGTGCATATTACACCAGAGTTTACTGCTCTGGGGTGCCACATTTACATGTGTGCCTGGGACCATAGCATACTGAGCCAGATCAGAGCAACCCCAGCTGGCAGGGAGCCCTGGGGGTCAGCCTGCCAGTCTGGTGCTGCTCTGATCCAGCTCAACATGCTGCAGAGGGGCTGGCTGGAGCATGAGGGTGCTCCAGCATGGGGCTAACCAGCAGGCAATTCTCACAGTGAAGCATCCTTACCAGCTGGGTCAGCGTCTACATGTGTATTGCTATGCGCAAAAAAAACTCCACAGCAGGAGTTTATTAGTTTACTGCGGCCTAATAGGGGCGCACATGTAGATGCTGCCGTGTTTACTGCAGAACTAATTAGTCTACTCTGCAGTAAACCTTTCATTTCGCACCGACTGTTCGTGGCTTTTGTGAGCCGGTACTGGGCCACTTTTCCCATCCCCTTAAAAGTGGTGAATATTTGCACTTTGTTCTGGTTGGCAGCGTAGGGATGAATTTCACCCAGGACTCTCAAGCCCATTGTCCTCAGCTCTTATACATACGTGCTCGAGACGATTTTACAAGTCATACATGATGTGTTCCCAATCACTGAAAGATAGGACTGAGTCCCGTATCCAGCTCAGCGATCATGAGCGCGCTATACAAACGAGAGTGAGACTGAGCAAAATAAAACAAATGTGAGATTGATCAAATCGAATAGCAGATGTGCCGAAAATGAAGGACATAGTTTCAAGTGAAACTAGGCCAAAACCCACAAATCACACATGGTTAGCAGAATAAATGGATGTGATTAAGGATCTCGAGTGTGAAGATAAATAAGGTTCACCAAATAAATTACTGATGGTTAACCTTTTATTTATTTAAAGCTTAAATGGTTAAATCAATCCTTTCTAAAAGGGAGTTCGTTAGATCACTCTTTTTAAAGGGCCACTTGTCAAGTGGTTTTAGGAAACATTTCTAGATTTGCTTTTAAATAAGTTTCCAATGGACTTGTTTTATTTTTAAACCAACACCTGGTAGTTTCTGGATGTAACTATTCCCCAGCATTGTTCCTAAAGGAGAAGCATAATCATGTTCACTTGGTCAGCATGACTGAAATGCAGCTGACTTTTTGCTCAGTATATTAAAGTACTAC
>JAGPOW010003685.1:21127809-21147973 GCA_030014935.1 Caiman crocodilus
GTCTGATTGTGTTCTCATGGCAGCTCCTGGGAGCTGAACTGGACCTAGTGGCCTCACTTCACCAATTTGCTTAGTACGTAGCTAATTTAAAAATGCCACTAGACCTGTTTACTTCCAGCCTGCTTAAATTAGACATGAGCTTTATTAAGAGTCCTGTTGCAATGAAATCTAGATGACATGGATTTGTGTAATGTCCAGTGTATCCCATTTAGATGCAAACGTGGCACATACATGCTGAAAAGTAAGTTGGTCTTAATATAGCCCCACCTCGAATAACCTCTAGTGTCCTGGAAGGTACTTTTTCAAAATACTTTATAAGATTTTTATCTCGACTGTGTCCCTTATAATCAAGGCCGTTGATTAGAGGCTCCTAAAGACAGGTTGCTACTGCATTTAAACATATAGTTGCGCTCCTGTTTAAATGAAGATTTTCTTTTTTCTTAGGAGACGTCCTTATCTGATGTTGAGTTTGAAGGACAGCACTAGTCTTTCGATTGGTTTTTTTTTTTTTCCTCCCAACAACAAGTTTAAAACAATCCCCAGCCCTATTATCTGTTCATTGAAGGGGCTTTGGTAATAATTTATCCCAATCTCTAGCCAGATATTTGACAAAATGCCAAAACATGCTAGCTCTTGTTTTATAATAAATACACAAAGAAAGATAATCATCAAAAAGGAAATGTTGTATATACAGCAGTTCAAAGATAGTCTAGGGTGTAAAACTAGCTACCGTAGCATTGCGTGCATGTTCTGGCAATATCTGAGTGGTATCTACACAAAAGGAAGTCAGGGCCTTACAGAATGAATCCCTATGTGACTTGATCCGTATCACAGGCTCTCTGTGACAGACAGGAATTGAATCCAGCTGCCCTGAGCTCCAGGCCAGGATCTTAACCACAAGATCACTTTTAGTTATGAATTTTGAGACTAAATTTGTAATTTTTTTAACTTTAGACCCAGTCATATCAAATATTATAGTTCGGGTTCACTCAAATGCTCGGGCATTTTTTTTTTTTAACTCGGCTTATTTGTGTGGAATAACATGAAAAATAACTAACCAGAGATTATTTCAATGCTCCGGATCATTACATTGATCAGAAATTATTTCTTTTTGTTTCACTGGGGAGGAAGAGTCCGTTTCTAGCTAGTTAGTTTGGGTTGCGGGTCAGAAAGGCAATGTCCTGAGACTGCGGTAGAAAAAGCTGGCAGTTCTCTTGGCAGCAGATATCACATCTTCATTGATGTCTGAGCTACTGACATAAAAGGGGGAGAAATGACTGACTTGATTAGTTTGCTCATAAAAAAAGCCCGTGATCACTGTTAAATAATTGGAAAAATGTGGGATGCTTTCTACTCTCTTAAAATACTCACATCTGTCTGCTCTAGTCTCACATTCTGAACCTTGCAGGTAAGCCTAATTACAGCACACATGCAATTCCAGATGGAAAACATACGCCCTTTGGAGGTGGCATATTCTTTGTAAAAAAAGAAACACATATTTAATGTGGTGTTCAGAATCGGACCATCGGCTGTTCTTCCTTTTTTTTCCTTCCTCCCAATCCTCATCTGGTGTAAATTGGAGCTACACTAAATCTACACCACGTGAGGATTTGGCTCCATACATAAACTTTGAGACTGTCCAATACCGATTCCTTCCATTCCCATTGCTGATTGCATCGGCATTTATAAAGAGCTTTACCGTCTAGAGGACTGCTCTTCCAATCTCACATGGCTTTGTAGGACATCTCTGCCTTTGAGGATCAGAAGTCTGCTGTACTGTACTGATTACTGTAATGTCTCTCGGGTGCAGCCCTCATTTCATTTCACAGTGTCTGTGCCACTCATTTGCTAATCTGATATGAGAGTTCAGGTATTTTCCCAAATTCTATGACCCTTGCATATGAATCTCATTGTACTACAAATAGGGCTTCCCGTGAAGAGTGTCCCCACCCTCCACCAAGTAGACTTCAGATGACTTCATTGGACTTTGGATCTAGTGATCATTTCTTCATGGTGTGCCTCGGCAAACTTCAGGAAGGTAGTGTTAGCTAGGAAGATAAAGTTATCTGCGCAGTTTGACATTTAGCTGGCGGAGAGAACGCTTCTCCCCTCCTGATCTGCCATGACAATGTTGGCCAAATGAAGTATATGGAGGAAATGGTGCCTACCTTGAAATGTCTGGGAATGACTGCAAATGCATTCTCAGTAGAAAGCCCTCAATTGCGTGTTTTGTTTCCATAGTTGTTCTCACTGAGGCGGAGACTGAGCTTCAGGGCATGTTGCACAGCCATTGGCGTTGTGATACGGTTTGGCGATAGCCAAACTCATAAAAACACCTGTTCAGGTAGGTTGATGAAGTAGGTAGAATCATGGCTTCCTTGAAGTCAATAGCAAAACTCCTGTTGACTCAGTGGAGCCAAGATTTCACCCCAGAGTTGTTTGTGTTTAATTGTGAGGTTAGCCCTTTAATTATGTTGATTGCTTTAAGCCAAATTTTGACATTGATGCTTTTTAAGACTCTAATTCAGCAATAATCGCCACATAGGCAGATCACCCACACAGAGCCCCGCGGCTTCAATAAGGCTTCCTAGGGAGCAGCTCATCCAGAGCTCATAGCAAGATCACAGCTTTAATATGTGCACAAACACCAAAAGCTTTTAAGCCTCATTTTACATCAGACCAGTACAGACATATGTCTTTGTTCGTGAGATAATCACCACAATTTCAGGAAGGTTCACACTTTGCTTATGAGTGGGATGGGGCTAGAAGAATTCATTACCCTGCTGGATAAAGCCATTGATTCATCAGATCCCATCTCCTGCATTGCTTCATAATTCTTTGTATGAGACAGAGGTGTATTTCTTCCCATCCCTTGCACTGTATCTGGGAGCATGAGATTCATTACCCTCCTTTTTCAGCATGCTGTGGAAAAGGAGTCTCTTATTCTTATTATTCACACACCCCTGTTTTTAGCACTGAGACGCCTCTCCTATGAAACACCAGTAGAAAGAGAGTTAGTTGGCTTCTGTTATTTGGAATAACTTTGTTTGTTGGAGCAGATGTCAGTAGCCCCAGGGTTCACCAGTTCTCCACCAAATAGTTTCCAAAATGTCGTCTCTGGTTAACATGCGCCATATTTATCTGTGACAGCAACTCTCAAGAAACCGGACCATGAATTCCTTAGCTTCTCTAATACATGGGGTTACTTGCAGTAGAGCTCCTCCTATGAGTAACAGCTCCCTAATGCGAGGAAGAGGTTCACCATCTTTTCCATGGAGGGGGAAGTGGTTTGGCCAAGAATGAATGAGGGAATTTAGCACAACGTAGACGTTCTTCCCATGCTGCCACCTGAAACAAGCAGATCTATAGTCAATTTATTGAGTGTAAATTACTGCCAACCTTAGCTAGAATAATTTATACTCCTGAGCCACTTCAGACAGGAAGGCAATAGGGAGCTGTCAGGATACATGAGGTTTTATACAGAGATGAGTGAATAGCTCGTTATTCAAAGTCAAATGAGATTCATATGCAAGGGTCATAGAATTTGGGAAATATCTGAACCCCCATATCAGATTAGCAAATGAGCCCCCTTTCACCACAAGGCACCCTTCAAACAAACGCTGCCTTTTCCAACCTTATCCCTTTCCTGGGAAGGGTTCTCTAGGTAAAAGAGGTCATCTTATTCTCAATGCCAGTACCTTTGAAAGCATGCCAGATACTAGGTAATATGGTCCAGGAAGAGCAGCAAGGCACAGAGAGCTAGTGTGAGTAAGGGAGTAGGAAAAAGTAAAGGGGAATTAGGGAACAGAGGGTGGGAAGGAATGGGATATGGGAAGAAGACTGGTAAGGAGCACAGCTGGCATGGGGAAAGGAGCAGGAAGAGGTTGGGACAAATGTCTGCTCTGCAAGAAAAAAACAAGGTATATCAATCTGCTGCTAATTTCTAGAAGTGCCTCACCCATGACACTGCTTCTGCTCAGCTGTTGCCAGGCTCTGGTTTCTGAGACCAAGGACACAAGTCACAATTCCCTACTTGGGATATCTCGGGAGGCCTCGTGACACTGCTCTCGGACACTGAGATTAGTCATCGATTTGTTGTCAGCTTTTATGGCTGAGCTAAGAACATAAAGTCCAACTTCTCAACAACGGCTGAGCAAACCTCCTCTCTGGCACGTGAGGCAGCAAAAGGCTTTGCCTGAATTTCAGCTGGTTTTCAGCAATGAGGAAGTGAGAAGGGAGTTGTTGTGGCAGGTCCGTAATAGCTCTGGCCCCGTGTGTAGCTTACATGCAACTCTGCCCTATGCCAGCTGGCAAAGATCTCTAAGGAGTAGTACATCAAGTAAGGACAGAGGAGAACAGCCCTCTGCTTTCCCTTTCCAGAAGGGCCTAACTTCCTGGCCTCATAGGCTACATGAGTGGTGCGGGTCTGAGGGCTGGATCCCTCATGGGGTTGGTGAGTTGGGGTCAGTGGGTGGATGCAACCCCACGCACCGGCCCAATGCTGCACACCCAGATGTGACCACACACCAGATTTGGGTGTGTGCAATCTAGCATGCAGGGTGACACTATATGGCCTATGGTGAGGTCCAGCAATTTGGCAGCAGGGGAGCAACAATTAATACCACCACCACCACCACTCTCCTGCCACCAAATTTCCCGAGCTGTGGGAAGCACTGTGGGCAGGATGACAGTCTTACCTGCCAGATGTGGCCCAGGGGTCACAGGTTGAGCTTATGCTAAGGTCTGGGCCAGGGGGAGGCATTGCCTAGGTGCCGAGTAGGGAGTTGAATGCGCCATCTGATAGCTCCCCCATGCCAAGGGAATCCTTGGCTTCCCAGATCTGCATCTCAGAAAGGTGCAAAGGTACCAAAACACACCAGAACATTTGGCCCATAATGTCTCCATTAGCCGTACGGAAATAGGCACACTCTGCAAATTCAAGCAGCAGAGCCACTGACAGAGATTAAAGATGTTTTATCCTGAATTTCCCCTGTATTTGGCTAATTCCCCAACCATGCATTATATTAGTTTACTAAGTCATCCATACTCACCTACAGATCCTTCACTTCATTACTGCCTGACCAAAATATCTTGCAAGGGCTTTCCTGACAGATTTATATTGTGAGCATCAGACAGGAATGTGGTTCTCTGTTTTTCCTTTACCTATACTACATAAACATGTCCGGGTTAGTGCTCTTAGGGCTTGTCTAACACAGCCAGCCCACAGGATCTTGATCTGAGGAATAAAGCTACCTACTGAAATACTCCTGAGATCTCACGCTGTTTATGACTGCTGAAACGACTCTGACCTCTTGAAGTTTCAGTCAAAGTCTAGCCCGAGTCTCTGGATTGCATTCAGGGAAAGCTAAAACAGAGAAGCATTTCATAATGATAATAGGAGCGACACATTTTACAGGTTTATTCCAGTGCTGTGCTATCAATCCAGGTAGGATTTCATGCAAAGTGTCGAGGGCAATTTCAGTTTGTTCTGTGAATAAGTAGGAACTGTGTATCTTTCTCTTGGGTGCATTATAGTAACCCTTCCAGCATTTGGACTTTGAGAGTGGCGGGACACTGACAGTGCCCTCGCCCCCTGTCTTACCTGTGGCAGGTTAGGATAGTCTTGGTGGGTTGGGGGCAATGTGCCTTGTAGTTGTGCGACAGCATTGCTTGTAGTCTGTAGGACAAGATTAGGTGGGCACTTGTATAAGATGATTCTGCCTTGAGCCGGGGGTTGGACAAGATGACATCCTGGGCTGCCTTCCAGCCCTACTCTTCGATCATTCTAGGTATTGCTCTTATGAATCAAGAGCGATGGCTTCTTTAATGCAAACTCTCATTCAGGAAAGAGATGGATAATATACAAAAGCAAACACTAGTTTTCTATATCCTCCCTGGTAGCCCTTTTTCCCCACGAGTAACATCTGAGAAGAAGGGGCACAGAAAGTTAGCACTTGGTATACAAGCCTTATCCTTTAAAAAGAAAAAAGTCCTTCTGGTTCCCTATAGATCAAGCCACGGGTCTTCTATATTAAATGCAACTAATTAGCTAAGGATTGCATCAGAGCCCTCCCTCCTAAGACACTTGCAGATCTCTTAGGAACAGAGTGTATTGCAAACACTTGTAAGGCCCTCTGTATATGACCCCATATCATCAGGACAGCTACAATAGCAGTCTTGGTAAAAGGATTTAGAAGAAAAGAGGGACAAGAGGAAAGTCAATTTTTATGGCATTTTCTGAAAACATATATCAGATCTCTTGGAGGAGGAAATGGCATTAATACAATAATATGATTCCAGGGTGCTACACAAGACTGCAAATAAAACTGAGATTTCATGAACAACTGCCACCGTAACCTTAACCATGTATACAGTTATGGTCTTTAACATGCTGTTGCTCCTGAACTACTGTTTCATGGCCAAGGGTCCCCTTGGCTGGACATGAAATGTGTATAGGGAACATCAGTCAAGACTGTTTTATTAGGCGCTCTTCTGTTTATCCACAGACGGGTCTCATACAAGAAGCAGCAAGCACAGGTTCCCACACACACTGCCCTACCCACGTGCTTTGAACTTCTGAGGAGGGGGAGCAGGTCATTCAGTCTCACCGCAGACCGATTCTGCCTAGACAGGTGCCAGTAGTGGTGATTTGTGGGGTGGGCAGCAGAGGCTGGTAAGATCCGAAAGCAGGGAGGAACAGCGGGCGCAGAGGCAGGCCGAGAGGCTCTTTCCAGCAATGAACAAAGATCGAGCTGTGTTCGATTCAGCCCGCGCTGGCCAACGCTCCCAGTGGGTTCTGAGAAGAGGAACAAAACTATCAATTTATTTCATATTGATCACCAAAGCCAACAGCAGGTTGGGAGCAAATTCATGGCTGGTCTACATTGGTGCAACTCTCCTAAAGTCAATGCAATTATATTCTAGGAGGGAATTTGGTCCTTTCTCCCTAACAAACTAGTCGGGGTTTGAACTGAAAAACCAAGGGCGTTATCCAATACCTCCAAGCCATCCCAGTGACAGATTTACTATTTCCATTGTTAGACGTGTCATTGTTAGAGCATAGTTATTTAGGTAAATTGTTGTGTAATATCAAAGCTTAGGGGTCTAAGAAAACGCTCTCCTTAAGTAGCTAATAAATTAGTCTTGTTATCGAATTTGCTTTCTTTCATGAGCCAGTGTCAGCTAGAAACGTGTCTCTTCATAGAGGGATTGCTACAAATTGCAATGCATTAGAAACAGAGCGCCAATTTTCCAAAAGTATATGGTAGAGGCACAATCCTTCTTTAGAAAAGTCCACTGATAAGGCATTTTTTTGCTGCAGTTCTCAAAGAACAAATGAGGAGAGGGCTTCACGTCCCTCTATATTAAGTATTACAACTGGGCTTGTCAGCTTGGTATTTAAAAGAAATGGGTCAGGTGAGTGGGGCTGGATAAATCACAGCAATCTGAGATGTCACTTTGCTCACCTCTAGTGTTTGAATTTCTTCCATATTACAATAGATCTTTTCTCTTCACACCCACTAAATTGACTCCCTCTTTTTAGGTTGTCTTTGAAGAGCTTTGGATAAACTCTTTCACGCAGTTAAATTTGGAAGCTTCCCAAATTTAAACCCTAGCCCCTACATTTTGTTTCAGTTGTGGGGAATGGGAATTCAGATTTTTTTTCTACCTGTTCACTAGACATCTGCTTTCACTATTTGGCATGGTGTGGGGTTGAGGTTAGTGGGGGAAGCAGGGCTGATTAGCCTCAAAGGATTTATTACATATGATACATTGGATTGTCTGATTTTGTGTCCCCTGCTCCATTTGTTCTCGGTCTCTATGTTGAAACACATGGCAGATTTTTCTTTAATCTACTTAGAATTCATTTTCATTTATTGTTTAACATTGAAGGATGCAGAGGAAGTGATTGTTATCTATTGTTTCTGAAACTCCTGGCCAAGCGAAATTTCTGGGCTCAGAAATGGACATCGTAGAATATGGGATGTTGATTTACAAACTGCTATTATAGCCACTGACATGGGCTAAAGTGTGTTGACTATTCAGAAAGCTCTGTATTAATGGTCTATACCATCCTGTACACCCCGTAGTTTGGGTTCATCTGAAGAACACCCAAAGTGATCCCAGATTTCAGAGTCAAATTACGTTTAGAAAGAGAAAGTTGCAAATAAAGTCAAAGTGCCTTCAGCCCCACCTTCCATATATTTAGCACTCAACTAAAGATGCTAGGAATATTTCCTTGTTTTATGTTATATTCCCAAGGTAATTTTTATTCAAATCTCCATCATATTTGTGTTATTAGTAAAATATTATTTTAAAACCTGGATAGACAAAGCCTTGGCTGGGATGTTTTTTTGGGGGATGGTCCTGCTTTGCACAGGAGGTTGGACTAGACGTGACCTCCTGAGGTCCCTTCCAACCCTCGTTTTTTCTGATCCTATGATTAAGTTTTATTAGAACTGGTCACTTATAAGGCGTGTTTGAAAAATGCCCAATGCCTCTTTCTTTTCTGTATGAATATTTGGAAAAAGAAGGAGTTTAAAAAAAAAAGAATAAAAGAAATTTAGTATGAAGCAGAATGGCCTGGAACATTGCTGGTCAGTTGAAAATTATCAGAAATTTTCTGATAAAATGCAGTTTCATTGGCCACTGCTCCATTCATTGTGCCCAAAATGTTATGTCCAAAATATCTTGTGTTTGAAGAACTTCTGTTGAATCAAGACAGGGAGCAACCCCAGAGCCAGGCTCTCTGGAAGGTGGGTACATCTGCCTTTGCTGGCCATGCATTAGGGGTAGGGACTCGGCTATCATGAGACCCAGAGCCAACCTTGATTCCACTGGACAGAGCCCAAGTGGCTCCTCACGTCCCAGTTCGCTTGGGGAAACTGACGTTCTTGTCAATTACCCTGCTGCTTTTAGCAGCGAAACCTACAAGAATGGCAATTTCACAGAGCAGCTGCAGGGCCCAGGAAACCTACTTTTTCAGGGCAAGGTTGTAGGTCAAGTTTGCAGAATGAAACTTTGGCAGATTCCCCAGTTTGTGGGCAACTTTGAAAATTCTGGGTTCGCTCTGGTTTGGACAGAAAACCAAATCTGGAGGGGGAAAAAAGAAAACCAAGAATTTCTCATGAACTGGAAATTTTGCTTTTCAGTCAGTTTTATCTGTGCTTAGCCTGCACAGTTTTATCTGCACTGGAACTTGTTTGAGGTTTGGATGAAAGTGTAGGCAGATAGACCTCCCACCTCCTTCCAACACATAGATTGCTATTTTTTGAGAGGCTTATATGACTTATAATATTTGTTTACATTATTGGCATTGTTACCTTTCTCACTGACTAATAATGTGTCAACCAATGACTCAGGAAAGCAGGCTTACCGCAGACACTCAGACACACTGAGCTTTCAAAATCTCTAGCCCTGTACATACATACAAGTAAGTTTTATTTACTTGGACTGGGGGCAAAGAAGTGAAATAAAAGCAAACTATACCTGGTTTTTTTCCTCAAGCAGCAGTTGTGTAAAATTTTGCCCTGGCTATGGATTTGTCACCTCCATTTTCAAGTAATGGGATGGATCCTCAAACCAGCAAAGCTCCATCTAAAGAACAGCAAGACTGCTGAGATCAGGACTGTAACGCCTGAAGCCAGATCCTGCACCCAGGTTAATGACTTTTCTTGAGTTGTGCTGATTTACATCAGCTGAAGATGTGGCCAGATGCCTTCCAGCTTTAGGTATATAATCACAATCTTAGCAATCTTCCTATTCTTCAGGCAGTATTTTACAGCTATAATTCTCAAAACCTGTCCCTGCCACCTCCTCCTCTAATCTCTTCCCCCCCTCCATCTCTCTTCCCCTCTCATTATAGATAAAGGTACAGATTTATAATTACTAATTATACTAGGGTTGAACTGATAGACACGCTATATTTGCAAATGATGAGAAGACAACTAGTGCTCTGCAACAATAGTCCTACAAAGACAATGATGAAAAAATAATTACAGACAGGGATGCCATTCCCCTAGAAAGCAGAAGTGCTTTACCAGGCATATTCAATGGCACTTATAGACAAACATCACCAGGTTCAATGATATCCAAAAGGGAAAACAAAGAAGGAGATGAAGACATCTCCTACCTAAGAAAAAGCAATACTGCAGTGGAGGAGACAAAAAAGAAAGGTACAACATCATAGAAAAAGGAAGGAGCTGGGCCATAGTGGAGCTTGTAAAACCATTTTCAACAGCTGAGACACAGGGAGAGAGGCAATTGTGCAGGGTGGGTCATCCAAGGAACACTATCTTTTTTAAAATGGTATTTGATCTACCCCACATTTCGAGGGCTGGAAAGCCAGATTTGGCTGTGAAGACAAGGCACCCTGAAGTTTCCACACAAGTTTGTAGGAGCTTTTTCTTAACTAAAATTTCATCTTGTGTAAGTTCTCTTCTACCTAGCAAAGCAAAATCCCTTTCTTTGTAGAGCTATGTGAACCTAGAGGTATGTGCCAACTCATTTTTTGGCTTTGGCTTTCGTTTTGGTTTTGGTTTCCAAATTTTGTTTGGAGTAGGGAAGTAAAAACCTTTATTTGGAGTTAAAATGTTTCCTTTTACCTGAATATATTTTTAATGGTTTGGGGTTTTTTTCAATAAAGTTAAAGGACATTTCAAAACAAAAAGCTGTTCCTTTGGAAAGGAAACTTTTTTTTCAAAATTTGTTCTAGCCTTTTCTCAATTCAAAGTGGCTGAAAAACTGCGATAAATTCACAAGACGTTCTGGTATCATAAACCAGTATTTTTCTTCAGAAATGTTTGCCCATTGCTAATGGGAGCCCTCGCTGGAAATCTATGTTATATTTTTGAGCAAGCCCGAATGCCACGAGTGTGGCATTTATGGTTTCATTTCACAACACCCAAAACGTGACCGTTTGCTGGAATAATTCAGTTTTCATGTTCCTTTGCATCTAAAAGGGCATCAACCAGTTTGAATTAAACTCCCACTTATCTTCTAAACCCCAAAGGGTCTAATAACTTCCAGGCTCTGCAGTGCAATACAACATAGCCATCATGGTTGCAGTCCTGAAATAGCAAATGCTGTAAAAACACAGCACAGGAAGATCTTCCCTGGGAGTTTACAATATAGGTACTTTTCTAAGAATTGGCTGGATAGCCTGGGGGGTATTTTAAGAAAATATCAACCAACTAGATGTTGATATCAACAAAAAAAACCTCAATGAGTCTCTCTACCGGGCCAAGACAGCTTTGTTTCCTGTGCTCTCCAGCTGTCGGCCAGCGCAATAGCAATTGTTCCTGCCCCCTCCCTTGGTTTCTGAGAAAATACTATTAAGTCCATCGAGACTAGTGACAAACAATTCCCAGCTAGTTCAGGAACAGCTTCATAAGATGGACAGGTAGGAGCTGCAAGGCTCAATGAAAGCTTGATTAAACCCACTTCTTTAATTTTCCTCTTGTTTGTATATCCTGTCGTTCCTCATGTCTTACGCCACCTGGAGTCACTAGGTGTTTTCATGGTAACTTAGAAGTAAGTTACGGAAAAGTACGGCATTATAAATAGGACAGTGGCAGCTGTCCTATGTCACCCGCTGCGCACAGCCACATCTGTTCTGCTGAGAAAAGAACTCCGAACCTGTAGTCTTTCATTTGTCGTATTGCATCTCGCTGTATTTTCAGGCTATTCATAGAAAAGTTAGCCCTCGCCCTCTCACCCTCACTCCCCACCTTCTCTTTCTTTCTCTCTCTCTCTTGCACCTTTTCTCTCTCTCTCCCCTCCACAAGTAGAGGTGACCAATATCCAGTCTCCTTTCTTGATGGAATAGGAAAAAATAAAACAATAGTCCTGCTTGGAACCCTCATCACTTTTGCTTCCCACATCGACTCTCTATTGGCGTTTCATAGAATCAGTCCTACAAGTTATTTATAGAGCAGAGGCAACACACTAGATCTCCCCAGCTATTACCAGCTAGTAGTTAATGTTGTGTAAAGCAATAGTAATTCCTTCTGCGCTTATCAGTGACTGCTACTGCATGCACTGGGTCTGGTCGACTCCCTTTAGACTCAAGGATAAAACCTCCCTGCCTCACTGCGTGATCGTGAGAATATGTTCATTAATTGATTGGAAGACCCCAGATATCACAGTGCTGGGATAGATAGATCTCAATGACAGCATCTCAGAGGGTCAGGTTCTGGAATAGAAATTCCCCCCAGCTCGCCCATTAACATTAGCAGATGCTTGTAACATGATGTTTTCCTATTAGTCATATTTAATTATGGTTTATTCTCCATAGTTTATATATATCAGCTACAGAAGTAAGTACCATAAAAAGTGTGGATCTGCTAATGTAAACCCAGCCCTGTTGCTGTATGAACAAAGGCTTAGAAATTCTGGAATAGCTTTGTCATTTTTAAAAATATTTTAATTAACTGAACTGATTCTTAAAAGTTGCCATGTCTCAAACTAAAAGCAAAGCAGTAATTGTCACCGCTGTGACTGTAAATGCTTAAACATTGCCTTATGATTTTTTATTTATTTCTGTGGTAAGCCAAGAGGGCCCTGAGTAATCTTTCCAGCCAAGATGAAATATGGAAATCAGGACAAAGAATATCAACAGTAGCACTATAGCAAATTTTGCTTGGGAGAGTGTCTTAATCTTTTGTTCAGCTTCAAAAGCATGGAAACTTTCAGAATTATTAGTTTTTCTCCAGTTATTCCAATGCAAAGGGCCAAATTCATTGCTGGTTAAACTCCACTGACTCCACATGCAGCAGTTAGATACCAACTCAGTACAGCATTGAAACACCTGTTTATTCACAAGCACATAAGTTATCCCATTGAAGTCAACGGAAGTAATCACACACGTGACATTAAATAGGCAGTTCAGTACATTTTGTTGGGTCACAGGTAAAGTTTGTTCCTGTGATGTTAGCAGCTAAACAGAATCACAGACATAGATTTCTAGATTGTAAGGCCAAAAGGGACCTCGCAAGATCATTGGGTCCAGCCCCCTGCACCAAGCAGAAAAGATAACTGGGGTCAGGTGACCCCATCAAAGTGACTGTCTAGTATCCTCTTGAAGATTTCCAGGGGAGACATGCCAGAGTATTATTTGTCCTACTGGCTGTGTGACCACAGTTCCCCATAATTTGGTGTCATCCGTGAACTTGGCCAGTGAGCTCTTCACCCCCACATCCAAATCATTAATAAAGATGTTAAACATTGCAGTGCCTGTCTGAATTTGCAGATAGCCTGAATATGTAGTTCAACCATGTGAGCTGCTAATTCCAAGGGCAACCATGATATCTTAAATGGCAGCAGAGTTAACTATTAGGGCTATGCGAAATTTCACCAGCTGT
This sequence comes from Caiman crocodilus, assembly GCA_030014935.1. NCBI lineage: Eukaryota > Metazoa > Chordata > Crocodylia > Alligatoridae > Caiman > Caiman crocodilus. Next base: position 21,141,171 of record JAGPOW010003685.1, read on the forward strand.
TTCATTTTGATACTGTTGTGACTCATTTCAAGCTTGAAATAGCAAAATGAAGTGAAACAAAGGGCTCTGAAACAGCTTCGAAATTAAATGAAGGCAGTCGAAATGTTTCAAAAGTCTTGAAACATTTCAAGTTTCAAAGCTCAAGTTGGCTTTGCTTGAAGGGAAATGGAAAGTAAGGAAAGGGAAGGGGACAAGGGGGGGGAAGGACTACTCTGATATTGACTGTGTAGCTGACCCGTAATTGTGATCCTTCCCTGAGGTCCCTTCCAATCCCAGCGTTCTGGGGGAAGGATGGAAAAAAAGCATTGTTTGAAATGGCCTGCTTTCTGCCTTGGGGTGTCACAGTTACTGAGCTGTGTCTTCCAGCAGCTCAGGAGCATTAGACAACGAAGGCTACTACTAGCATTGATCTGAATGATTTCCTACTTGCTAGCTAGCCTAGCAAGTGGGATTTCACAATACCTTTTGCTTTTTCCTAGCCCCTTTTATTTTATAGCTATATTCATTGATTTATTCTTTTCAATGTTATAGTTATATTGGATATTACCCTATAAAATTCATATGGGAATGGAGATACATTTATTTTTTATTTCTATACACTTATACCTCGCGGCATATACTACATCCATACCTTATAGAATTTATATAGTAATGCAGATACATTTGTACATTGTGGAAAATACTGCACACCTTATAGACTTTACCTGTGCTTCTACATCCCCCTTTCACCCCTACCCCCCACTCCAACCTGTCCCTCACCCCCTGATGCCTCCTTTTCCATTTTTACCAACTGACTTTCTTGCCTGAACCTATCTCTTGAAACCTGGCAAGCTTCATGGCCACATCAGGGGCTACCATGCCTTCAGTTTTCACCCTGCTGCACCTTAACACACACACGTGACACGAGTTTTGCTTGTCAACAGCTTGAGGTGCAGTTTCCCAGGAACCCCTGCATCTCTGTCCTTGAAACTTGGCAGGTTTTGTGGCCTCAGCAGGGAATAGCATACCTGAAGTTTTCACGTCACTGTGCCTTAATACACACACGTGACATGAGTTTTGCTTTCAAGACTTTGAGGTGAAGTTTCCCAGAAACCCCTACACCTATCTCCTTGAAACATAAAGGCTTTATGGCCTCAGAAGGGGCTACCATTCCTGTAAGTTTCATCCAAATAAGGCAAGCAATGACAAAGTTATAGGCAGTTTTGTGTTTCCCCATTATAGCCTATGGGCAAAACATCGAAACAGCGTCGAAACAGTGAAACAGTTTCGACAAAACCGAATGAGACCTCAGTTTCAAAATGAAATGAAATTCAAAACTAAATACTGTCCCATTGAAATATTGAAATGGAAGTCAAAACAGAATGATGCTGTTTTGCCCAGCCCTATAAACCGTTGCTGTTCCTCAAAGCATATAAGTAGGAAGCAGAAGGTTCATATTATAAAGATTTTCCAAAGGGTGAGGGAAATTTCACTGATGAGGTCCATGAAGACACTACACAAGTGGAACAGGGAAGTTAGAGATATTATAGTGGGCAGGTGATGGAGTGGTAAAACAGAAGAATGGACAAGAGCCACCAGAAATCATTGACTACTGTAATGCTTACCAATATTGTCTTATTGTGCTTCCTGTCTGTCTCCATCTATCTTTTGTTTCTTGGCTTATAGTTAGGTTGTATGCTCTTTGGAACAGAAACCATCTTTTTGTTCTTTGTGTGTACAGCTCCTAGTCTAAGACCATAGTTCCTAGTTGCTGCTGATACAGCCACCACCACCACTGAGTCTGTACTTTCAGTCCCTGAATGTACAGTCCCTGAAAGTACAGACTCAGTTCTCAGAAGCTTAGGAAACAGGTTACAGTAACTACATAAACCATCACTATACATTACATCCTTTTTTTAAATTCATTCATTCCACTTGTTAACTTCTTCCACAAATAGTTAAGTAGATGTGAGCAGGACATATCCAGTATACCAACTGCATGAATTCCTCTTGATTTCTGTGTGGATATTTTGGCAGACAGGCTTCTCTATGGATAGTTATGAATCATAACTCTTTATCAGTCTTAAAACTTTCCCATTGCCTTAGGTAACTAGATAATATTCCCTCTTTGCACAACTCCCTCTGCATTTGCTATACTTCGTGCCAGCAAAGAATGTCATGGAGGAAAGAATATGAGCATAGTGCGATAAGACTAACAATTCACTGAATACTTCTACTAGCTGCAGTGTTTACCCTTTGTACCTTAGGCCCAGCTCCATAGAGATGTTGAACTCACAAAGTTAGGTTCCTAAAGCCCTTTGTTGATCTGTTCCTAAGGGCCTTGTTACATGGTATTTTTGGGTGGCTCCTAGAGCTCTTAACCCCTGGATTGTCTGCATGTTATCACCATAAAGTGGTTTTAAGCCCTCATTATGTGACTCAAAGTTACACTACTCCAGGGCAGGATTATCTCTGATCCGAAGTAACTGGCTCCTGTTCCATTAAGGTGTGGCCACCCCCACAAATATGCCATCCAAGTTGAAGTCCTCCAGTATCCCAGGATCTCTCACACCCCCACCTGTAGAGCAGGGATAGAAGCTTGTCCCGGCTCACCAGCCCTCTAGTGGCAACTCAAGCTCCAACTCCTAGTCCTGTCCCTGCTCCCCAGGCCTCTAGTGACAAGCCACAGCTGTGCAGGTGGGGAACAGTCAGAGGAGGTTTCTAGACTAAGGGTGTGACTGCTTCAAACTCCAAGCTAGTACTAACACTGATCAACATTTGTACAGCCCACAGCAGAAGGCATAGCAAGACCCTGAGTAATCAGCATTTAAGTATTTTCTATAGTGTCAGGGCTGACCAACTGGCAGCCTGCAGGCTACATGCAGCCCTCAAAGAGTTAAGCTGCAGCCTCTAGGCTCCTGCCCAGCCACAGAAGCAGCTGGAGTCTCCAGACCCCCATTTCCTCCTCCAGCTCTTGCTGCCTACCTCTGCCCCAGGGGAAGGGGCGGTACAGTGGGGAGCTAAAAGTGAGCTTGGGGTCATGTAGGCATGCAGTGCAGGTGGGGGGGCCACACATGATGCAGCGGAAGGGGCATGTGTTGTAGTGGGGGTGGGGGGGAGGGTAGTATCTGATCAGTATCCAGTCTAGAGGGCCTTTGGCTCACCCTAGAGTGGTCCATGGGCATGCAGCCCTCATTGATACAGCCCATGGGCTGTTTCACCCCTAGACACTTAGAAACTGGACAGCCCTACCTTTTATTAGGAAAAGATCACTTCTCTGGAACAGGAAGGGGAGAAGCAGAAAAGAAAACAGGATAAACGAGCTACTGAAAGAAACAGGGATAAAAACTAGGCAGTCGTGAACGCTCAGGATGTTGATCTTATATCCTGTTCATAAAGTGTGTCATTTTCCAATACTGGGATGAGCAGTGCCAAGCCCATTAATGCTATTTAAACCATGAACGGGAGTTGGGGAGAGGTTATGGTAGGAGACCAGTTGGGTAGGAGTATTTGTGCATCCCTTCTACCATGTGAAATGAGCTTCTTCACCAAATCTAGATAGGCTGGTACAAAAGGCCTCTGAAGGAGTGCTCTGGAGCAGCACCCACAGAAGTGTGTGACCTGTGCAAATTGCATGGAAGTGCCAGAAAGCCTTTAGGTTTAAATAGCTGCAAGATTGACGCTGAATCAAAGGAGGTCCAAGGCGCAGTTCTCTGGGTAGCTGTTCAATACCAAGGGTGCTCATCCCCCAGCCCAAGGGCCAGAACCACCCCCACACCATGTTATCCAGCCCTCAGGACTACCCACAGATCAAAAAAATTGATGGTGGGGAAGCAGTGGCACCACTCTCCTGCTGTCATGCTCCTGGATCTTTGGGGGGCCCTGCAAGTCGGATAGTGTGGCCTTGCACTGGATCACAACTTCCCGTTTGCGTTTGACTGTGCGTTATGTGCAGGCTCACAGGCTGACATGCAACAGTCTATGGACCTATTCTCATCAACCTGTGACAACTTCAGACTCACTGTCAACACAAAGAAGGCAGAAGTGATGTTTCAATCTGTGCCTGGTACAGCACCCCAGGAACCACATGTCTCAGTTAAAGGCCAACAACTGTTGATGGTCAACAAGTTTGCCTGTCTAGGTAGCAAGTCAGTGTGAGGCTAGCAAAAGGTAGCATAGCCTTCGGCAAGTGCTCTTCGGCAAACTCCGTAAGTCAGTCTGGGACTACAGAGGCAGAATGTCGACGAAACTGAAGGTCTACAAAGCCATCATTCTCCCGACCCTCCATTATGTCTGCGAAACCTGGACCATCTACCAGCATCATGCTAAGAAACTAAACCACTTCCACCCATGCTGCCTGGGAAAGATACAAGATTTCAGACACTGAGGTGCTCAGATCAGCTCTCTCCGGTATTCACACCCTACTGAAACTGGCTGAGCTAAGATGGGCTGGGCACCTTTTAAGAATGTCCGACACTTGACTGCCAAAGAAAATCTTATACAGCAAACTGTCAAATGGAGTACACTTTCATGGCGCACCAAAGAAGTGGTACAAGGACACTATAAAGGTGTCCCTAAAGAGTTTCGGCATTGACCCAGAGTCGTGGGAGCAAATTGCTCGTGACTGTCCATCCTGGAGGTCATCCACCCAGAGCAGAGCATTGACCTTTGAGCAGCATGGCCAGGAAAACAAGGACCTCTCATGTCCAGTCCTCATCGCTCTCCTGCCCCTGCTGCAGCAGATTGTTCAGGGGAAAGATCAGGCTTCTATGTCACCTACGTGCCCACGTAACCTACCCTCCATCCCCCTCCTCGCTCATCTTTCTCATCTCTTTTCCCCTTTCTCTTTTCTCCCTCTTTTTTTTCCCACTTCCTTCCTCTCTTCTGCCTCCCGCCCTGCTCCACTGGTTGCAGTCATCTTTGCTCACAAAGGATGAACAACAACATACATACAACAACATACTGGATCAGGTGCACAGGGCATCCAGGGACCCAGTCCTGGTATGCAGGGGCCTACTGGAGGAGGCATGGGACTCAAGTCCTCATCCTGGTGTATGAGGGCCTGGTGGAAACGGTGCAGATCCCTGGGGCCTGAGCTCAACTCCCAAGGGCCCAGTGAAGGTAATATAGAGCCCCAAAGCCCAGCCCTTTTGGGTGGGGAGGGCAGGTGGAGGTAGTGCAGAGCCCCAGGGCATGTTTCTAGTATGCAGATGCCAGGTAGAGGTGGAATGGGCCCCAATCTTTGCTTGTGAGGGCCATCCAAGACTGTGGTGGGTGGAAGCAGCATAAGGCCTGATCCTGGCATTAAGGTCCAATCCTGTTCAAAGACCAACCCCACACTCCTCATCTGGACCAAAAGGTCATGAACCTCTGTTCTATACCACTCACAACCCAACCCAATGTACATTAAAGTCCATGAGATTCAGACTTTCGTCCAAGATGTGTACATTCAGGTTCCTCTCATTCCCTCCTGAACACATACATGCTTGTTACCTGGGTCACCATTTGGTGTATATTTATAAATGGCCATTTTTAAAACCCTCCCTTTCTTCTACAACTGCCCTGTTGCCTTTAGGAAATGATACCTATTGCAGGGCTAGCCAACCAGGATTTATATACATGGAGTTTTTCATGTAAGTCATTTTCATGTGCTCTTCATTTGTGCCCCATTATGGTTCTCATATGGCACAAATGTCTCTTATTGCATCAGTTAAAGAGCGCTGTAAATACTATTGTCAATTTGGTACAAAGTTTTGTGTTTGTTTGAATAGAATAACTATGTTTCTTATTGCAATAATCCAGCACAGTAGGGGCAATGTCCTGCCCTTACCCAATAAAATGCTGTTCCAGGCAGTACTAACGCACTCTTAAAAGCAAACAGATAGTGCAGTCTCATCTTGATGAAATTAGCAGGGAAGAAATATGAAATTTCCACCTTCCATTACGCGCATTCATGGCAGTTTGGAATCAGATCTGAGTACTGCTCTGAATTTTTTTTTCCTTCCCGTTCATCTTGAATCACTGACATATATATTTATACACCATATAAAGCACAGCATTTACCAAAGACAAAACAAGTGTTGTATTAAGAAACAAAGAATGCAAGAAATATTCTAGTCCGTGGCCAATAACCATGTAATAATAATAAGTTTGATGAAGTGGTCTCTGCTCATTTTTATGTCAGTGGGAATAAAAACTGCTTTCGTTTTTATCTCAGCTTCACTTCTTTAACCAAGGCTGATGGCAACAAGCCTAGAGAATATTGCTAGCAGCCAGTTCTCTTATGACACCCACCCTTCATCTGGATGTAATATCTCAATATTGCTCCAGAAGATTGGCTTTTATTTAGTCTTTAAGCAAGATATAAAAAAGTGAACCAAACATTGGCTTTGCCAATTAAAGGAGTCAAGTTTACTGGGAGTCACATGAATTGTTAGTTTAGCCTGTGTTGCCCTTTAATGAATGCTAATCAAAGTAAGCAAAACTTTTTCGTTTGCTTCTTTCTCTCTCTCTCTCTCTATATATATATATATAGACAGATAGATATTTATATAGAGAGATATGTATTTATATAGAGACAGAGAGAGAGATACATATCTCTATATATATCTACCTATATATAGATGCATATCTATATAGAGAGATATACATATCTATATTCATATTTATATAGATATATATATACATCTATATATCTCTATATATGCATATATATGTGTATATATAGATATACATATATCTATGTATATAGAGAGATATACAGATATAGAGAGATATATAGCTATATATATTTGCAAATGTTTATGTAGGTATTTATGACAAAT
>JAGPOW010003685.1:21148551-21170792 GCA_030014935.1 Caiman crocodilus
TGTTTCTTATGTAATAGATATGAACACCAGGCTTCCCATCTGGTACAGTAATCGATGGACAAGTCCATTCATTTAGGGCCCAGTCCTGTGAGGTGCTGAGCAGAACTGATGAAAAAATGGGTAAAACTTTGTGTTGCAAAAATGTCTGCTTTACTGAAACCATCATGTTTTAGGGTGGGAAGAGAGAGCTCCCATGTCATCCCTGAAACAGGCTGTAGGCTGGTAGTTAGGAAACTCACCTGAGATATAGATGTGGGGAAAGCCAGGCTCAAATCTCTGCACTTTCTGTTCCAGAGTAGACTTGATCCTGGGTCTGCCATATCCCAGATAAGTGTCCTAACCACCAGACAATTGCTCACTGTGGAACAGAGCTTCTGGTTTTCAATGAGAAATTTTGAAAGCTCTCCATTTTATTCTGCCCTGGATTTTTGGAACCTTAAAATGTTGGGTAGAAATGAGATGATTTTTCCTGGTCAGGTCTAGCACTGAGCATGCTCATATTAAGTTTGCCTGGTGCATACCACAGTGGAGTCCCTTGCCCAGGCTTCCTGACTGCTATCACGTGACCGAAGCCCATTGGAAATTGTGGGAGTTCAGCACCTCGCAGGGCTAGGCTCTCAGGAACCCGAAAAGTGCTGTCTTTCCCAATCCTCTTTTATGGGACGTTAATATGCTCTTGTTGTTTTCTAAACTAGCTGCTCCCACTTGCCCAAGAACAAATCAAAGCCAACTGTGCTAGGCACGTGTACCCAGCATTAACGAGGGGTGTGACAGAAATCCTCCCCTCTTGGATCTCAAGTGTGCCAACAGAGCGGCTGGGCTTACATTAGTGCAAGCAGAAGCAGCAGCTGCCCTACCCAAGGCAGAAACAATTGGGTCTACAACCCAGGGGGCCTCCAGCTCCACTTCTGCCCTGCAGTGACATGGCAAGAGTCCCCAAAGTGCTGCTGATCTCCGGATACCGCGGGGAAGTTGAAGCAGAGTCTTACCCTGTTCAGGGCCCTCTGTGATCACAGAAAAGGGGGTCGGCTTTGACAGAGTACCTGAAAACACTGCACCGTGCTCCTTTTCCCCTGCGCGTGCTTCCCTAGGAAGTGGCCCCAAAAGATGCTCTGATCTGACTTTAAAGCTGCAAACGGTCCCTTTTCGTTCTACAAGTACGAGAATAAAACTTGACTGCAATGCAACATTTATTTCCCCATTTGGATGCATGAGGAGTGAGGCTCAGCATTCCCTCCGCATCCAAATGAGAATTTTACCCCTTGCCTAACCAGACAGTCACAAAAACCTCCTGTAAAAAAAAGTAAGTTCTCTGTTTCTTACGAGATATCACAAAAGGTATTGGTTAAACAAAATCCATATTTTACCATTGCTGTTACTTCCCTCTGTATTTTGCTAAAGGGTTTTATCTGCACTCCTCTTAATTGGCACAGCCCCTGCTACAAACAGAAACGTGCCGGTGAATTGATCCTTCTGAGTATGCTCCCAGGAATATACTGTGCTGAGAGACGTTCGCTGTTATTTCATGAATTGCTTAAACAATGAGCATTGTTCGACACATTTTTTTCTCTCTCATCTACATGGAGGAGTAGAGCGTAGAAGCAACCAGTAGCTAACAGTGGCCCACACAGGGGGGAAAAAAAAAAAACATGTGCAAGAACATGCCAACGCACACCTGTGAACTACTGTGAATTGGCTCTCAGGAACTAAACACATATTTCACAATTAAGTAAGCAATTATCCATTGTTTAGCCACTGAAATGCATCACGCTGAATCTATTCCCTGGCAGTGATCCCAGTTAGAGAGCAAGCCATCCATTAGCCTGCTGACTTAGGTGGTTCTTCCTTACCGGGGTTAGCAGTAATACTCTGAAATGAAATTCACAGGGTAAATGCAATGTGCTTTAAACACGCCAGGCTCCATCCGTCAGGTAGGTCAACCTGCACTGTGGAAAGCTGGAGGAACGGGCGCTTGCCATCTTGCAGAATGTTTTAGGGCCTCAACAATAGGCGCGTGATTTTCCACGGCATGTAAGGAGTAACCTAGCTGGATTTCAAGAGCCTTCTACAAGGTGCTGAGCGCCCTTCCTTTTCGTGGTAGACGGTGGGAGGTAGGAATAGCTGACATTTTTCTGCACATGCTCAAGATCGTGTTAATGTGGGCCTCCTATGAACACACAATGCAAATTTAGCCTCAGGTGGCAGCAGACTGTAACTATAGGAAGAGGGAGCAATCATGGTCAAGGAGACTGAGCAAATTGCTGCTTCAAGAAGTATCAACAGTTGTTTAGTTGCCATGCAGGATATTAAAAGACCGAAAAGCTAAGCTGGTTGGGTTCCCCTCTTTCTCCTCCCTCATGGGAAATGTCAGCTTTTAATTAAAAACTAGGAAATCTCATGGCCAAGGATTGTTCAACATTCAGCACCCAAAAAGCAAATGTTTTCACCTTAAAACCAGAGCACTGGGAACAAAACCTGGAAAAAGTAGGCCGGCCAAACCTGTTCTGGTTTTATTTTTTTGTTGTTTGGCTGGTTGGCTGGTTTTTGGGGTTTTTTTGCTTTTCCAATCAAGCGAGCTTATTTGGGGAGAGCAGATACGTACAACAAACGGTTTGTCAAGAACCCCATTTTCAATAAAAAAAGCTGTACAATTTTGAACCTGGCTTGCCTGCAATGCAGTTCTCTATGGATTTATATCCAGGCTACAGCAAGTTAAAAATGTGTGCACAAAAGAGATGACTTCAGCCTGATGGTATTTTAACCTGTAGCTCCTGGAAAGCACACAGTTAGGCTGCTAAGCCACCCCTTCCGTCTACAACAAAATACGTTTATCAGGCTGTCTATTAGACCCCAGCCTTGCCAAGAGTCAGGCAGACAGACCCTTGCACTTACATGCAGTTCCTATGAAGTGCAGGGGGCACCGTGCGGGCACCACTCAGGTAATTTCTCTTTGGAGAGTCATGACTTCAGCTGTTACGGTGTTTCAGCAGGGATCGCAGCGCTGCTGATACTGAGGTCTGCTTTCAAAGGGAACTGGAGAGCTAACACAATTCGGTTTCTTAGAAAATCCGGGTTTGAGTCGCTCGTAAATAATTAGGGTCTTAAATCTTTTACATACTTGAACATCTTCTTTCTGTTGCAGTCTCAAAGGATAACAAAGACTTCTGAATGGCAGGACTAATATCAGTTGTGTTGTTGTGACCTCCATGAGTTTGATTAGAAAATATTAATAACGTTTCCAGCACAGCCAAGAAGCTGGGATGGAAAATATTTAAATGCCACTCGTCGTTCCCTTATTTATTTGGCTAGTTGTTCTCGGGCTCTGTTTTCAACAGCAACCACGCTTTGTAATACAAATCTGATGCCACTTTGTGATTGATTGCACGTAGGACCAATTGGAACCCTACTAGGTTTAAAATTGATAGTACACAAACCAACCGTGGTGGTGCAGTTTTTCATTATATGAAATGGAAAAGTGATTTAATAATTCTTTCTGTCTCAGATTGCTTTAAAGAATTTTGGACAGTTAAAAATTGCATGGATTTGAAACCATATGTGTGAGAGTGGAAAAAAATAAGGGTTTTGTTTTTCCTATTTTTAATATGAGCCAGATGAAACAAAAAGATTGTTTCCTTGAAAACTATAGGTCAAGTACCTATATAGGCTTTGAGATGGCTCTGTAAGTTATCATGTTATCTTTCTTTCTTGACAGTATACCATTATGTGGTGTATCATTTCAGCATTTACTATCTTTCATGTCCTTTTATCTTCACACTAAGATTTCTTTTTAAATTCCGAGCCATGCATTTGGTTTCATTATATAACGCTGGCTTTTACGAAACACTTTTTTTTTTTCAATGACTCTTCATATTCTTTGGTTTCATATTTGTCGGCATCGGGCTGAAATAGTAAACCCACTATGTCTATTTTATCTTGTTAAAGATAAAAACAATACGGCAAATGAACTATTTGGGGAATACTCCTTTCAAATTAAAAGAAAGGAAAAAGTACTGCGTGTCACGAGTAAGTTGAACTTTGTCGAAATCTTGAGCTGAAGTGATTTAAAAAACTAAAATGAAATAAAAAGGTGACTGAAAATGTTACAACTGTCACACAGCACTGTGTTATCTTAAATTATTTATTTAACATCTGGTAAATATTATCCAAGCTATAGTACAGATAAATTGAATAAAAGAATACCAATGCCAGGAGAAAAGAAGAATTGCTTAATACTGTAAGTATACACACACACACACACACACACACACACACACACATAAACGTTCCACAAAGCAGTTCATTTTCTCGGCAAGGGGAGATGGGAAGCCATGCTATTGGGGTAGAGCGCATCTGCTTCATTTCACCCTAACTATGAAGCTATCAAAGAAGTTTTAAGGATTTAATTTAATCTCAAACACAAATTCTATGAAAACAGCCTGACAGTGACATGAGATTTTACATAACTTCCCTCTCTCTTTTTTTTTTTTCTCCTTATAATGCAGGCTCCCAGTCCATTCATTTATTTAATCCTATATACGTATTGGGGACTCTAACTGAATTTTCTTTGAGAAAAGAAAATAATTAAGCCATCTATAAAAGCTGGGCATGAACAGAGCAGCAGAGGATAGAGTTACTTTGGGGGCTGAGGCCAAAGAGGAAGATGACATGGGGAACGAAATTTAAAAAAGGACAGAGTTTGGGTAGTGGGAGCAATGGGCATGGATACCCTGTCAGTTTGTGCGTTATAAATGGGACAAAAGGCTTATCTTAAATACATGCAGGTTTAGTGACTTTTCTGGGAGCTATTGAGAGCTAATTAAATTACAATGGAGCATTTCTATGGTAGTTCCATAGTCAGGTTCTGCTAACTTCTTCTTGAGTTACTTGATACTGCTTATGAATCAAGGAAGATTGATTTCAAAATAGTTGTTCCAATTCCTTCTGTCTAGAAACTGGATTTATGTTGCAAGGCTTTTCACATTTCTTACCATCTCTATCAGAAGTATGGGATCTAGGATTCCAAGGGCCTGATCCCAAACCCACTGAAGTCAGTGGGGAGACTGCCATCATCTTCACCGGGCTTTGAGTCAGGCCTTAATATTCATGGTCCGTTACATGGTGGTTTTATTTAATTGGAGCCAACACCTAGCTAGAAAATGCTTGCACAATTCTATGTATGACTGCATGATAAGAAAAACAGAGGCGTGACTCCCATTGGACACTCTTATTGCTTTGTATGTTCACCTAACGTGTCTTGACGTGTGCTCCAAGGTGGGAGGGAGGGGCTGCTTTAATTAGAGCATCTCCGAGAGCTGCTCTAATCAAAGCGCCTGCAACATCACGTGTTTTCATCATCCCATGTTTCAAAATGAAAGTAAAGGCACTTTTAACGAAAGCTTGTTTGATGAGTTTTAAAATGCACCTGCCGCCATTTTGAAGCGTAGGGACGCTGTGGATATATATGAGGCGGAAGCTGCTGGAGAGTGCAATTAGCATACTCCAGCAGTCTTGATTAATTGCGTTTGCTGTCACATGTCCTAATTAGTAGGGGTGTGCAAAGCAGGCCCTATTCAATTCAGATTCAGATTCAGCCTGAATCAGGGACAGTGATTCGTTGATTCGGGTCACTGTCCCTGATTCGATTCGGCCAAAGCTGAATCTGAAGATTTGATGGTGATTCAGAGAATCAGCAATATGGACATAGACACAGCTTTAAAAACTTTTTCTACATACCTTGGGTTCCCAGCGTGTCTTGTGAAGGCTGCAATGCTGGGACGGATGGAGAGTCCCACAGGAGCGCAGGCGGGGGCTTCCTCATGCTCAGTGGTGAACCCAGAAGTGGACTGGAAGTATCGGTCCACTTCTGGGCCTGCCGGGGAGTGTGCTGGGGGGCTTCCCCACACCCGTGGCTTGGTGATCAGCCATGGGGAGACCCCAGGTGCATCCCCCAGATCCAGGAGGCACCAGTTGCTGAGCTGGGGGAGGAGCGGATGGGCCCCCCAGCACACTCCCAGCAGACCCAGAAGTGGACCAGAAGTGCTTCTGGTCCACTTCCACATCTGCTGCTGAGTGCGCTGGGGAGCCTCCCCCCCCACCACCCCCGTGTGCTTCTGTGGGACACTCCATCTGCCCCAGCTTCACAGCACTCACGAGCTGTCTGCTGCCTACTACCTAGAGGTACGTGGAACAAACACAAAAGCTGTGCCTATGTTCGAATCGCCGAATCTTTCTGAACCTCTTCGAATTGATTAAGAGGGTGCTGATTCAATTCAGAAAGATTAAGGTGTCCTCTGATTCAGCCACTGAATCAGGCCAAATCTCCGCCAACTTGAATCAGGAACCAAAGCTTTGCACAGAACTACTAATTAGCACATGTCGGAGTAGACATCCACATGTGTATAGGTGCCCATAGCTCCTGTGCTCTGGCGTGTTTATATGGCTCCATGGGGACCACTTGTGCTGCCCTGTGGCACCACATGCTAAGTGCAGATGCCCATCTGGGCACAGATCCAGTGTAGTCTTCCTGCAAGGGGTCTTAGCTTCATTAGCCCTGCCAAATAGGTGCCCGTCTGCTGACCTCCAGGGTATGAGATTGTCCCTTTATTTATGAAAAACAAATCCCTTTTCTGCTGAAGTTAGTGCATGTGAAACCTGTCACATTAACCACCCTGGAGACCTGAGTCCAGCAGCATAGATAGGGTGGGGTGAGGGAAGCACCAGCCCAGGGAGCCAGTTTGGAGGGGGATCCAGGATGGCAGCCACTAAGGAGCCCATACCCCCAGCAGCCACAACCAGGTCTGTGCTGGCATTGGCACTGGATCCAACCCGTGAAGCAGCATGCGGAAAGCTGGCCTCATCCCCATCCCATGCAGGCAGTGTGCAAAGACATAGCCCTAGCAGATCCCACTGTGGGTTAAGACCCTCCTGTGCTTGCCTCCACTCTCCCACCTCTCCCCCTTGCTGCTCTCTGGTGCTTGGCACAACACCTTCATCCCTTCTCCCATCTCTGCCCAGGGCGCACAAATCACTAATTATCCCTCTGCCTGACTTTTCAGTTTCTCTCTACAACCGATCATTATCAGTGCCAGATACCTGTAGAATATGCCCCACTGGAGATCTGTGGGGGAGCAGTTGTACAGAGGTGTCGTACAGGATTTAAACAACATGTTTATACAGTGTAATGAAGCATGCTGGCATGAAGCCCTCCCAGGTAGCTGCACACATTAACTGACCACTCAGCACCCCAAGGTATGAATTAGGGAGGAGATAATAACTACTTGCTTTGAATAAAACAGCTAGCATTGGGTAAGGGGCAAACAGATGATGTCTACTGTAGTATAACTTACCCCAATATAGTTTGACTTCAGAGTTTTTCAGATATAGCTCTCTACTGGTTTGGGTGAAGTTACCCCAGTGTAGGTTTTCACTACACGTTTCTTTTTTCACTAGTAAAAAAGTCAGCTATGCAAATGCCAACATGTCTGGGTCCTAAGTCCCCGTGGCTGAATTCAGTTTGGAATCGCTGCTAAAACTAGACAGCAGAGGCGCCGCTTGTAGCAGAGACGGGGGTTTTGTGAGCAGAGGGACTTGTCTAGTAGGAACTGGTTTGATCCTTCTGGCCTGGCACTTGGAGGTGAATGTCACCCTAATTACCAGAGCAACACATAATGCTCTTTTTTCACTTGCATTACCACCTGCCTCTCCTTATCTGCAGGAGCGCTGCAGGAGAACGAAAGGGAAAATAGGTGCTTTAAGCAGGTGAAAAGAATATTGCCCCATAATGACTGCCTTAAGGTGTATTAGGGAGAAAGAAAAATGTTAGCATTTTTCAAGCATGAAAAGTAATTCTGCTGTTTTGCCGGCAATGTAAAATGTTTAAACCAGCTCGAATCATCAATCATCATCATCATCATCATGCTGGTTTAAACCAGCTTCATCATAAAGATTAAGTGAAAATGCCACTGAAATGTCTAATTCAACCAGCCAGAGGCCTTAGTTTTATAATTGTTCCAAGTTAAGGAGTTGCTTATAAGAAAGAGGATTGAATAATGCCGTTTTCCCTCAGACCTGTCATATCATCTTTCTCACGAGCAGGGTGAGCAGCAAATCTACATCTGTCAACCCAGAAGTATAATTTAAATAAAACAATTCACAACTGACAGGGGATTTCCACAGACTTCATTTGGAAAATATGTAATTCATTAACCTTCGTTAACAAGTAGTAAGGAATCTGTTACTTGCCTAAGGTACACATGAATCAAGAAGAGGTATTACATGGTCAGGGGAAGAAAAACAAGCAAAATAGAAAAATAAACCTTGTAAATTTGGAGCATGCGGACTACAAAGGCCCACTGATCCAGCCGGTTAACTGAATTTGTTATTGTAAATTTGGCATGGATGTCCCTACAAAGCTTTGGAAAGCTCTTAGAGGCATCACACTTGCTTTACCAGGTAAAGTTGGATAAGATCCTCAGAAATATTGTCTGAACTTGGATGAATGGGGAATCATCACAGGGGAAGAAAAGCTGGGTGGTTTGGGAATGACAGCAATAAACTAACACTCAGGACCCTATTACTCTCTTTGTATGTAAACTTATATGACATTGCCCTGAGCCACCCTAACCTTTCGGTGCCTTGGTGCTCTCTCTAGACAGGGAGGCCAGTGTTTCCTACCTCACCAAAGTCCTATGCAAATAAATCCTTGAAAGGTGTTCGGACATTATAGTGCCGTGGGTCACTGCAACGGTGGTCCGAATCCTGAAGGGAAGAAAGCATGTCAGAAGGCAAGAGTTGATGAAATGATAAAATGAGCAAAAATCATTAAATAAACAGGCACGGCGAGAAGAGAAAGCAACAGAAATGGTTTTGCTATTCCGGCGTTCAGAGTGGAATTGTGAAATTTAGGCACGGGAACTGCCCCCCTATAAGAGTGGTGGGATCACTGTATTTTCTCACATGCAACACACCCCCAGCTAAAGCGCACATCTTGTTTTGGGACGGCCGGACGAAGGGGAAAAAGGATTTTTCCAGAGGTCTGACTTAATTCTGGCCACACCGAGCAGAGACAGAATCCGGCACAGCAGCATCACTTGCCCTCCCCTTCTTGCTCAGCCAACAACTAGAGGTTTAATTCTGTCACAGCGATTGCTGTACTGTCAGCAGCCTTTGGGGTAATTTGTGGAGGAAAGAGTGTGTGTGCTATTCATCTAAATCCTTGGTAATTTACTTGTAATGATTGATATCTTAAGTTAGATGCAGCTCTTCAGCAGATGTCGATCTACAGAAGCAAGCTATGAGCAAGGAGATAGGTTGGAGAATGTGCTCGGTCTCTCTCCCTCCCTCTTCCACCCCTCCTCAATGTGTCCCCAGTGTACCCCACAGCCCTAGAGGGGTACTTACAAAGGGTTCATCAAGAGACAGCATTCTGGATGTCTTCAGAGGTGGTTTCACAGGTGGCATCCTATCCAGCTTGGGTAATGGAGCTTCAGGTCCTGAATTACCCACCTTGGATAATCGGGTCCTCAACGTTGTTGGGGTTTTTTTGTCTAGGATTTAACACAGATCCAGTATGCTTCTTCAGATTGTTAGGTTGCTGGGGCACAAGACCTCATCCCTGCATTACTATGTCACTTTATGGTGTTTTATCAGTGTTTCACAATCCTAATGGTACACTTGCCTAAAGTCAGAGTTGCAAGTTTAAAGACAGGTAGATTTTCCCCCCACCCCTATGTAACATGGGTGGGGGAAAAATCGACTTCTCTTTAAACTTGCAATTCTGACTTTAGGCAAATGTACCATTAGGATTATGAAACACTGATAAAATACCGTAAATGATATGTACTTTAATTAAATGCACAACAGGCCAAAAAAAAAATGGCATATGGAGGCTTCCATTGTCAAAGATGTTCACGTGCCAATTTTGGTTTCAGACCCCCCATATAGCAATGCAAAACTGCTGGGGAAGAACATAAAACAACTTCTTTTTTTTTTTTCAGACAATTTTAATGTTATAAAGTAAGCAACCCTGGTCAGTGTAATACCCACAGGTAGAGACTGACTAAATAATTCAAGGACTGTACTAAAGTGTGGGGAAAAGTAAAAGCAGGCAGCGTTTGTATGATACTGAAATTACTTCCATATCCTGGACCAGATTCTGCAACCCTTGCATTGGACTGAAAAGGCCTGATGAATTCAGTGAGGCTAAAAGCAAGGACTCTACTTAGTGTGGCCAGGTCATGCTCTGGTTCCACTTAAACTGTATGAGCCCCCTACTGATTAGTGCAAATAGGTGTCTGCAAACTACTGTTGCCTCTTTAGCCCAAATGATTAGATAATCTTTGGGCCTTCCAGGCCTGTATCTGTTAGGTAGAACAATTGATGATACAGGTCAGGTATATTCTTTAGTGAAATCCAGTTTATTTCTAAATCATATATACTAAGTCCTGTCTCCCTGGGCACAGTAGGAATAAATAAAAGCAGGTGTTTTCCTGGCTCAGAAATCCATAAATCTGCCTTTCCAGTGAAGGCCATGCCCCAGCAGCACTGTCCCCCTCCATCTTTTCATAGTTTTCACATCTTCATCTTTTCACAATTTGTTCAGGACTGTGGAGTGGCTTTGTGCCACTCATTCACAAATGCACCTAACAGCAACCAATCCTTCCTCTATTGCCCCTGCATTTGCAATCAGGGAAAGCCGTAGCCTATGTGGTTTAGCTCTGCTTATCTTCTCCATGGGTGCATCTACTCGTGCAGTTGGTACTGAGCAGCCATTTAGTACTTGCTAAATGCTAAAGCAAGTACTAAAAGACTGCACAGTACCCACTGGTATACGGCACAGTTGTGGCGGTGCATGGGTCATTTTCGACCCTACTGCACAATAGCAATGAGTTACTGTGCAGTAGCTGAGGCATCAAGATTAGCGCCCAGCGACACTACATCACTGTAGCTCATCGATAGGTCAATGTAGCATCTTATGTAGATGTGCCCCATGTGCCCTAATGCTGTGGGTAGTACCCTTCCATTGCTTCAGCTCTTCCTGCAAAAAAGGGAATTTTGTAAAACTCTCCTTTCACTTAGCCTGACCGAAGGGTGTTTAGCACATCCATTAGCTTTAGCTGGGCCTAAATATCACACAGATCAAAGATATGTTTGATAGCAACTAGTAATACCTTTCAGTATGACACTCTTCACATTCTAGCCTTTTGATTTTCTTTGTCATGAAGAAATTAGAACAAAACCTGATATTGATCTAATCAGGGCCTTTCCCTTCAGTTTTGAGTTTGGCACAATTAACATTTTCAGCAAGGCCTGAAAGTAACTTTGTGCCGTCATATTATTTCAACAGTGTTACTGAGTAACCGCTGGCAGTGACTTTCATAACATCCTTATGTAAAATAGGCTTCTGCTGCACTCCATATTGCCTCTGTAAATCTCTTTGTTATGTTCTGTCTGGTTTGAGACATGACTAGGAAAGTTGGCACATCTGTTGAAAAATTGGAAAGGTTTCAGCGTACCTATATGGAGAAGAGATTTTTGGTAGAGGACGACTCTTTAATCTAGCAAAAAAAGGCATAATGAGATCCAGTGGTTGGGAGCTGAGGTTAGACAAATTCAGACTAGAAATGAGACAGTGACGATGACCCTAGAAAGAACGTTCCTAAGGAGGTGGTAGTTTTGCATCTGTAAGTTAGGATGGGTAACTTTCTGAAAATGTGCCACTGTTACAAAAACATGTTTTGAACTTTATGTAGAATCATTGGTTGAAGTTATGTGATTTGCATTAGGCAGGAAATTAGACTAGATTATCATAATGGTGCCTTCTGGCCTTAAAGACCTACAAGTCTTTATGGTTTCAAAGATCTGATTCTGCCACACTGCACATTGGGATTTTCAAAGTAGTCCATGAATATGTATTCCCACTGTGCCCTGTAGGGATACCAGGGTACCCCTGCACTGCCTTAACACAGCTCTTAGCATTACATTCATGCAACCCTTCAGAAGTAGCTTGGGTATTTTTGTATCACACTGCATTGTGCCATGTAGACATGCCCTAAGTGAGAGAGGTTATTAGAAGTCAGGCAGAAGTCAGGGTGGACAGACACCTTGCAGAGTAAGTAATTCAGAGAGGCATAAGCTTTTGTAAGCAACAGCTTGCTCCATCACATGCTATAGATCACAAAAGCTTATACCTCTCTGAATCAGTTAGTCTATAAAATGCTACTCTGCCCTGCCTTATACCCTAAAGGCACATCTACACATTGCCCTACGGCAATGTAGCAGTGTACTACATTGCTGTACAGCTTGCTACCATGATTTAGCAATCACACAGGTCTACACGTGATCGCCAGCTACATCACCATAGCAGCACGGTCCCCTAGTATAGCACACTGTTACAGTGAGGTAGTGACAAAATCTACCCATGCACTGCATGCACAGCGCAGCAACTGCCCATGCTGCACTGTGCCTTAGTATTGCCGAAAGGAAGTACTAAAGCCCAATGCCATAGCAGTGTTGCCATATGGCAGCATGTAGACGTGCCCTGAGTGAGGTTTCATAGATTTCATAGACATTAGGGGCTGGAAGGGACCTCATGAGATCATCAGGTCCAGCCCCCGCTATAGGCAGGAAGCCAGCTGGGATCAAGTGACCCTAGCAAAAAATATATTCACCTGTTTTTTGAAAGAGTCTAGAGTAGGTGCTTGCACCACCTCTGGGTGGAGTTTGTTCCAGACCTTGGACACGTGCACCGTAAAGAACTTTTTTCTTATGTCCAGTCTAAATCGACCTTCCTGGAGTTTATGGCCATTAGACCTTGTTGTCCCTTGGTTAGCAAATCCAGTTCAATTTTGATGGAATCTGAGTAGGCAGGACCCTGCAGTATTGACCTCCTAAGTGGGGAAAGGGGGGATAACGTATTTTCTTGCATACAACATACTCCCGAACAAGATCTGCATTTTGCTTTTTGAAAGGAGAACGAAGGGAAAATTTCTTTGCTTGAAAATACTGGTATGTACGGTTTTCCCAGAAGAATGCAGGCAGCTGTACTTGGAGGGGGAGGAAAAACACTGTGGCTGCTCTGTTGAGCCATAGCTGGAGGACTAAAGCCACAGGTGCTGCTGGCTGGGTCAAACCGCTTTGCCCCTCTTCCCGTCTAGAGCTGAGCTGGGTGGGCAGCTAGCAGTGCCTTCCAGGTCAGCTGGGGGCCTGATCCGAGCCAGCAGCACCTACAAAGTCAATGGAGAGCCCACCAAGCTGATTCAGGAGGAGCGTCTGCCCAGTACCCAGGCCTCAACTATGCTTTAGAAAGGTGCCGGGATGAAGGCTTCTGCAGAGTCAGTAGCATTTTCTGCAGCATGAGCCTCTGCCAGGGTAAAGAGAAAGTGTCCACAGCCAGCAGCTAGGGAGCCCCCCATGGACTTCTGCTTTCCCTCCCAGCAGAGGCTCATATAGCAAAAGCTGCTATTGCTCTATTTCCTCATGTAAACAGTACCCCCCAATTTTCATCGACTGATTTTTGGGGAAATGGTGTGTGTTATATGTAAGGAAATCCAGTATCTGGGGCTGGAATTAGTCAACAAGTACATCTTTTTGTGGTTGGAACTGATTTTTGTGCCCTGGGTTGGCTCGGAAGGCAGAAAGAAAATCAGGATGTTATTCTTGCAAAGAGTATAAGGTAAAAGTTTTTCTTTGCATTTGCAATAAAGCCCTAAATGAAACTAGAATTGTGCAGGATGGAGAGCAAGGCAAATAAGGAAGAGACTAAAGTAGGAGTATTGCTCCAACTCTAGCCGACCTTTGGCGCCTATGTCTGTTTGAGATGCCCTAGTGCTCCTGACATTGCAAATTTTCTCCTGCCCTTTTAGCTAGCATAAATTCAGCATGGATTTCGTACCTCAGGGGAATAGAAAGGATTGGATTTTTCAGCACGGCAGCTAAATTATCCAAGGGACAGGCAGGACTTACTCCTCACCTGTTTGCTGGCATTTATTTTACATGTGGTTTTCTGCACTGGTAGTCTGCCATAATCCACTGAAAGGATTCCTGAAAGGATAATGAGCTCCGACTTGGGCTTCTGGAGCAGGCTCAGTCTCTCTGCCGCAATCCTGCACTGCAGAAAACAGTCCAAAGAGAGAAAAGAGTTGAGTTAGACAAAGGACCAGTTAAAGATAGCTGTGAAAACAGGCACATTAGAAAAGGTCAATAGTTAAGTGAAGTCAAGTGAACCAAGGTACAGCTTTGCGAGACGGTCTCCTGGTCCAGTTGCAGCTGATGTGTGGGTTCATTGAGTTGAAAACAAGGCTGTAATTGGCTTTCATTCTGCACATTTTTTTTAAAGTTTGTTTTTGTTCGATTCGAGTGAATAATAAGGGGAATTGGAGAATACGCAACAGATGGGATCGAGCACAGAGCCGAGCTCTGGAAAATGCGTCCTCATGCTTATATGAAGTAGTTGAATGTTAAGAAAAAACGCTGTGTAATAAAAGCCTCTACTAGAAATATACAACTGGCACCAGTTCGATACTTGATAGGGATGGAAGGGATAGGGATAGGGATCAAGGGATAAAGCAAGCTCGTCCGCTTAATGAGAAGTTGTAGGAGTCGGGAGACCATGGCTCTCTTTGTGGTTCTGTTACATACTTCTTGTGGGGCTGTGGGCCATACAATATGGCCAGTGTCTTCAAGCATTTTGGGGACTAAAATTTAGTGCCTGAATTTATAGCGAGGCAGCCTGAATGTCAGAGGTAATGAGCATCCACAGTTCTCATTAAAGTCAGTGGGAGGTGAGAGTGAGTGCTCAATACCTCAGGAAACTAACTATGGATGTAATGTAGGGCCCTGACTTTAATGTTAACACGAATTCACCCAAGACGGAAAGTTTTGACCCAAACCTCTTGGTGCCTCAGCCTTCCAAAAGGTATTTACTATCCAAAATAGTAAAAGTTTTGACTGTTTTCTATTTGCATTGCTTTTTTAATCAATAAAAAGGAGCTCTGAAACACGTTTTTTCCTGGACTCACCAATTTCTGACAGCTGCCATTCTCACTGAGCCAGATTTTATTTCACCTATTAGGGGGATGCTCTCCCATCCTCTCCTACCCTCCCTTAAAGGCCAGTGGGGTCGTGACAGCTCTGGTTTCGGCAGAGGTTGGCATGCATTCTCCAGTTGCTGTTTGATCCCAGCCGCGTGGATAGAAAATTATGCCTCCAGATCAATTAGCATGTAAGTTCCATTTTAAAAAACCAAAACACTGAACCTCCCAACTTACCAAAAGTACAGTATGAAATAAAGCAGTCACAGTTGCCAGGAAACACTGTATACACATCTGTATATTATCGAGCCTGTTTGGTGCTGTGGTCTAGTGCATAGACTAAGTAATAAGAGCTATGTTAGCATTAGAGTGAGGTTGTAGCCCCGATGGTCCAGAAAATATACAAGAGGAAAGGATTTTTGTGGGTGATGTTTTTTTATTGAACCAACTGCATGGCTGGGATAGATTGAGACAAGCTTTGCAATGCATTCTTCTTATAGGAGCTATGATTTCCTTAAGCCTGTTTACAGCTGCGTGTCTTTGCAAAATTCATGAAAATTGTTTGTCTTCCTATACTTAGCATAAACATACTTTAGAAGAATGTGGCTGAAATCATATGGTATATTATTATATGATACTACACAGTATATTATTATATCATATGGTCTATTATTTGTTGAATATTAGTAGAGTCTATTTTTATACTGTATATTAAGGAAGACACACCTTCCAAGCCTGGAGAGGTTTAAAATCTGAATAGCATAGCTAGACTGGTCAGGGAAATATAGCTCAGTCTGAAAATGCTGTGACTCTCTCTGTCCTAAAAATTTCGTTCTTTAAACAAAAGACATTTCAGACTGTTTTAAAAAGAGTGGGGGGGGAATTATTTTTCTACGCCCAATCGCAAGAGAGAAAGTACAAAATGGAAGATGAAGGATTGCAAGGTGTTTGGGGCCTTTGCCTGGGTGGAACTAGATACATTTGAAGTATTTAAAAATATTCTAATGTTAATTTATTAATTGGCCTATCTTGTTCTTGTCTACTTGCTTCTTGCTTCTTTCCTCGGACTTTTCTCTGCTCGGAGCCTGGTGTCCTCGGGCATCCCGTGCATCCCTTAGAAACAACTTCTCTGCAAAGAGCAAAGGACATTCATAAGTAGGTCTCCAGATGTTAAAAAGGAATTTGAGCTAATGTTCTGAACTTCCCACGTGGCACTTTATTAGTCAAACCTGGAGTGAGGAAATATTTGCCTTGTGGAGGTGACACTTATGCTTTGGAAAGGTCTGAAACAGGCACGCTCTTTGGGGCACTTGTAACAAATACACGTGGGACACGCACACAGGTGCGAGCGTTTGGCTCCTTTGAAACTGCAGTCAGCACTTCTGTGTCTTCGAATTTGTAAGAGCAAGGTTATGATGACCTTCTCCAAACACTTGCGGCTTTAGTCCTGAGGCTGTCCCAGGATTTTTAGTAGTGGCTTGCTGGATTTGGAGGGTGTAGCAAGTGAGCATAGGAAATCAAGTCACAGGAATTCTGATTTGGGTAAAGGAGAAGTGGAATAAAAAGACTTCATCTCACTTTTCCCCAGCTCTAAATGCAAATTGTATCGTCTTTTATTTTTCTGGGGTGTTTCAGATCATTTTTCAACTGGGTCAAACTAGGAATGCTGGAAATCTCAACCTGTTGAAGGGGCAAAAAACCAAGAACAAATTAAAGTGAAGGCTTGAAGGTGTAGGATCATTTCGGTTCCTCCTTTCTCTTCCTCTACAGGACGGGTGGGCAAAATACGACTTGGGGGCCACATCCAGCCCACCAGGCCTGCAGGGCCACTAGAAAATTAGAAAAATAATATTTATTTGCTCCTAGCTGTCTGTCAAAGATGACAGGAGTCAGGGGCAGTAGGACCCAGAGGAAGCAAGTGGCATTCCCAGCAACAAGGCCTGGCCAGCCCTGCCCCCCAACCAGGATCCCCTGCCTAGCAGAGGTTTCTGGCCTGGGATCATGGGGCTGTTCCTGCTTCCCGGGGCCGGAGAGGGACACGCAGCCCTCAACAGCTTGCCAGAACACTTTAAGCAGCCCTCCACCCAAAATAATTGCCCACCCCTGCTCTGCAGAGTGTTATTGCTTTAATCATCCAGCCCTTAATTGTCTTTCTCTTGGAAGGAGAAAGTAGCTTTGTGTAGCGTCCTGAAGCCGTCTTATACTGTTCATTTTCCACAGCTGTTTGGCAGCAGTGGTTGAAACACATCCCTTGCTCCTAAGGATACGGGATTCATAACCCACTTGACAGCAGATGAGAGGCAGAGGGTGCGTCTACAGATGCACCCGGGTCACTTCTGACTTACGGCAGAATAGCCATGAGCTTATTGCTGCTCATTGCTACTACGCAGCCTGCTGATGCTACATTGCTGTAGCGACGTAGCATTTCATGTAGGTGCATCCACAATGATCTTTCCTGGCATGTTAAAGGGGTGCCAGGAGCACATGCCAGCAGGCAGGCCACTGCTTGGCCTGGGCAGAGAATCAGTGCCAACTTCAGTGCATTCAACAGCCTTTGAATTGTGGGCACCACTCTTCAAGAGGGACATGGAGGATCTGGAGAAGGTGCAGAGGAGGGCCACTCGCATGGTTAGTGGTCTCCATGAAAGACTCTACAAGGAGAGGTTGAGAGATCTGAATCTCTTCAGCCTATACAAAAGACGGCTGAGGGGTGACCTTGTAGCCGCCTATAAATTTATCAGGGGAGGACAGCAGGGAATTGGGGATGTGCTGTTTACCAGAGCACCCCAGGGAGTAACTAGGAATAATGGGTGCAAACTAGTGGAGAGTAGATTTAGGTTAGGCATTAGGAAGAAATTTTTATGGTAAGGGTGGCCAGAGTCTGGACTGGGCTTCCAAGGGAGGTGGTGCTGTCACCTAACTCGGAGGTCTTCAAGGGGAGGCTTGATAGACACCTGGCTGGGGTCATCTGACCTCGGTCCTCTTTCGTGCCAGGGGCAGGGGGTCGGGCATGATGGGTCCCTTCCAACTCTATGAATCTATGAAGATCTCTCTTTCACTGCTCTCAGTTTTCCATTTGTTTTTGGGAGAGAAGACATGCTCTTTGCACTGCCCCCCAAGACTAGCTGTCTTGCGGGTACAGACACTCCTGTCTCCCTTTGTGGTTTTTTGGTCCGCTACCATGGGAAGCAGGAGCCTGGAGTCTCCTCGGACTCAGCGGCACCTTGCTACCTAGGCGGCACTCCATGCCACCAGCTGATGTCCTATGAAGTAGCTGAGCAGAGGGAATGGCTTCTTCCCAAAAGAGAAAAGTCTCCTAAAGCAGTGTAAAACACATCTACAGAGGAGCTGTGTTCTTAAGCTTTTGTAGGATTTGGCCCATAACGTCCAGGTTATATCAGCTGAGTTTCTGGTAGCTTCTACTACCATCCTACTTAAGGGATCCACAAGCAATCCTGCATTTCCAGTAGGCCTGCTTCTTTTAACCTATTTGGACTGTTTCTAATACAAATTGCACAAGCCCCTGTTTGAAACGCATGTGTTTTATCCTACGGTCTTGAGAGCTACATAAATTACACATGTGAAATATGTCAAACACATGTGGACACATCCCAAATCCTCCTGTAAGGAATAACTCCAGTGGTATTTAACTTGTTCATGTATTTCAGACCAGGGAAAATATGTGTAATGTTCAATTTGCAGAAAATATGCGATTCTATTTGTCACTGTACTGGCCACGTTGTAAAGTTGGGTGCCAATGTTTCCTTCCCCTCTGTGAATTTTACTGATACCTATATATTACAGATCGGGACTGGAAACACTTACTGAAACACTTCTAGTGAAGTTAAGACACTGATGTGAGCTCTTCCTGTAGACATTGCAAATCTGCAGTAAACTAATTTGTTGCTACTAAGTATTGCCCTACACTGTACCCATGTACATGATCATTATTTATCAAAGGATGTTATAAGAGAAATGCCTTTAATCTTTCTTACAATGTTTTGGGCTGCATGCATTTCCTGGAGATGGAGGGAAAGAAATTAGCAGAAGAGGGCCTGAATTGGTAAAGTAAATCCAAACTATATTTCTCAATTCTGGAAAAGTTAAGATCTAGAAAACTAGGATGCTTAGCGCAAACCCTCCAAGCAGAAGAATTTAGATTTATATCTGAATCCAGACAGGCAAGTGTTTTCAATCTGGGTCTGGGGCTCGTAAGGCTAATGAACAGCAAAACTATTTTCAGCGTACCACCCCTTTTAGATAATGCCAGCCCACTGGCCTGCCTCCACAAGCATTTTGAATTGGTTTTTGTTGTAGAGATCATTATGCACCTTGATCTCTCTGTCATGGAGACTTTATATGTATTCTTCCTGGCCCTGGACAGATGAAATATTTATATCAGGTCAGAAAAAAGTAGCAAACAGACAACATAAAGGCCTAAATCCTGGTAACTTTGGCCAAGCCAATGGAGAAATATTTCTGAAAGAATCAGGGGTAAAACTGAATTGGTGTAAGTAACATCAGTCTATGTTTCGTATGTCCATGTCCATCCCAGGGTAGTTTGCTAGCAGTAGATGGATTCAATACCGTGGCAAGGAAGTTTGGCACCCACAGAGGCAGCCTGCCCTCAGCCCACGCACAGATCTGGGGGGCACGTGCCCCCCCATGCTTGTCCAGGAGTCCATGCAGCGACGGGCACTGCCCTTCCCCTGTCCCTGTGCCCCCCCAAATGAGCCAATCACAGCTCTGTCCCACGCCCCAGCCCAGCTCCTTTTGGCGTCCCTTCACTTCCGCACCCAGGACGGTCGCCCCGCTCATCCCACACTTGCTACAGCACTGGATATGTGATCTACTCCCTTGCTGTCCAGTGGCAAGGCACGGGAATAGCTGTCTGCTGTGGGAATTACCCCTGGACAGCAGTACATCTCCTCTTTGGTTCTGATCTAATTCATATTGGCAGCATAAATTACACAACGGCATATGTTAGCTAGTCTGGATCTTCTGTGTCTCTTTAATCTAAAATAAAGGTCATGCAGGCAGAAAACACACGATTGTTTGTCATATTGTGCCCAAGTGGAGGAGGGCTTCTCCTCTCACCTTACAGTAGTTAGGTTTTTTTCAGAAGACACCAGTCTCCTGTACCTGGTAGTAATAGAGTTATGTTTCAGTTGAAGTGGCAGAAGCCTGAGTTCGGATGTGGAAGGGACCCGGTAAAGTCTGCCGCTAACAAACCTCCAGGGAAGTGGTTGTTATATTTGTCTTT
Organism: Caiman crocodilus; assembly: GCA_030014935.1. Lineage (NCBI taxonomy): Eukaryota > Metazoa > Chordata > Crocodylia > Alligatoridae > Caiman > Caiman crocodilus. The sequence continues at coordinate 21,168,844 of JAGPOW010003685.1, forward strand.
CTCTGTAGAACATCATAATTTAAAACAAAAAAAACTTTTAAAATAGCAACTCAACCTTTTTCCAAGCTGGCAGAATGTACATACCGATTTCTTCCCTCTGAAAACCCGGCATCAAAATCCTAGTAACTGACCAGATGATTTGTGGGACCCTAGTGGGAGCATGTACTGGAATGAAAGAATTTAAAGCTTAATTATAAGTATTGAAGAAAATATCTGTCAAAACTGCTGCAAAGCTTAATTATAAGTGTGTGTTGAGTGTTAGGGGGGCAAATGAAGGTCAACACAGCATTGCGTGTGACAGCACCTCTCCCTTCCCCCTCCCCAATAAAATTGGATACTGAAGGGGAGAATAGGCAAGCCAGTCTGGGACCAGATCCTAATAGGGCTGAGGTCAAGGGAAGCTGCGGGTTATTTGTAAGCCACATCAGAAGATTGGGTAAATGCAGGAGTTGATCCATGTGGAGAAGCTTTTTGGAGCAATGATTGGGGGTGGAGGGGTGTCTGGTGGCTGCTTTCATAGCTGCAAGGCTTTCTCCATTTCTATTTACTCACAGCTTGCTGTTTGTAATGTCCTAACAGATATGAGTATTTTCCAGGTGAGGCTTGAAGGTATCTGGGGGAGAGAAAGACTCAGAGGCATGTTTCCTTTTTTGTCTCGAGTGAAGAAACAACAAATATATATATTCCTGTCCTTCCAACTTCCCTTCTCTCCCTTCAGCTAAAAGCACGGTTGCAGAGTAGAGCACACAGGTGGATTGTTGCTACTCCTTCTCCCAGCAATGTTCAGCTGAGCTTTCTTCTAGCCTCACCCCTAGCTGTTGAGCTGCTGTCCTCACCTGAGGACGGTAATGGCCTTGTAGAGGGGATGGGGAAAAAGAAAGAACTTGCAAAATGAACCTTCCCCCTGGAGCTATTCAACTGCTAATTTGGTCAGCTCCCAACCACAGCTGGCTCTGAGTACAGAAAGGAAAGTTCATTTGCAAATTGAGATGATATCTTTTATTGGACCAACAAGATTTTTGCAAAAAACCACTTCTTTAATTGCAAGCTTTCTGGCACAAAAACACCATTGCAAGTTGATGAACTTTTCTTTCTAACAAAGCTAACCTACTTCTTATTTAGGATTGCCTTAATTCATTCTTTTTTCTCCATAAGTTGGTGTGGATTCGCGGGCAGACATCTTACTGTACAAAACCACGCCATTCTACACAATTGCAGAATTTCATATATGAATCCGAATCGAATCTTTTCCAAGGGTTGCATATGTTAAACCTGAAACCTGCGTTTGATGGAATGAACACTGCAGCTCCCCGTTGCACAATTTTTACCTGCAGATCTAACCAGAGCCTATCCCTTCACTCCCTCGTCAGGTCTGACTCAACAGAGACCAAACCAAGCATGACCAAACCAAGCAACTTATTAAAAGTTTGACATCACCATAATTCAGCCTTTATCAGGTCTGGTGCTTTCACTGTCTAAATTCTCCCGTTCTCGACCAAGAGAGTTTCAGAACAACCTCCTAACTGTATAAACCCCACTGCCACCGATGTTCCCCTTAGATGACATCAAAGAGCGTTATAATCATTGGTCTCCGTCCCAGAGACGTATTAGAATTCACCTGCGTGGCTAAAACCTTCGGAGCCCCGTGGCCCTGTTGTTCTCATCACAAAGCACTTCGCTGGTCAAGGGGCACGTAGTGAAACTTCACAGCCTGACAAGATGAAGATTAATTTCCAGGCTCAAAAGAGAGAGCTGTTGGTGCAGAAGGTCACTTAATGCTAGTTGGTGCTCTCCAGCATTAGAACCGGGAAAGGAAATTTGACAACACAATGCGTGGGCTTGGAAGACAAATCCTATTCTCTGTACTGGGGTCAGCAACATTTTGCCAGTCTGGGCTGGAGCTTGGGAGCTTGCTCCCTGCCACCAGCTTCAAATTTCATCCTCCCCAC
>JAGPOW010003685.1:21207772-21255346 GCA_030014935.1 Caiman crocodilus
CAGTTAGGGTGGCTAGGATGTGGAACCGGCTTCCTAGGGAAGTTGTTCTTGCTCTTACCTTGGGCGTCTTTAAGAGTAGATTAGATAGGTACTTGGCTGAGGTCCTGTGACCCTGGCACTCGATCCTGCCACTGGTGGGGGGTCAGAGTAGATGGCCTGCTCTAGACCCCTTCTGACCCTAGATACTGTGAAACTATGAAACTATGAAAGTTGGGTAAAGGACGTGATCTAGAACGTGTCAGAACCTAGAATTTCCATTTTGTAGAAAATGTTGAGGTTTGGAAACATGTGCCTGTACTTTGGAAAAAGACAAAATAACTTTTAAATTTCCCAGGAAACAAAATCTGAAAAAAACTAAGTTTTAGAAAACTGTTATTGTCTCCATTTTGCAATGTTGACGTTTCATTTTGTAGGCTTTTCCTTTTCATATTATTACTTGATGATATTGTGCAGCGTGATATAGCACTAGTGGATATAACGTATTGGAAATAGTCTATATTTAATTTTTTATCATTTAGGGCTCCAGCTCCTTGTCATTAACTGAAACATTTTATCCCCTCTTCTGTGTCAAAGGCTACGTGGGAAGTCGAGGTGTTAGTGCATGAAGCATGAGGCCTCTGGACTGTAACTACCATAGCATAGAGCACATAGGTGACATTTCCAGATCAAGAATTTGGGATCTGGTGGTATAATGAAACACTTTGAGAAAGCGTTTATTTATATTCAGTAAGTAAAAGCTCTAAATATTAATCAAGTATACAGAGTGGCGATTTTTCCATGCGAGTTGATAGGAGTTTGCTTCCAGGCACTTTATTCTGGTTTGAAGCTTCCAGTGCAGACATGGAAATAACCCAGCAGTGCAAGGCCTCCGAGTTTGCTGCTTTTAGTCTTTCACATCTGCTGCCTACCACTTGAGTAGAAATAGGAGTTGGAGCAGGTGACAGGCCCCCAGGTCAATCCTGGATTCTATTCCTGGCCGTGCTGCTCTTGTCGCTTAAATGCTCTGCGTCTTATTTTCCCAATCAGTAAAATGGGAATAAGTTAACTGCCTCAGAAAAGTGTAATGAAACATAAGTAAATAGTACTTGCAAACTTGTGGCGGCCTCCATATTGATTTCTGACGTCCCCAATTTTCCACCATTCCCTTGCAAGGGGCAGCACCTGAAAATGGCTAGATCTTGAAGCTTTAAGTTTCAACCTTGGAACAATATGATCTGGAAGAACTGGTTTTAATTTTTTTTAATCTGCTTTCATGCCATCTCTCTGAACATTCAGCTTAAGCCCCTGCTATGTTCCTACAAACATAATTGTTTCAATCTCCTGTGCTGTCGCTTTCCAGAAGACTTGTTCTATATTAAAAGGAAAACAAAAACCTTAAATGCAATAAAGATGCGGTGTCCTGTCTGCATTTCGGGGACAAGTCCAGGATTTTTTTTTGTTTAGTGATATGTGTGCTGTGATCTTTCAGTCCCATGCAGTTTGTGCAATTGTTATCATCTTCATGCAAAGTAGGTAGGAAATACCACTGTTCAAAATAATGCCGTTTTGTACAAATGTGAATGACTCTTTATAGAATAGAATTGATTTCTGGGTAGTTAGTTCATCCTTCTGTATTTTAGGCATTCTTCAGTGTTCAACCAGCCTTTGCTTTGGAGTATTTCACCTAGCATCTTGAAAAAAACAGGTCCAAAATCATTGTTGGGAAGGTAACAGACTCAGATTTTCATTGCTTTGCTGTGAATGGGAAATGAATTTGGCACATAAAGTTGAGGATCATATTATTCGTATGAAGGATTCTTTTTTTAACAGGGTGAGCTCGATCATCATTGCTTTATCCATTTCTCTAACAAATACCAATCGAAAATGCAGCAAACTCTTTGTTATGAAGCAGGGTGATGGCCCGTCTCATGAATGAGGACACATGAGTCCAGTACATCACCTTATGGCATGTCCGCGTTATCACATTGATTTAAAAGCTGTCTGCAGTAATGAGCTTCAAATAACCTTTTGCCCTTTAGATTTTTACAGACTGATCCACCTGGCAAAAGGTCAACGCATATCATACCTATACAATCCAGTCCATAAGTATCAGTGGCTTTTTCTTCAAATTGTGTGTGTATTATTTAAAAAGAAAAAAAAAAACCCAAAACTTGCCTAATCACACCTCACTTATTTTTAAGTAGTACATGTGGTTTAACTTTTCACCCACTTTTCCACTGGAAGACTTAATGTTAACACCCAGAGACACCTGTCTTAGATTAGTGGAACCGTTTACTGTAAATGATGGAACAGAATAGATGTGCTATCAGTTTAGAAACACAAAACTAGGTCGGATCTGCTTTTTCCCTTCTTTTTATTCCACAGTCCAGGAGATGACGTTGAAAGCCGCGGGAAATGCAGTGAATAGCAAAGTTAAAATGCAGCCAACATGTTTAGCTTTTCTGTGTGAATGCACCTGAAAATCTCATGTCCACTTGACAAGAGCATTTTTGTCATTCCACAGTGGCAAAACACGGGCAAAATTAGAAGTGGTCTGCACTCAGGGCCTGAAAGGGCACAGAGGTTTCCTGGGGGTCACCTGTTTTTGGATCTGGGCAAATTTCATGGTCCCAGCTGTCCAGATGATTTGCAGACGACACCAGCAGACTACAGCAACCTGCTGTGAATCTTCTTGCAAAGAGGTTAAAGCATAGCAGTCACCCTACACAGTGTTCAATGAAGTTAGAAAAATAAAACAAACTTTCCCCGGTGCCAGTTACCTGGAGAGTTCCTCTTCTGCTCATTTGATTGACTGGTTGTCAAATACTTAATTCTCTCACGTTCACCTGAAGTTGAGTCTTCCGCTGTATACCTAATAGCCCTAAACAATATTAAGAAACCAAACAAGAAAGACTGAAACAGCAATGGATACTCTTTGGATTTCAAAATGAAGGAACTGATGCACTATAAGCATTGTACTTATCTTCTTAAGATAAGCATGGCAACTGCAATGACTGCTGTGACAGGCTTCTTTCTCTATACGCTTGCCACCCAAACACTCAGAAGTTCATACTCATTATTACTGTAGCCTTATCCTGGGCCTCAGTCCCGGATTATTTCTCATATGTCCATCAGTTTATCCACATAAACTCTTTCTCCGACCGGAACAGATTATGGAGTGATTCTGAGAAAGAAAATGAACAAATCCCACAAAGAATTCATACTACTCGGTTTAGCCCTTTTTCATTTTTTCCCCATGCCTAGCTCTTCCCATCATATTTTTCTTGTATTAAAATATTAAAATTGCAGTGAGATTTCAGAGGTGTCACTGTCATTCTGCAAGGTGGCACATGTCTCATTACTGTTGTCGTGTTTGCAACACTGGGCACGTCTACACGAGATGTTTACTGTGGAGTAGACTAAATAGCTCCACAGTAAACGTTGTGCGTCTACACATTTACACTGGAGTAAACGAATCAACTCCGCAGCAGGATAGCATTTGTAAATACAGGTACTACCCTACTGCAGAGTGTTTGTCTCCACAGCTGCGCACATGTTGACTGAGGCAGTGCAGGGACCGCCTGCCAGCATTCAAACGGTGCACCCAGAAGCAATAAGCTCCAGATTGCATTGCTCTGTATTAATTGCATGTGTAAACGTGCCCACTGTGATGTTTTCAAGAGCTTCCCCATAGATATCTTTGACACTCCAAACTGAAGCCGAAAGGGCAACACACACAAACTATTTCTCCATGATGTTGTTATTCTCACTTCTTTGACAAAAGTACTTCGGTAAGTGCGGAAATGAATGGAGAACATTGCAACTAGTTCTAAAACTATTATTCACTCAGACAGTAGTATGACTGTTCATGTTAAGATATCGTTATAACACAGTTATAAAATGGTATCATTCATTTTCAGATGCAGTTAGCTGAGGCTAGGTTATTTCATTGTGAACTTAGGGTAAGAGTATGCATTAAGCATTTGAAACCAAGATATTGCACTGTGCCTTGTCTGCCACCTCATAATATAATGGTCCTGTGAGATGTTTCAAATAGTTTGCCTCCTCTTCTAGGGCATAACATTGTGGAATTTCTACTCACTACCCACCAGACCCAACTGGTGACTGGAAATAGATAGATAATTTGTCGGCTAAATTTGGCTCTTAGAAATTCCTACTGCGCACCACTCACTGACATCATTCAGCTGTCGAAATATCAGGCTCAAAAAGCATAAGCAAAGAAGGAGTCCTTTATCTTGATAGCCCCTGTACAGCTCTGCCCTACCACGCACTGCTATGCTATTGTCTTTAACTCAGGATACTGGATGGCAGGAGCTAACCCAGTGTGTCACTCAAGGATTAGTTAGTGAGAAACCAGCTCTCTTGTTTTCCCTGTATTAAAATTGCATAGATTTCATAGACATTTGGGCTGGACGGGACCCCGAAGGATCATCAAACCCAGCCTCTGGCCCTAGGGGAGGAAGTCAGCAGGGATCATAGGATCTCTGCAAAATAAGCATCCAAATGTGCCTTGAAGGTGGTCAAAGTGGGTGCTTGAACCACCTCCAGCAGCAGTCTATTCCAGACCTTGGGGGCTCGGACAATAAAGAAGTTCTTCCTTATGTCCAGCCTGAATTGGTCGTGGTAGAGCTTGTGACCGTTTGATTTTGTCATCCCTTGGTGTTCCCCTAGATCCTGATGAACACCCCTAATAAACTTATAGGTGGCCACCAGATCACCCCCCAGCCTGCGCTTTTCCAGGCTGAAGAGCCCCATGGCTCTCAGCCTCTCATCATAAGGTCTGTTTTCCTGACCCCTAATCATGCGTGTGGCTCTCCTCTGCACCTTCTTAAGCTTCTCCACATCCTTTTTGAATTGTGGAGCCCAAAACTGGATGCACTACTCCAGCTGCAGCCTCACCAAGGCCAAGTACAAGGGGAGAATGACGTCCCAGGATTTGTTTGAGAAGCATCTATGGATGCAAGCCAGTGTTTTGCTCGCTTTACTAGCTGCAGCATCACATTAATGGCTCATGCTCATCTTGCAGTCAATCATGACCCCCAAGTCCCTTTTGTCTGTAGTGCTAGCCAGCGTAGCACTGCCGAGCCTATAAGCATGCTGCAGGTTTTTCCTCCCAAGATGGAGAACCATGCATTTTTCAGTTAACATGCGCAGCATTAAGCTACCAAGACATTTTGTCTGTTAATGGTCATGTTTTAAGGCCACCGACATGACTGTTCTGAGAAATGTACAACTGAAATGGCATTTTTTTGATCCCAGCACTTTGATAGGGAGTGGACAATCACAAATAGACTATGAATGTCAGTAACTACAGTATGAAGCTTGAGAATTATGAGTGACATCAGGTTTTCAACACATACTTGTGTCCCATAACAGAAGTTGACTTAAGAAGTTCCATTAGAGCCGATATTAGGTGTTTGGGGCCCTGTAGAGTTGAGTCAGCAAGACAGGGTTTGTTGGATTGTATTTTTTTTTCATCTTCACCATGAGTCATACAAATACACTTCTATATTTTGAGAGAGACTTTGAATTTCTGCACAAAAGCACAAAACCAGAATGCCTTGTGGTATTGCACAGGAAATGCCAAGTGAAGTGCTCACGTTGGTGAATCTGAGATGCTGCCTTCTGTCATCCACAAGAAGCCCCCATTGCTTTTTATTTAAGCGTGCCTATGTATGTCGTAGCTAGAGCTGCACTTTCATTAAGTTGCTTGCCTTGCAGCTGTGGATCATGCAGGTGTATAAGTCTCCAAAGCTGATGATACAGTCTTTGCCAAACTCCTTTGCTTTCCGTGGTATAAGAGGCAGGAAGGTGAAAGGTTGAAAAAGTCAAACTCCACAGTTGAGGTGTTGGAAGTGTCGGTCACTTTGGAAAGACTGTTCCCACTGCTATTCACTTGCTTGGGAGCAGATTCAGGCTGTAGTTGGCAATTATTGGCATAAAACCTACTTCAGGTCACGAGTTCCTAGCATTTGAATGCCTATTTTAGCGCCCCTGATTGAAAGGTCTGTTGCATGTTCCAGGTTACTAGTCAAATAGTTTGGGGAATTGTATATATTCACGTATTCACTTGAGGAAGGACTGCAGTTCAATGCAGGCATCATCTAGAGCAGAGGTATCAAATACATCATGTCCCACAGGCCAGGTAAGGAGTGCAGCGGCAGTCCATGGGTCAGATCAAGTCCACAAACTGGCCCCATATACTGAATCCAACACGCAGGGCCAGGGCCAGTGAATGCCATGCGTGCCATGTAGGCTAATCCTGGACACAACACACACAGTGTAGACCCATCAGCAGCACCATAGGTCAGATTATATGGTTCCACGGGCTGACTGTATCTTTGACACCCCTCATCTAGCGCCCTTTGAAATCAGCAGAAAGACTCTCCAGATTAAATGGTATTTCCTGGCTAACAGATGATCCAAGTGTTTCCAGGGTCAGTTAGTAACTCTTCAATGACCAACGCCAAAGTTTTGCCACCTGCAACGTCAACACACTCAAACCTCTCTTCAGATATTTGAAAAATCATTATGAAAGGATCTAGAAAAATGTGAATATAAGGACTTCGGCTCTTTGTGATGTGCATTATTTGGCATATGACATAAGAAGATATAGCTATCATGTGATTAAGTTACCCAAGAGCTAATTGCATGTTCTCAGAATGATATTCGTGCATTGGGCTCACGGGGCCTGAAGCTAAGCACATAGCAGCTCAGAGAAAATTTCTATGTAGGAATTTATCATCTAGGCATTTTATGGTCTTTATAAGCATACTCAAATAAAGAGAGGAGGGCTGAAACAACAGAATATTAGAGTGATAAGCAGACCTAATACTCACTAAAAAGGGTTTAGATCTATTTTTGGGTAGAAAGGCCCAAGTCTGAATTTTAGCATCTGGAAATGTACTTCATCCATTCCTGAGCTAGGGGCGATTTGTAAAATTCAGAACTGAGCCTGAATTCAAATTTTTTAATAGCCCCGAATGCTTACCTGGTTGGAACTAGGATTTATCTCAAGACTGTAGCCAGCATTGTTTCATTATTTATTTTAGTTTCGAGGGTTCAGGGCCAGATCCTTGCCTACTGTAAATCTACATAGCTGCTTTGACTTCAGTGCGGACTGACATCAGCTAACAATCTGCCTGTCATCTCACAAAATGCACCTGTGAAACTTCAGTCATGCTTCAGCTCTACAGCTATCATTACATACGCATTATACAGTATTACTACACTTCATCCAAGTGCACTGACTAGCTGTAAGGCCCTGCAGGAATGTAGCGCCTGTCATGTATTTCAAACTGAAAGGTTTCTATTACAGCTCACATTCTGTTAGATTTTCTTGAATCCCAGTAAGAGCCATGATTTGGGAGGGAAAAAACAGCCTGTGACTTTAAACGTGCGCTCTGGCCATTGCAAGTCATGCTCTCCTTTTATACGCAGAAGATAGGGGAGTGTGACACCTTTTAGACTAACTCATTCAGAGGGGCATGAGCTTTCATACGCTACAGCTTACTTCATCAGCTGTGATGTGTAACCCGGACGAGACCCAAGTCCCCCAAATGGATTATGGTGGCAGCTGTATGAACTGATGAGACAAGAGTTTCCAGGGGAGGGAGGCAGGTAGAGAGATGTTACAAGAGAGGTCGACCTAGAATTGGCTCAAGGAGCCTGTGGAAGACAAAAACCATGCAACCTGATCCAAAGCCCATTAAAGTCACTAGAATAATTTGTTTGGGCTTCGATCAGCCCTCTTAGATTAAATGAAATGGGAAAACAATTATTTTTTTTAAAAGGGGGGGATCAACAGGAGGGAGAGAGGCAAGGTTGTATAACATTGGAAGTCAACTGGCAGCAAGGAAGGGGCCTGCCAGTTGAGAACTAAGATAGGGCTTGGCAAGTCGTGGTAGCAGGTTGGCGAGTGCCCTGTAAATGCTGAGCCAGAGAGGTTTCTGTAGCACATAGCAAACAGGGTCCAGATACTCGAGAGAGAAAAAAATAGAGAGGGGAAAGGAGGGGAGGGGGGAGAGAGGGAAGCTGGCTGGCTAAAAAAGCATAGCTAATTATTCCAGCCAAGGGGATCTATCCCTGGAGATTTCCCCCCCTTGTTTAGTTCCTCCTTGCCGTTTTTATTTGGGAAATAATGTCGAGCCTGCCGAGTAACTCCTTTTAAACCTAGTGGATTCCAAGCAGATCCTTGTAAAGCAAACTGTGAAGCTGATGGAATAAAACTTGTAACCTGCTTTGGGGAATATCGGCGGCACATTTTTAAAAGATTAAAATTACCTAGAGGCTCAAGGCTAGTTAATAAATCCAAACGGGCCCCAAGAACTGAATAGACTCTGCTTCAAAACCTGGTGACATGGAAAATATTTTGCTTAAGCGTATCTGGGAAATGGGAGCATGCAGAAAAAAATATGACCCACAGAAATGTAAATTTGCCACATGAAGCCCGCTGCCTTCAAAGGGGAATGAAGAAGATAACTGCTCGTGCTCGCTGGGTAAAATCCTGGCATTGATGAACTCAGTTTTGCCTTTGGCTTTACAAGGGACACAGTTTTACCCTGGGTGAAAGGGCAGCAATGTCCAGTGTGACTGGTTCTGCCTCAGGGCCCTAACAGGTTCAGGAAAGGCTGATTATTGACATACAGAAATACTGGCTGCAGGTGAGAGTAAGAAGCACACTGGGCCCGCATTTGTTAGGTATAAAAGATAGCGGGTTAAAAATTCACCGCACCAACAAAGGAGAAGTTCTCCCGGGGAATTTCTGCAAAAGCACCAGATAGAGAAATAAGAAAGCCTCTGAAAGGGAAAGTGGTTATTTCAGCAGCATAAAAAGCCTGGACAATGCACTGCAGTCCAGGAAAAAGCAAACAGGTTGTTATGATAAAGCAAAACGTCCCGTGGGGAAATAGATTTGAAGTGGCAAATGTGCTTGGGAGGGATAAGTGTGAGCTTTTGAGAAGGAATTGCAACAACAAAGAGGGGAGAATATGGTGCTTTCTGATAGAGGAGGGCTGTGGGGGATTCCCGGCATACCGAGTGCCAAGAATGTTGAGCACATCAGGACTGCGGACAAAAGAGCTGGGATAATATCAAGCAGCTATCAATGACAGCAGAGAGGGCATCCTGCATGCTGTCGGTGCAGTGGGCTGTTAAGATTTGGGCTCAGGGACGCCAAAAGAGAACATTCTTATTCCGACTTACGGCCCTTTTAGAAGCTATAGATTAAGTGCAATATCTCTTGGAAGCGAAAGAGAGAAGATATAGGAGGGACGGAGTGAGTTAGCGAGATGAGGAGCGGAAACCTGCGAGCCTCTCGGAAAGGCACGGACCCTTTTTTTTCCCCCTTTGATAATTATTCGAACCTGTGAAATAGTTCTCCTGCGTTCAGATTTCGATCGCAGTTGAAATCTGTCCCAATTTTCATTTGAAATCAAGACTGTTAAGCCTGATGTTGCAAAACCAGATTCTCCCTTGAATAACTTTAAACTATTTAGGAAGGAATTCAAGCATCAAGGAGCCTGGTTGGAGGTGCGAAGGCTGCCGCTAATGAGTGTCATTTGATTCGCAAGACCGGCTCCCACGTCCGTAGGTCAGAATTCATATAGCCTCCCTGCCCCTACCCTCCAGACTAAGTTTTTGTGATGTAAGGAGGCGATATGAAGAAATGCCGTTCTATCGTGACACATGCCTGGCCTTACACCCACCCAGCAGTTTTGTTATATTCCTTCGCCCTGTGTTTTCCCTTTCATTAGACTATAAAGTCTTTGAGGTCCTGGGACCATGTCTCCCTATATTCATTAAGCACATAGCACAATGCAGATGGGATTCTCGCTGAAGCCTCTATCGGAGTCCAAAAACCAGTAATAAAACAGGATGATAAGCAAAGGGTTAGAGGAGTTTTTTTAAATCATCTGAGAGATTTTTCTTTTTTCAAAAGAAATGTCACGTTCTTTTCCCTTTGTCAAGCACGACCCTCCATTGGCTCACAGCTTCTTGCAGGGGGAGATCATATATGGCTGTACCAGGGACTAGAAAACAGGGCTTCTGGACGTCACATAGAGCTAAACCCTTCTGTCAAATTTTCAGGTACCCACTTCCATGTTTCCAGTAAAAACATCTATTGTGCTTGCCCTCATGTGAGCTATGATTGATTTAGAAGATACTCTGAGCTGCAGTATCTGTATCAAGTATCTAAAAATACGAGCCAAAATGAAGAACATGAAGATATAAATGCACTGCAGAGGTAAAATGGAAATGTAAAGAAGGGACCTTGAAAAACAGAAATGAGTGGCTTTAATCCACAGCTGAATTCTGCAGGGATATAGGCATACAGTGAAGAAGAATAACTACCACTAAACTTTATTTGTGGAGCAATAGGCAAGCCTCTGCTGTCCCTTTGTCTGCCTCAAACTGGCTCACCCTTGACTGAGGACCTATATCTTAATTACCAACTTCCTCCAGCTCCTTAGGTAAGGAGCATCGTTAATTATATTGTCTATCACCACATCTTTCCTCTTAACAATAAGTAACAAAATCAATTACCATAACATTGATTAATACCCATCATTAGGTATTAATCAAGTACATCACTCTAAAGTGAGCCTTTACAACTCACTCTCCAATTCCTCCTTTCCTGCAGCAGTTTAACAAGTCTCCGTGGGCACATCTACACATGTACTTTATTGTGTAGCAGACTAATTTAGTGCACAGTAAAGCATCGCCATCTACGTGTGCATGGCAAGTGGGTTGGTGCAGACTAATTTACAGTGCTGTCAGACAGTCACATCAGACACAGGTACTGTCCAATGGCAGAGTAAATTACTGCTCTCAAAAGCATGTGTACATGGTGACATCAGGATTAGTTTACTCCAGCTGAAATTGCACCAGAGTTTATTCAGTCACATTAATTGCACGTGTAGATGTGCCCAGTGAGTCTTTCAGGTTTTACTTTCTACTCAGACCTAGAAAGTGTCAGATCCCGTTTTCTGATTTGTTTCTGTTGGGAAGCTCTTCCTCCAAGTTTTGATAGACTTGAGTCCTTATGCTAGGATTTTGCCCTTTTGGCAGTTGTGCTTCTGTACATAACACAAAGTTCATCAGCTACAGACCGCCAAGGCTGATTTTCTTCACAATAGTATTTGCATTTGTGTCCATAGGTACACTTCTTCTTATAAGGACGTGGTTACTTCTTGTGTTCTTATACACTTGATTTCTTCCTAAGAAAATTGTCCAGATTTGGGCTGTGACAGTCAAGAGGGTCATCAGAAGGCACGAGTACTGTGTCTTCTTGTACTGACAGCGCACACTTAATTAGATTCAGTTTTTTACAAGCTGCCAGACCCCACATTGGTGTCACCTCCCAAGGTACCCCAATGAATAGGAATCCGTTTGCTCGATTTCTATATTGGAAGCAAAGCAATACCCTTGCACCAGTATATTTGTTCCTAAACAGCCAGTGGTTTTGATGTTTGTTGGACTCACTTTTAGTCTCAATTTTAATTTTCTGTATTCGTGCTCTGGTAAAATATTAACCCAAGCTCCAGTGTCCAATTTAAATTAAACCATTTTTCCTTTGCACTTCCACTGGCAAAATCTAGTCCCTGTCATTGATTCTGATTGATTTTAACGTATTTATATAAAATTATTCTGGTGTGTTCTTACTTGTGTGCACTTGAGGTATTTGGGTGCCCATAGACATTCTCCAACACATGCTAACTAGAATGCTTTGGAGCAGACCTCATTAATCGAGTCTCCTGGAGCGTTCCAATTACAACGCTCCAGTGTCCCTCACCATCACTTGTATTAAGCATCCTACATTTCAAAATAGCCATGGGGGCGTGCTTTAACTAAAACTTATTGAATGAGCTTTAGTTAAAGTGTCCCTGTGGCCATTTTGAAACATGGGATACTTAATACACATGACAGTGAGGTGTTTTAACTGGAGCAGATCTCTGGGAACTGCTCTAATTAAAATGCCCCTCCCCACACCCCTCAGCATATCAATAGGCACCTATAGTGTTTGAGATCTGAAATACCTAGCAAAATGTTTCCTCTTTTTGAAGGTAAAATAGAGCTTTCCAATTGCAGCACAACGTTTGCAGCCACATTGCCTTGCCCATTGGCTGTATGTCTGCCCATGGGCGCTCCCTCCTGTAGAAGGCCAGTGGAAAATGTCACTCTGCGAGGAGGCTTCTTGTCCACAGAAAATTCCAGCCTGTGAAGTGGCTTCTTCAGACCACATTGTTTGATGCCTTCGGCAAAGCCACAAATAATTTTCTCTCTAATCAGATCCTCTGTCAGGTCCCTAAAAGCACAAGTCTTACTCAGTCTCTTTAGCTCAGTATCATAGTGATCTCTACTTTGTTCTGGTGTTTGCTTGCCCATAAAAAAAATCTGTTTCTTTCAAGAGTCTCATTCTTTTTTGGCATGCAGTACTCCTCAAATTCAAACAGTATTACACTTAACTGCATATTTTGGCCTTCTTCGAAGGTTAGGTGTTATAAACAACCAGGCCTTCCTTCCTCCCGGTATGCAAGAAGACTAAGGATTTGATTCTGTCATTGTTCTCTCCTCTGACTTCTAGGCACCACTCAAAAGCTTTGCCTAAATGCTCTCCAATTATCTAGTATATTGCCTGACAGTAAAAGGACAGGTAAACGTTACGACACTTCTGTGACCATGAGTCCTTAAACTATAACTATGCAGGAAGACCACTTCCAGTAGTCCTTATCCTTCCACGTATCTGTGTTGCTCCACTTGCTCTCCATTTCCAACTTCTCTTTCAGGCTGAAATGCAAATTCTTTCAAGTTCATTCTCATTTGCCACTACTGACACCATGTAGTGGACACCAAGTTCAGCAAATACAAGCGTACAATGAATGAGAAGAATTACCACTAAAATGAATCTATGGAGCGGTAGGCAAGCCTCTGAAGTCCCTTTGTCTAGCTCTACCTTGCTCGCTCCTAACTGAGGGACCATCTCCTAATTGCATCTTCCTCTAGCTTCTTAGTTAGGGAGCATCTTTAAATCACTACAGACTTAACAGACAGGGTGTTAAATCTGCCTTTCGCTATAACCATGCAGTGTCATTGGCTCATTAAATAAAGTGCTCCTACTGTTTTCCCAAATGAGCTAATACAGGGGTCCGCAACCTATGGCCCACAGGTGAGAGTTGGCCTGAAGAGGTCTGATCTGGCATGGGCAATAAGTATCAAAGAGCTGCGTTGCCCATCCTCTCCACACCACTGCCCTCCACTGCAGAGCCTGCTGCTCCCCAGCAGCATCTCTAAGCTTAGCCTTGTTGCAGAGGGGTCAGGTATCTAGCCACTGGCCACTTGGAGGGGGGAAGAAGGGCAGTGACTCAATGCCTACGGCAATGGCTAGGCTGACGCGCAAACTCATCGGCAAAAGCTTACCTACCCCTGGTCTAAAGGATGTACTAGTTGATAGCCAATAGCCTGCCTGGTTTCATGCTGGGTGGGTGAAAGTCGTGAGGCTAGAATCTCAGTGATCTATAATAAATACGTGAATATTTTTTTCTAACACTGCAGGCCCTTATACTGGATTACAAAAAGTGTAACAGTGTTCTGGGTAAGGTCTTGACCCTCCAGTGTTTTATCCATATACAGCAAAAGCTGTATATCTGGCATCTGTGGGGACTGGGGAGTGCCAGTTATCTGAGAGGCTTCTTTGCCTGTTCAGACTGCCGCCCATCCTGCCGCGTCCGGTACGCCAGGGCTTTCACTCCCTGGCATCACTGTGCCAGGGGACAGAGAGGGGGGCCCCATGCAGGCTGCTTTGCCCTGGGCCGTAGTCCAAAGTCAGTGAAGTGGGACTTGGCAAAACTGGAAGTGCTACGGTGGGACTCCCGGTTTTGCTTTTGCCGCATTGATCGGCATGCTAGTTAATAGAGCATTCCGGTTAACACAGTGCCGGATAGCACAGCTTTTACTTCTTTTAGTCTAAGACACAGCCTACATATTGATTTGTTTGGTTTGGGAGCTTAACGGTGTAATGCAAAGCAGCTGTACTAACACCTCTCCCATAAAAGCCATAGATAAAAGGCTATCTGTCTTTCAACCTATCATTAAACAAAAATCAGGCCAATGAAGAATAGAGGTCAATTTTCATGTTGCATGTATTTGTGCTCAAACTTTGGTCATACAACAGCATGGTGAAGCTGCTAGAGAGCATGAGTCCTTCTGCGATGCAAGGGGTGCCTTGTTGCTCTGGGAGGAATGGTAGCGTGCCAATATTTGCTCCCATGGAGAGACTATATATGTATGTGGGGAGTGAGTGACTGCAGCTCCAGGCAGCATGTGCGCACCCCAAAACTTCTGGGCTGGATTATATGGCTGCTAAATGAAACTGCAAGAAACACTCCAAAAGGAACCAGGCTAATTAATAGCTACAGCCGGCCCAACAGCACAGCTTGACAAGCGCAAAGGACCACAACAAGAAACAAGGGGAAAGACCTACCCTCTAGGCCTGGGCTGCAGGTAGTTTAGGTCACAGCTCCACAGGGAGCAGAAAGTTGCAAACCTCAACCCTGGCCCAGACTAGCAGGACTAGAAAGTCCCAAGTTTCAACCCTGTTTAAACCGCCAGGCCTAACTCCTGGCCAGCCAACCCAAGAAACCAATACTCTTTTCCCCAGTATTAATATCTTAAAACCTCAAAAGAGAAGTGGAAAAGAAAAGGGGGAGAGAAGAGTTCCCAGACACGGGGACAATTCTCCCTCTCTCTCCTGTCTACCTGAGCTTCCCTTTCACTGTCTGCAGATCCTTCTCCCTTGGAGAAGACTTCACTCTTCGGCAGCCCCCACAGCTTCTCCTCCCCAAACCTGTCCAGCTCACCTTATAGCCCTTTGCATGACATCACCCTGGCCTTGTCCAGTCAGGGAAGCCACACTCCAGTTCCTCTCCCCACCAATCGGCTTGAAGAATCCTCTGCTTCCCCTGACCAATGAGGCCAGAGGGTTTTACCTATTTTCCCCAGACACAGGCCCCAGCTTGCCATGTGCTGAGCATGTGGCCAAAACACAGGGGCCACCTTGCCCACATTAAAAAAAAAGAAAAAACACACCAAAAAAAGCACAATATACCACCCAAGTGTGTGGGTGTTACAAATGTAATCTGCAAACTAGCTTGGTGTGTGCACTCAGTCCCATTTTACAAATCATTAATGAGTATATTAAATAGTACTAGACCCTGGACAGATCCTTGGCAAATTGGGAACCCAATTCATTACCTCCTCCCAATTAGACTTTAAGCCACTAATGACTACTTCTTGAGCATTGTGATCCAAGTCATTATGTATCTACCTTGCAGTATTTCATCTAGACTCTATTTCCTTTGCTTACTAATGAGAATGCCATGAAAATCTCGCTAAAGCCTTTAAGTCAAGGTATATCACATCCACTGCTCTCTTCCTGTGTACAGAGCCCATCACCCTGTCACATAGAAGGATATCAGTTTGGTCAGGCATGACTTGGTCTTGAGAAACCATGTTGACTGTCTATGATCAACTTGTTCTCTTCTAGATGTTAGAAATAAATTCCTCGAAGATGTATTCCATAATCTTTCCTGGGATCAAGGTCAGATTAATTGACAGATAATAATTTAAAGGATTATATAATTCCCTAGAACCTCCTTCTTCCATTTATCAAAGACAGGCACTACATTTGCTAAATATTCTGCAGTGACCCAGGACCTCACCTGAACTCCATGAGTTTGCGAAGAGAAGAGTCACTGGCTCTACAATTACCTCATCCAAATCCTTACGTATTCTGGAATTCATCTCCCCCAGTCCTGACAACTTGAAAGCATCCAACCCTGCTGGATTTGGTGAGAGTGCTCATTTGCTTGCTGTCTGAGCTGTTTGGTCATGTGTTTGGTACATGTTCTTGCTACTGGTTTCATAATACATCCTTTACCGTCTTCTGGTGCTGGCAAGTTAATTGCCTGTTATTCATTCTTTTTTTTAAAATGAAATACAAGAACAGACACAAAGATACATATAATGTGAAAAAACCTGGTATCAAATACACAAAACTGTGGGCCAGATTCTGCTCCATCGACTAAGCCTCTAAGTAGATTTAGGCACCTAAATGCAATTCTGTTCCACCCTGTTGAATTCCCTAATGCAAAAAAAGGTGGGTGCATGCTTCTCACTACTTTTTTGTGAGTCAGTTTGAAGGGGAAGATAACAGGGGGTGTGTCTACATGTGCAATTTATGTGAAGCAATAAGCTCCTGAGCTGATTGCCTTGGCGTTTATTGCTCCCAGGTGTGCCACGTGTGCCTGGGACGGCAGCACAATGAGCTGGGTTGGAGCAGCCCAGGCTGGCAGAGGGCCCCGGGGGTAGCCTGCCAGCCTGGGGCTGCCCCCCACCAGCTCAATCTGCTGCAGAGGCACTGGCAGGGTCACAAGGGTGCTCCAGTGCGGGGCTAGCCAGTAGGCAGCCCCCTTCACTGACAAGCCCTCATGCCCCAGCTTGCCACAGGAGCATCTACATGTGCACTGCTGTGGAGTAAAAAAATACGCAACAGGATTGTGCTTGTATGTACAAGTACTACCCTGCTGCAGAGTTCATTAGTTTACTCCAGTGTAGTAGGAGCACATATGTAGACGTGCAACAGTTCCAGCAGAACTAATTAGTAAATGGGGCTTTTTGGTGCTTTTATTTAATAGCTGATTCAATCAGCTATTAAATAAACCTGCCAAAAAGCCCTGCTGAGTCATGCAGATCTATACAGATGTTGAGCATGCCGGGTCAAGCTAACAGCATGCCTTTTCTGGGCATGTGATGTGCTTGGTGCAGGGGTGCACTGAGCTGAAAGTAAAGCACTGGGGGTGGGGTTTCCACATCTGTAAGCAGCTTTAGACACTAAGGTCTCCTTATACACCTAAAAGGTGGAATAGGAGCTGGTTCTGTCTGTCTTTTTTGAGTTTGTACAGTGGAGCCTGGATCCATATATTATTCCTGCGATGCAAACAATGAATAATAATACATTTAAAAGTGCTAAAAAATATCAGCAGTATGTGGACGGCAAAGAAAGATCTTTCCAGTGGATTTTGCTCAGTAAAGCATTGCTCTTCCTGCACTCCCTGTTATTTATGCAAAAGGATGCCATCATGGAGACCCCAATCAAAGGAAGGGGGATCAGCATGGGAGTTTGTCTGTCCATGTCTTCTGGCTTCTCTGAAAATGCCAGTGGCCATGGGATTTTGTGTGTCACAGTTGGGTATCAGCGCTTCCAACTGAACACCCTGCAATAATTAATAATAATAATTTTTGGTGTAGCATCACCTAACTAACCAAATATAAAGCAGGGGATAGATAGGATGCTGTCTTGCTGAAAAACCATCTGGAGATCACAGGTTTCAGTCCTCTCTGATTTTCTTTTGGGCAACAAACTTCATGGTCTTTCAGGGCAAGGCAAAAGAAGTAAAATAGGGTAATTAGTATAATTTCATTTTTTTGCCCCCGTCTTAAGGATCTTGTGCAATTGCAAAGATGACTTTAAATTTTAAGGTGAATGAAAAACAAATGGCATGTATATGAAATTTGGAGGCCTCTAAGAAGACCAGTTTAGGAAGTAAATTGCCTTTTTTATCTGAGTACCTTTGAAGTAGCCTCCCCAGAGAGACCATCTTAAGGCAAGCTTAAGTTAGTCATAGTGGACTGTTTAATAGCTTCCGAATGTAACCTCCCTATTTTCTAATCTACTGTAACCACTTACTTTCCTTGTTCTATTGTAATTACGGTCTATGTCTGAGGAGGTTATTTTGCACATAAGATAGCAAAAAAAATGGTTTCATCACATGGTAATATTGCAGTTTTACCATGACTTGATGTGAAGTAGCTATCTATTTGTACTATATACTCAACCTAATTCCTCTGTAATAATTTGAATTTTGTGGGGAAAAGCCTTCTGGTCCGTTTGAAAACATACCCATAAGTTTCATCTGATTGGACATCTGGTTTCAGTTTATTAGGTTTCAGCATCAGGGAATGATTGCCTCTAGAGTAAATAATCATAATACAATACCAGTAATATAGTAATAAAAGATGTAATTGGACTACACATTCTCGAGTGACCACTATATAAGTTTGACCATTTTGTATAGTGGCTGATACCCAAGTGTAGATGTATGACAAAATAATTTAAAGAAGAAGAAGAAGAAGAAGAAGAAGCATCTTCATGCTAAAAAGAAAGTAGCAAAAATATCGATAAAAACGAACAATACATTGGGGTGCCCTGGGAGCCAGGACAAAGGCTGGCATTTTCCATCTGCTAAGAAGCAAAGTTACTGAGAAATCAGAGTGAAAATTTGGGGCAGCAACAGAAAATGTAGTGAAATGGGGAAAACAGGTAGTGTTGTGGCAGATGAAATTCTGCTCATGCTTGTGAAGTAATGCACTTCAGAAGGTACAAATGAAATGGCTTGTACACTGTGTTGGGATGTGAATTAATTGTAAACTTCTGAGGAGAATGACTGCAGCATTACTGTGGACAGCTCAATAAAGACATCTGTTGAAATTCAATATGCAGTAGCAGTCAAAATTGTAAATTAGATGTTAGGCCACATTAAGAAGGGGATGGATATAATACAGAAAATATGATACCATTATATAGATCAATGAGACATGCTCACTTTGAATACTGCGTTCAGTTAGTGCATCCGATCTCAGAAAAAGAGGTAGTAGAAATGGCAGAGGTCCCAAGGAGGCAACAACAATTATTGGAGGTATGAAATAGAGTTAATATGAGGAAAGATTAAAAAGCAGAGTCCATGGAGAAGAGACTTTAATTTAGAAAGGGAGGGAAAAGTATGTTGCGAAAGGTAAAAGCATACAACTTAAATGAGCAGCAAATGAACATTGGGCACTCATATCTTTGCTTCTCCCTTCCTGAGAAGGAATTTATATGAAAATTAAAATCAAGCCATTTCTAGGACACAAAAGCAAACTTTGGTAATCTTAAATGACTCCAATTTTGAAGCAAACATTAATATTACAGATGGGACGGAACCACAGACTTGAAATCTGGATGTGGATTTTGAACGCCTTCTGCTCACTCATATATTATTAAGGAAAGATTATATTAAAAGAGTGGCTATTGTCATTTTTAACATTTTACATTTTTCTAGGCACAGTTATGAGAGGTATTATTTTAAAACTCACTTTATTGAAAAAAATATATATGGGTATGCAAATGAATACATCAAAAAATCTTTACAGTCCACTCAGGTAATAATTAATGTAGAGTTCAAAGACTCTCTTATAAACTGTTCACGAATAACTCCCCTATTGAAAAATGGGTATCTTCCTAGAAATGAGAAGAAAAGGTGGAAGATAATTAGACACAATTCTCATCACAGCATTTTATACAGATACATACCTATGAAAATTCGGTCCCAGGTAGGGAGTTAAAACAGTGATTCATTACAGTGGCTCAGAGAAACAGAATTACTTTGTCATAACGTCTAAGTAATCTGTTTTTCTCAATTGTCAGTGTCATGAATCACTGGTGGCAAGAAACTGGAAAGCTAAGTAGCATCTTGCACTACCTGGACAACCTGGATGTTATCTGTCTTCATTAAGTGAATGCCAATAAAATTGATGAAAATATGTAAACTGGAATATACCGATTGAGGACGTGCTTAGCTCTAAAATCTCCACCACACTCAGATTCTCTGGTGATGGGCACTAGAGGAAAAAATGCTTGACTACTTTGCAAATGCCTCATTTGTAATCCAGAAGCTACAGAATAAACCTTGGATTCTGAAACAATTATGGCAAAATAGATCAAAGTTCTTGCAATCCCCGAAATAACAGGGGAAGGGATAGTTGTAATTTATGTTAATGGGCCAGCAGTGCTAATAAAGAATGGCTTAATGTCATTCTTCACAGATTGAGATCTTTACGATAAGATTTTTACCAAATGGAATATATAACCCAAATAAAGTGAGACCAGATTTACTGAAATTGCCTGTCAATAGTATTTTACAAGCTTGGAGAATCTCTGTTAAGCTGATTTTATCTGTTCTCAAACCTGAATTCTGAAGATCTTTCTGAGTACGTCGCAGGGTGACCAGAGGTCATTTGTCCTGGTGGAAGTTCATCACTAATGATGCAAACAAGGGTGAGGAGTCCTGATTTTGAGTCCAGTTTTCCTACTGAGTCACTGTTTGACCATAGGTAAGTCATGCAAGCATATGTTCAATGGGTATAATAATAGTAGCGTCACGGGTGTTCACAGGTTTAATTAAATGCTTATGAACTCCTCTGATGAAAGGCTTGCTAGATGGCCAGAACAGTAATTGTATGGTTTGTCACACAGTTCCAAGCGGTGAAAGACCACTCTCCACTGGGCAACAGTAGTTGATGTGAGCCATGTGATTTTTTTTCCAATTGCTAGAAAAAGCTCTTTTTGTTGCTCTTGTTGCTCTTGTTATGTGTATCCCTAATAAATACATGTGTATTTATTACACATCTTTGTAAGATGTGTATTTATTACACATCTTACAAAGTTGTGTGTATTACACACATCTTTGTAAGACAAAATAGCTATACGTCTGTAATACCACACAGTGTTGGCTTGTTATCTCATCTGTGATCATTGCCAACATCTTGGGAAAAAAATAATTTTCCTTCTCTAACGCGTGAGTTTTGAAAAATGCCCCATGCGCTGTGTCATATGGTCTTTGTGTCAAGGGTTTAAAGCATTTCAGCAGTAATTTGATAGGGAATTTTTAGTGTGAGAAACTCACAGATCAGTAGGGCAACCCGATAGGAGACAAGATTAATATTAAATCTGTGCGTGCAGAGTGTCTCATTTCCCCATGCTGAAGTAAAGCTGTTTCTGATATTTCACTGAAAAAAAAATCTTTTAAAATGGGTATTTGTGTCTGGTCCAGGTTTCAGTGAAGTTAACGGGAAGACTTCCATTTGACTTTAGCAAGCTTTAGATCAGTCCTTATTGACTACAACTGCTTCACGGAGGTGCTACAGTCAAATAAATCACCCTCTTTGGTTTCCCCTTCACAGTCTTTCTTTTGTTGACTAATAATTGCATTAAGTTATTTGGATCTTTAGTTGGGGTTTCTCTGAACGTCAAGGAACAAGTACAGGTCAATAAAAAACTGTGTCTAAGCAACGTTCTGCAGCATCAGGACTATGAAGGAACGAATCCAGACCACCCATCAGCACAAGGCTCTGTAACAGGAAGCAATGGGTGGCCGCACCCCATACCAAAGAGCGCTTGAGATAGATGTGCACAGCAAGATTAAGGTGTGATTACAACACAGGCAAGCATAGATCTGCAAGGTTTTCCCTATGTCACATTGGGGCCTGTACGCAGGGTTTGAATTACACTTCGACTCTTTAGGGGGTCTGTGGCAGTAGCAGCCAGAAAGAGCTACTGCATCCACCACCTTGGCCACTTAGAAAGGTGTGGGGTGGGCTGGGGACTGATCAGCCCACGGAGGGGCTCTCATCTCTTACGGGGGGGCTCAGCCCCCACTCCTCAAGTTTCCCCACAATTTAGTTAGTTGATTGCACATTAAGTGCACAGAAAATGCTCTAAAGCCATAACTGAATAGATTCATGGAGTGCTTTAAAAATGGTAGGTTGTGCTGTAAATTAACCCTTGATGGATCTGGTATCAGACTAAAGTGCTTTAGATTAGAGCAGTTTGGGGAACATCTGTACTACATCCCATTGCACATGAAGGTAGGTTGCATTCTACCAGCATCCCAGGCAGCGTTGCACAGGGCTGCGCTATAGCCTCGGGCAGATTTCTTCTCTGCCCGAGCGCTGGGCCAGCCCCACTCTCTGGGCTGTCACTGACACAAGCCAATGATCCCTCTGATCAAAGTCCCTCATCCTCCCACCAGCCAGCTGTGAGCCAAAGCCTAGGAGAGGCTGCTGCTGCCACTGGCTCTGCAAGGAGCACAGTTTGTGGAGGGGAGGTGTCCAGCCTAGCCCTGAGCGTGGCATGGGGGATGGAGCTGATGCCACTACTGCTCTCCATGGGGAGTGGGGGTTGGAGGATGGGTATGTGCATGTGAGTGAGTGAGGGAGTGACTCCAGCCTTGCCCTGAACAATCCTGCCCTGAACCCCTCCCCGCCCTGTCCTCAGCCCCCATCACAGCTCTGGGCAGATGCCCATGCCCAGCCTGCCCCCACCAGCACTTGACAGCCAGGCTCCCTTGCCTGGATCCCAGCCTGGTCCCTTCCAGCTCTGTTTCTTGGTGATTCCTAGCACTGGGGGAGCAGCATGGGGTGGGAGGGGACAAGCCAATCTGGGATGACTTGCCCATTCAGGTGTGCTCAGGAGTCTCCAGCAGCCTGGGGAGTCCACAGGGCATGCTGGGAGGTATGTGAGAGCTCTCCCCAAACTGCTGGCTTCATCCAGTGCAGGCAGATTGCAACCCGCCCCCCGCCCCCCCAACCGAATAGCACACATCAGTCTATTTGGTCCCGACCTAATCTAGAGTATTTTGAGTAAAGTGCAATACTTCTTCCATCTCGGGCTTTATGAATGTCTCTGCTTAGCTATACGTAACAAAAGTGGTGAAGGTAGAAATTTGGCTGCCATGCCCACAACCAGGCTACATCCTCAGCAGGGCTGGCTGGCACATGCTGTGTCTCTGCGTCCTCACGGGCCAAACAGGTGAAAGTAAAGGGGCTGTGGGCACACCTGCACCTTGCTATGTACATGCAATTGGTAACAACTTCCAGTGCTCCCAACTTCTCCCTGCCAAAGCACATGACCTACAACCAGCTAATAAGCAAGGGGGGGACACTATTATAATACAGTTTGCTTATATGGCATGCTTCATCTGAGGATTTCAAAATACTTTACATGCACAGACTAATTAACCCTCACAGATCCCTGCGAGCACTGTAAACATCATTTATTTTTATTGCTAGCTGTTATTATCTGTAAAAACAGTTTGCAGGTTTATAGGATTGTGATTTCAGCAGTATTTCCCCACTCCTTCTGCCTTCCCTGTCTTCCTTCTCCACTATGGCTTGTCCCAGTTCCTAGTAAAGTCAGTGGAAAGACACTCACTCATTTCAGTTACCAAGGTCCTACTAATGTATAAGGACCTCGCTGACAAAAGCAGCAAGGCAATGCACAGTGGGAAGCAGAATCATAGACGAGCCAGGTTACTAGCTATACAGATGGATGGAGAATACCTATTTTTCAAAGCCCTCTAATTCTGAGTGCCTCTGTTCCTGGGTTTTCCTACTTAAGATTCATATAGACGTTAAATATGAATACCCAGGATAAGGACCTAGATGTCACTGTGGATACCTCAGTGGAAAACTTTATTCAGTACACAGTAGTAGCCCAGACATGGAAGAAACTGCTAGGCTGGGACTTGCGGTCCATGCTCCCTGGACTGTTATACATTAGACATTGCAGAAATACAAAAATAATCTTGTAAGCAGGGACCAAAACCCAATTTTCCGTACCCTGCCCTCCCCACTGCATTACAGTCAGGCTTCCTCTTGCTTGCTCTCCTTCTGGCACCTTTCATTTTTGGCTATCCCGTCGCCCAACTTCAAATGGGATGGTGAAGGGTGTCATCACCAAATTATCCTGTAGTCAAATGGTTTTAAGGTGTGAGTTCAGGCCCCTCAGGCTGAAGTGGATCTCTCACTTCATGGGCAAGCTTTCTGACTAGGCTATTGATGTAGGCTATTATACAAAACATGGGTGGCGCCACCAGCACCCTTCCTTGCATCTTAACAAGAGTAAAACCTGCTCATCTAGTTGCAGAAAATGGCTCCTTGCTCTGGCCCCTGAGTGAACATGTGCACCAGAATTACAGAGAGGGTCAGGCCTTCTTTTCCATTCAAGGAAAAAGGACTTGGTACATCCTTTGATGCAATCCCATTTCTTTACGTAGACGTACCCAATTTATCACCAATATCTCCTCCTAACTGGAACAACTAGCAAGTTCCCAATGTTTGCCTAGCTTCTAGGGCCAAGTGGAGTAAAAATAGGTATTGTGCAGAGAAGTGCAATCAGAGGATCCTCTTTGCACTCTCCATTGGGCCTATAGCAAGCAACTATTCAATTCAATTAAAGGGAAAAATTTAAAACAGATAAAAGAATATACGTTAAATGTTAAAAGAATATCTTTTCAATTTTTACAATCAAGCAGCTAATAGTAGTACTAGTAATAGCAGTAGTAGTAATGGTGCTGCTGTGGTGCTGTAGCACTGCAGAATTGCAGTCGTAGGCTGGGACGGTGTGAAGTGCTACACACACACAATCTCTGTTCAAAGGAGCTTACAATCTAAGTGTCTGCCAACAGCCCAGACGCAGAGAACAATGAACAAATATTAGCCATTTAGATAGGCAGTCATCTCTGGTCCAGGATATTATTGAGAAGGCCACTAAACCTGAATTTAAATTAAATCCAATGACCTATAAACATGCATTTCATATCTCAAAAGTCTCCTCCCTATAAAAGAATCTAAAACAGAGGAATCCTTCATAAGTTTCTAAGGAGGTCAACTACTGGTTGACAACACCCAGAAAGATGTGTTCAGCTGAAGATCTACTCTTCTCTGATTCTCCCCCAAAGAGTATCCTTGTATGATTAGAAGGACAAACCTTGATGCTGAGAGATGGATGCGAATGAAAATCCAGACCCTTGCTAGCTCCAAGTGCTTTTGACACTAACCCAGTGGCAAATTTATCAGGAAACAAACCAAAGATTGGGGGCCCCAAGACACAGGACAAATCTGACAACTGACTGACCCTAATAAGCGTTGCAAGTCGCAAAGTGGTCCAGGCTTTCTGCATTCTGCAAACCTGATCTGCAAACTGTGCTCTAAACATGGGCTTTTGACATAGTCTAGCAAAGAATTGGCTTCGCCCTTTTTTTTTGCCGTCTCGAGTCTTCTGTTCTTGGCTGGGTCCCAAGAAGGGGAGGTCGGCAAAAATGAAGCTGTGCACAGGGCCCCACTAACTCTAAATTCGCCACTGCACTAACCCCATGTCCCAAAAGCCTCCATGATCAGAAACCTCCACTTAAAAAAGTCTTCTATTACCTTCCTCTCAACTTGAAGGGTTTGATTTAAATAATTAAGTTTCATTAGGCAGACTCAAAGTGACTTCAGTGAGGTTTGCATCAGACACTTTGCAGCTCTACTAAGGGAAGAGGCTCTGATGTTTGGATCCCCGTAAATACTAGGACAGCAATCAGAAGAGCAAGAGACTATAAAATGAGATCATGAGTCACCTAATGGCCTACCATGAAATCCTTCTGGGGAGTGAAGCCAAAAACTCTGGAGAAATGCAAGTCTTCAGAAGCAGAGAACTAGGCTGTTTGGCAAATTTTCCAAATGCAAGGTGCATATCTGAAAGTATTATTTCTATACAGTTTCATCTGGAAATACAGGTTGCATGGAGATCATCCCAGCTATCCTCAGGGCATAACTAACCAGGACTGGTAAGGTTGGTTAGATCCAGATGGTAAATTGCTTTGAAGACAGACATTTCAATAGCATTGTGTGCCATAACAGCATTGGGCCAGACCTTCAGCTGACGTTAACATGTATATCTCCATTGCCATCACATTTTATGCAACCACGGATTTGTCTCATGGTGTGTGGGGGGAGATGATTCATAGTTTAATACCAGGTAATGCAGAACTGTCACGAAGCATGTAAACTACTATAGGGCAATAATCTGCTCTCCGTGTCTCAAAAATACAAATCACTTCATCAAGCCCATGCTGCAGAATGAGTCAGCACAGGCGAGAACCTTCCAATATTTCCAAGAGCAGAAAAATCATATTTTAGCATCTGGTTATAACGTGATGGTCATGAAACTCTTCAGCCTAGAAAAACACAGGCTCAGGGGTGAGCTGGTGGTCACCTATAAGATTATAAGGGGTGCTCACCAGGATCTGGGGAAACGTTTGTTCACCAGAGCACCCCAAGGCATGACAAGGTTGAATGGTTATAAACTCCTGCAAGACCGTTTAGGCTGGACATAAGGAAGACCTTCTTTACTGGCCAAGCCCCCAAGGTCTGGAATAGCCTGCCATCGGAGGTGGTTCAAGCACCTACTTTGAATGCCTTCAAGAGAAATTTGGATTTTTATCTTGCTGGGCTCCTATGACCCCTGCTGACTCCCTGCCTGTGGGGCAGGGGGCTGGACTTGATGATCTTCTGAGGTCCCTTCCAGGTCTACGAACTCTATGAAAGAGCAAAAGTCACCCCAAGTTTTTTATTCTGGAAGTTGTCAGAAATGAAGTTCCTGTCAAGAACCAGTGATAAAAACAGTGTGGTACCTATTGCATGTGTAGAATAGAAGTAGCAAATACTCTTTAGCTCAGTGGGCTTTACATGGTCTGTACATCAGGGCAAGATTTTCCCCTTAAATTTGTTATTACTGCTAGGCCTATGATACACTGCCATTTCCCATACTGCCTCATTCACTGTTATGTTTTATGCCTTTCATACAAATTCAGAACTTGATGTCACAAGCCATTTTCCAAATCGTTCTAACCCAGGCCCTTTGTTTTTTGGTCTCTCTTTGATTGGCGACACATCTTCTTTAGGAGAGATTCTTTATGACAACTGCGGTTCTTAAAGCGCGAATGATCAAAAATATGGGGTGGCTTTTACTTTTTAATTGTGAGCATCATATTATAACGAGATGATAAAATGTTATTTTTCTTGTCTTCAAAACATGGGAAGATTTCAGCCCACACTAACTCAATCTGAAGCTGATAAAGGGATTTGAGTTTTGAGGGCCTCTAGACTAGATTATTGCAATACATTATTTCACCGTGTTTCTGATAGGAGCCTAATTAAACTTGAGTTGGATATGCCAGCTCCAAAATGTAGAACTTTACACAAACGCTATAATACAGTTCAGGATTTCATACCAGACAGACCTTATTTTAATCAAAGTCTCATATATTATTAGTCAAGATAGATGTTTGTCATGCCTTCTCCAATTTGGGGCCAATTATACCTTGAAAACTGATTGTCGTGAGAAATTATGACAGAATAAAATATGTTTAAAAACATTTATTAATATTCATTTGAGAACATAACATCACTGAAAAATCACTGTGGTGCATGTATTTAGAGCTGAATTTGTTAAAAAAAAATATTTAAAGTAGCATTGCTCAATAATAATGGAGCAGCTTCTTGAGAGCACTTGCAAGAACGCCAGCACCAAACAAGAATTGTGTAGGGAGGTGAGACTGTCCATGTTATGGCACTTCTGTTCACCCTTTTCCTTTTGAAGTTAAACTATCAAGCCAATGAATAGAAATACGGCATTTGAACTTGGAAAGGAAAAGCGTGAACAGAACTGTCATCAAATCAGCAATCTCACATCCCCAAGTTTTGTCCTAACATTTTTGCAGGGATTCCCCTGAAATTCTTTGT
Organism: Caiman crocodilus; assembly: GCA_030014935.1. Taxonomy (NCBI): domain Eukaryota; kingdom Metazoa; phylum Chordata; order Crocodylia; family Alligatoridae; genus Caiman; species Caiman crocodilus. Next base: position 21,235,214 of record JAGPOW010003685.1, read on the forward strand.
TGATGACCATAATGGGACTTGACTTCATCAGATGCCAATATGCTCCAGCAACAACTACAATATAGGTAAAAAAAACACATAGATACCCATAACAGATAGTAGCCTTCCCAATCCTAGCTTGATACCTGAATAAAATTTATATTTTCCCCCTACAATGTCTATAGAATAAATATCCCAATTGATGCCAAAATAGAAGTGTTTCAGCTAGATGATGAGAAGCAATCCTATCAAAATATTCCTTAACGATTTCTAGAGCGATAGCTAAGAAATGTAGTCCTTTTTATTTTATAATCCATAAGCACTTATAGTAATAGGCACTAGAAAAAACTCCTAAGACATGTTTTTAAAATGTAGAGCGTACTTGTAGGAAGACTCACTCACATTTGTTTTGTTCTTGAACTTGTAACCTCTACAGAGCTGCCTACAGTGACATATAGCAGCCTATTCTGGTTACCCTGACTCCTGTGAGTCAACAGGACTACTCAGATGAGTCAGGTTGCTTGATCAGAGCCTTAATGCCTTAATTCAACAACCCAAGAAGAATTTCCCAATTCCTTCCTATTCCATCTAGGGAGATGTAGAGTATGTGCAGGTGTGCTCTTCCAGGATGAGAAAGCAGTAAATAACGATGACAAGATAAAGCCAGAGATAGAATTATGAGTTCTGTGCTGATTTGTGCAGACATAAGATATCTTAATTTTAGCATGGAAAGAGTTGTGTGTGTGTGTGTGTGTGTGCCTATTCTGTTTTTAATTACAAGTTAACTGACTTTCTTTCACTTAAAACAAAAAACACAAGTGTGTAGAACTAATAAAATGGTTTGGGCCTGAGGTTTTTATGTGGGGGACATTGTTTCCCTTTAATTATGATGAACTTTTTCAAATCTCTTGTAGTCCTAATGCTAGAGTCCTTCCTCCACCAAAACTCGATAAAATTTAGTAAAGGCATGATGTAAATAAAGGCAAAGTAGGGTCTTCAGGGTTTGTTTCTATGCAAGACAGTAGGGGTATGCAAAACAGGCTGTTTATGATTTGGATCCGGCCCAAATCAGGGACAGTGATTTGATTTGTTGATTCGGATCACTGAGCCCGATTTGATTCAGCTGAATCCAAATCTGAAGATTCAATGCTGATTCAGAGAATCGGTAATTTGGCCATAGACACAACTTTAAATGTTTTATCTACAAACGTGGAGGTACCAGGCATGGTTCTTGAACACTGCGATGGTGGGGTGGATGGAGTGTCCTGCAGAAGTCCACTTCTGGGCCCTCCAGGCAGCACGCAGGTCCCCCCCACCAACCCCACATCCGCCACTGGTTTGGTGGTTGGCCTCGGCAGGACCCCAGATGCCTCCCAAGACCCAGGAGGCACCAGTCACTGAGCTAGGGGGGGCAGTGCACTCCCCAGTGGACCTGGAAGTGGACCGGAAGTGCTTCTGGTCCACTTCTGGGTCTGCTGCCAAGCATGTTGGGGATCCCCGTGCTCCCGTGGGATGCTCCATCCTCCCCACCATCACAGCGCTGACCAGCCACTTGGTAACTTGAGGTATCTAGAAAAAAACATTTAAAGCTGTGTCTATGCCCAAATCACCGAATCTTTCCGAATCTCTCCAAATCGATTCAGAGGGTTCCGATTCAATTCAGAGAGATTAAAGGGTCTCCTGATTCGATTCGGCTTTAGCGATTCGGGCACCAAATTGGGCTGAGTCTCCACCAGATCAAATCAGGGGCCAAAGCGTCGCACAGCCCCCTACAGGACACTATACTAACAGCAGCTATGTCTATGTGTGTGTAGTTCCAATTAATTTCATGTATCTGAAGTCAGAAGGTATCACGTTGTCCGGTAATAATACGAGTCATATCAGTAGCATAACAAAGGGAGGGTGATCAGGGCATCAGGCCTGGGTGCCAGTACTGGTGGGGCCCAGAAATAGCAGCAACTATGCAACCAGCCCTGGCGCTGCCACTGCCACTCGCACTGCAGCCAACGATCATGCCCCATTCACCACTGCCACCCAGAGTACACAAGCATCCAGGCACACCTCCAAGTCATTTTGTAGGTCAAGAGGAATCTATTTGGGAAATGCCTGAATTCCCTTTGTGAAGTTGTAAGTAGCATTGTACTCCCCTTTCCTAGTCAGGATGAGGAAAGACTGGAAGTTTGTTGCCTTTGGTTATATCCCAGCTGTTTGGTGTTTGGAGGGAAAAGAACTGTACTGAGTGACCATGCTGCTTTTCAAAAGTCGGTCAAGAAGCAAAGGCATTAGGATCAATGAGGGGAATAAACCTCACATGTGGGAGCGCTTGACATGGAAGGATAGTAAAATACATAAGCACTGCATGCTGAGTGAAGACTAACTTTTTCACCGTGTAGAATGAAGCATGATTGGAGCCTCTCAGTACTGTTACAACCCAAGTAGTTAATAGCAAATGTATTAATAGTAAGTTCTCGGTTTTTGTTGGGTTGGGTTTTTTTGCAATAGAGCCCTTCTATAGTGAGTACTCACATAGGAGTAACTATTCACTGATTAAATGCAGAAGTAGTTGTAGGATCAGGTCTATGCTGTGCTTAATGAGAGAGGACATATTCTTCAAATATTTCACTTGAATGCTAATTTGGACCTTGTCAGCCACTGTAGGGCCCCGGTAGCATTCATGAGCAAGTATGATTGTAATTTATACCACCATTGATGCAAAGGGGATTTACAAGCGTTAACAGGAGTTACCATGTAAATCCCCCGTGCAACAATAGCAGAGAATAACCCTCTTCATATAGATTCTACCGACCTATGAACCAGGGTCAAGTGGGATGTATTACAAATTATCTGACAGTGACAGCAACAGATGCCCAAATCTTGGGAGGAAATCCCCCGCCCCGGATTGCAAAAAACTCTGTGCATTTCCAAGAAGAAAAAGAAACAGGAACACTTCCTATAAGTTCATGCATCAGCCAGCGACTTAGCCACAAATTATAAAGAAGCAAAACAAAGATTCCTTCTTGCCTAGCAGCAAACTCTCTTGTTCCACCAAAAATATGCAAAAGCAACTCCAAAATAAATAGTCCTCACAATTAATTACCTACCCATACGAAGAGCTTTGCCATAAATCTTCAAAGATTTTAAATTGCATTTTCAGTGAAAGGGAACATTTTGATAATCAGGCTACAGGAGCTACTAAATATGTCAATTCTACAAATAAATGACCTTTTCATAAGTTCCTAGTTCCATGATAAAGAGCTTGGTTTTCCTTTCCCTTGCCTGTTTTATACCTAGGAAACTCTTTTGATTTCAGTAGGGTTACTCATAATTTAAGCCACTTGTGAGTGAGGGGAAGATCTCCAAAATGACTGTGCTAGACCTTGCCTATCTGTTTTCACACCGATTTTCATACGTCTTCTTGCAATCTTGTTTTCAGGCTTTTGTATCAATTGTTCATAGGGCCCTACAGATGTACAAGGTGCTTTGCCTTCAAGGGGAGCGGGCAAGACTCTGCCCCTCAATGCTTATGGACTATTTCAGCTCTTATTTGCCCTTAGCTCTTTTGAGCTGCACTCTAGTTGGTTGAACATTATCTTTGGTACAGAATCCAGACCCTGCCAAGATGTCCATACTTGTGTAGCTTTACTCGTGTAGCTGTCATGGGTACAACTTGGACATGCAGGTTGGGGTTCGGTCATAGGAGCATAAGCCAGGGGTTCGGAGCTGGAGGTCAGGTGAGGTTTTGGTAGAAGCTACCAGGACCAGGACTAGGAGTCAGGGAATCAGGGATCAGAGTGAGAAAGCTAGAAGCTAGGAACATAGAAACAAGAAGAGCTAGAACAAACAGGAGATCTGTTTCTTTGAGAACCAACAGCGCTACGAGGACTAGTGCTTATATGTAGCCGCACCCAAGCACTTTAATGGGGCCAGCTGGTGGCAATCAGGCAGTGGGCAGCCAGTCCCACCCAGGGGATGAAGGCCCGCTGGGGGCATGTCTGTCTGCTGACTGCTGACTCTTGACAGTAACGGAAGCCCGTAGGATTATTCTTGTGGTTAGAGTAAGGCGTATTTTAAAAGTTATGGAATCAAGGTCTAAGTTAGGGAAGCCAAAAGGCAACTATCAATTCCTTTCACATAGATTAGATTTCAGAGGCACCCCATTGTAGAGAATTGATTTTGCATTTCACTCGGTATACAGGTTTCTGCTCACTACCCTGTGTGATGGTGTGCTTCAAACTTGGGCCCATTACTGACGGTTCCATCGGGAGCCTGTACACGCGTGGGATACCTGCTCCATCCCGGTCGAATTACAACACTTTGGAGCAGACTCATTAATTAGCATGCTCCAGCAACCTCACCGTCATGTGTATTCAGCATCCCCACATTTCAAAATGGTAATAGGCAGAGGAGACTGGTAGGGGGTGCACGTGCCCCTGCAACGGGGCTAGTGCCCCCTCAACAACTGACACCAACGTTTCTGCGGGTGCTCCCCCAGATTCAGGAGGCACCAATCACTCATGGCAATGGGGTCACTTTAACTAAACCTCGTTGAAAGAGTTTTAGTTAAAGTGGCCCTGCTGCCATTTTGAAGTGTGGGACACTGAATACACAAGACGCCGAAGGAGTTTTAATTAGAGCGGCTCCTGAGAGCCACACCAATTAAAACATCCCTCCCCACACCTCGAGCATGTGTATAGGCAATATTGACTCCATTGGTAACACTTGAAACAGGAGTGTAAGAAAACTGCTGCATTTCTCTTAATCCTGGAATATTTGAAACATAAGTGTTAATGGAGTTAAGGCAACAGATTGAAATGCTGAAAGGATGTCGGAAAGATGCAAGGAGTCATTGGGTCTCATCTGCTTCGAGGACGACTTATTAAGCAGGAACTTTCTGTGAATTTGCAGATGGCTTAAGGGGATCCAGTTCCTGGTTCACAAGCGGGTTAGCAGCACTCAGCAGGATTTGTTATTTGTGTCTGATTCTTCTCCTCTCTGCTTGCAAACCACCACCCAGAGATCGATGGTATGACCGACCCTGTTCGATACTCCTTCTCGGTGAACTTTAACTCTGTAGTTCCGGTATGAATTCAGGTTTTCTTCTTTTAAAAGTCTGTGTGGGGCACCCTAAAATAAACATGCTTTTTTATTAAAGTCAAATGCAATATTCATTAGAAGATGAGGCATCACTCCACATTTCCCCTGGAATTCATTGGCAAGCAAAGGCAGTCTCCGCTTCCCTTCTGTGCTGTTTGCAGAGAACTGAGGGACTGCACCTCTTCCATATAGGTTGCTCAGGACCAAGGTACGTCTGCTTCAACAAAACACACTTGCCTAGTCCATCTAGCCCATTTAAAACACACATGCCTAGCCCATTTAAGCCACTTGTGAGTGACAGGAAGATCTCCTCCAAAGTGACTGTGCTAGACCTTGCCCATCTGGTTTCCCACCTACATGACCACAATATAGGAGAATGGGGAGAACGCACACAGTTTCCCACAACATCAGGCACAACCAGTGGAGCAACTGGGGACAGAAAACAACCTGAGTAACAGGGCAAACGCTCCTGTGTCATGATTGAATGCTAGCCTGAATGTTTTGAATAGAAAATTAAGGGCAACTCTTTAAATCTGTTTGTCGTTACACAGGAAAAACTGGAGCTATTTTATTTTAGCCTTTTGTTTTCTTGCTGCTCCCATTCTTGTTTCCTCGGGGGGACCTTCTTGAAAATAAGATGCCACATCTCAAGAGGCTTTCTTATATATAAACAAATTTTACCAAAAATGCAAGCCGGAAAAAAAGTATTTAGGTTGAAGGGAAGTGAGTAAATCATAGCTGCACCTCTTGGTTTTTTGTTGTCCGGGTGAAGACAGGAGCAGGGTCTGTGCAGAGGTTTTATTTCAAGGGAGAGTATAGGCTGGAAAAAAAACCCACAATGCCAGAAATTTACTCTTAGGTCCATAGGAAAGTTGGTCTGGAAAGAGCCTCAAGAGGTCACGTAGTCCAGCCCTCTGCTTCAACCAGGAGCATCTCTGTCTAAACACCTCCGTACAAGTGTTTGTCTAACCTGCGCCGAGAAAACGCCTGGGATGGGGATTTCACAGCCTCTCTAGGTAGCCTGTTCTTGTGTTGAACTACCTTCCAAATATCTAACCTGTATTTCCCTTGCTGCATTTTAAGAGCATTACCCCTGTCCTGTCCCCCGAAACCATAATAATCTATCACCATGCTCTTTATAACCAGCCTTCAGGTATTTGACAACTATTATAAAATCACCCTTCAGTCTTCTCTTCCCTTCATGATTAAGTAACCTGTGATTAATTGGAGATTTTATATATATATATATATATAAAATAGAGTTATAAAGGTCTAGTTTAGGGTCACATGGTGTCAGGGCATTATGTCTGGCTTGGAAAATGAGGCCAACCTGTTGAAGCCAGAGACTTCGAGTTCATGTGTATCTCCAGCCAGAGACTGGAAAGTTATAAGTATGATTTTATGTGCTACTGGAAAGACCCACAACTGGGAAGGTCAGACTGCAGTTTAGTTTTCTATGCAGCATGCTCATTAGGATACCATCTCATAATGAAGTATATGAATGTGAGCAGCTGGAAAATTGCATGTATTTGTGTCTGTCCAAAGCCGCTCAAAATTGGAGGATGGTTGCAACATCTTGTTAGCTGATTTGGTGCCGGTTAAAGTTTCGGGCTTTTATAAAATGTTGTAAAAATGGCCCCTTGGCTCTAAAGCCATTTAATAACACAGCAGTTTGCATATCAGTAGAGTGAAAACAGTGATTACAAGATAAGTGCCACCATTTTTATCTGGAAGCAAGAAGAAAGAAACAACCATTCAGGCCATTATAATTTTACAAAAATCCCTCTCCAAAAAAAGCCCAGTGTGGCATGCAAAATGATCAGTAAAAGTGCCCAGGATTTGAGCAATTAGCTTGTTTTCAGAGATTTCCTGTGCCCCTTAGTACAAAGACCTCTAATCAGGAGTATATCCACCAACTTCCTATTTGCACATGGGTACCAGGATCAGAGAAGTAGCTCAATCCATTTATACACCGCCGGTTAGAAAAGAACAGACTGGGTGAATGACATTATAAATATACAGTTTAGTGCAGCATATTGCAGAAGCGAGGGGAGGTTTCAACTACAGCAAATGACAGAGGCTTCGGTGGGAACACACCATGGGAAAAGGACACACCGCGAGTCAACAGACGATGAGAGCAGAAGTGCAACAAAAAGGAAGGGGAAATTTTCAATTAATTTTGTTACTGTCGTTTTACACCAGAGTAACTTTTGTGAGATAGACCTAATGGATTTCACATGACAGCAAAATACATAAATAAAAAGCTATGCTGAATTCAGGGCTCCCATGCACCAAAGGAAATGCAAAGGAAGTGCCCCCAAATCAGCGCCGTGGTCCTGAGCTTGGACAGGGGGTGGAAACAATCTCTAGAAGAGACGGCATCCACAAGATCAATGGGAAGCTGAGCCTCATGGCAAGCAGTCATCGGGGTGGATCTGCTGCAGAAATGTCCATCCTGAAAACCAAATGGAAGAGGGGCAGGCTTGATGACCGACCGTTACTGCAGCTGCATAGGCACAGGAGCAAATCCTATCCCTCTTAGGGAGGGAGGGCAGATAAAATGTGAAACACATTTAACCGAGCTGGATTTCAGCTAACTGCCCTACACCTGATTTCTATAAAGGCTGCCTGTTTCCCTTTCATTTGAAACAGAAAGAAGCCAGGTGGCATTTGAAAGCATGATGGACATGACTGCAAAGATACCTACTGTTTGCAGAGCTCGCCACAACACAGCCACACTGGGTGGTTAGAGTCACATATTTCACCTTCATGCTATATCTCTTTATACTGCTAGATTGACCATAGCATATGCAGGTGTGAGTCAATGGTTACTATCAGGTATATAAACTTAGTTAATTAAATTAACTTATTTGGCAACTAAGACTTGGCCCATGTGCTTTTCCCTGCATTTTGAAGCGGTTGCTGCCCCTTTTAACAAATTTCATTCTCAACTGTTTGTCCAGAAAACACTGGGATCCCTGGCTTTAATACCTTGAAAGCCTGATCCCAGTCTTTCAATTGACTCAAGTAAGAGCTGGATCAGGTGTACTTTCCTGAGTTGAAAATGTTTGCTTTATTTTTTTTTTTAAACTTTGCAGACCTGAGTGGCAATTTATTTCTTCTGCCAATTAGAAATTCATTTAGGAAGCATGTTAAAGTTTAAAATTGTATTTTAAACAATCTCTCAGAAGTCACATCTGCCATCATTATATGCACATAACTCCCCAAAACAGCAATCAGTTACTGGTGCCTATATAACTGTGACAGACGAGACCCCCTCCAGAATGCGTCAGGTGATGATTAATTTTGTTCATTTTTTAACATTTCTCTTTGCAGCCATGACAGTTGGGATGGTCATTTACTTCATACCTATTGTTTGGTGGTTTCAGTTCAAACTAAAAATCTGCGATCATATTATACATCTTTTCATAGAGTATACATTTAGTTCAGAACATTGTAGAGTTTCTGAGCTTAAAGATGCTGTACACGCATATATTTATAGAGGAGCGCAACTTTCCATCAGTGAAAAGCCTGCCAGAAACAAGTCAGTTCAGGCAAAGATACATGTGCATACTTTGCCTAGGAGAAATATTCTTGTCACATAAAAATCCCACTATTAATCAAAAATCACATTATAGCTTCTGGAATGAAGCGTCCTTTACTACTCTTTAATAATAAGTCCAAGATAAGATAAAATTGGTAATTGTACGTTCTCTTCTGATGGGAGATAATACTAAAGTGGTATAGAAATTTGAGTTACAAGAATATATTCACTCTGCTAATAGGCTTCCATTATGTAGTCTTTGCTGATTTATCCATTACACATTTTTGTCCATATATAGAAAACTTTAATTGAAAGTTACTTATTACATTGTTACAAAATGTTAACTAAAAAGTTTTCTTTAATCAAATGAATGCTAATGCTGGGCGAGCTAGTTTATTTCAAAAGCACATTCATCAAGAGCAAGAGTAGAGCAAGCATCCCCGGTATTCATTTTACAACAATGTTTATTATATGAACATTTTCCGGGACTAAACGCGGGCAACTACAACTTTCCGAGGTAGGATAATGATTTGGGTTTCCTTGTGACTCTCCGTAATACAAATTCAAATTCACTGTGACTCAGAAGCAAGGTGTCTATCTAACCCAGTGAGTCATCAGGAGAATGGCATCACAAGGCAGTATTACAGCGCTTCGATCAGTACTCGCACATCTCCATAGAAATACATGACAGAGAGGTGCTCATGCATCAAAAAATAAAAGCTGGCCCATTAGGTTCTCTAACCAAGACCATAAACGTAGGGAGAGAAAATGTACCGATACATCACTGGGTTCTCCTTAAATCATTTCTTCTGCACACACCGTTCGAAAAAGAAGAGGTAAATTGGGAAACCCAGTAGATTCTGATACTACCCCGTGGATACCTGAGCAATGACGTCCGCTTTCTAAGGTCCTTGACAGCAAGGGCCACGCCGCAAACCCCGTGAGATTATTATTATGTATTTACTATCCGCTGTCCGGCATCAGGGCACAATCACTATCACAGGACTTAGGTGAATAAAGAAATCAGTGATCTTAAACTGTCACTGTCTTGCTCACAGCTTGAGAGGTGCCCAGTAGGGTTACTTATGAAGATCTTGTCATTTTATTATAGCGCTGATTTCCAATGGATTCAATGATTCCCCTATCCCAGTGCCCCGCAACTAATTGGTATTTTGCTTATACTTTTCATGCTCTGCTGAAAGTCAGTCCCCAACATGAGTCCTTGCCTCATATTTCACTCCCTCTCCCTAACACCTTGGACCCCCGCTCTCAATTCCTGCTATAACTGATCATATTTGCTCCATTTTCAAGTGAGTATTTGCCACTTTCAGCAGCTAGAGCCTTCTCTCTCCTTTTTTGTGGTAATCACCATGTCTGGCCTTCTGGCATATACTTTGACAGCAGTAACCATTGAAAAATCCCATAATATTTTTATGTGCATATTCTCTGTGACTACTTGGCCTGTGTTGCAAATACTTCTCGCCTGCCAATAGTCCACACCCTCTTGCAGAGCGTCCAGGGCACAAGGCTTGGTCACTGCCATATTTTCTACTCATTTCTGGGCAACTTAAAACATCTGCTTGTAATACGGGTAACTATTTCTGGTCAAGCCACTCATTCTACAGCCTAGACTTACATCTCTTCTACCATCTACAGTATGGATCTGTTTTTGCTTTAACATATCGCATGCAAATTGCCTGTCCTGTAAATCCTTATTGTTAGGTTGATTGATTCATTTTATCACCAAGGAGTCATAGCCCCGGGCTGGACAAGGCACAACGCAAATGCAGAGCACAAAAAGAGTCTTTGCCCCAAAAAGCTTGTGCAGAAATTTAAGACAAGGGATGCAGACATGGAAGCACAAGGAAACCATATTGGTCAGCATAAGAGGGACTGTTTTCAACACATCAGCAGCTTAGCCACCATCCAGTTTTTTCCAGGCATCGTGGCTAAGAGGAGGCTTCAGGAGGTGATGGTGTTTCTCCAGCAGCAAGACTCCTGTGAATGTAATGGTCTGAATGAATTTCACAGTGGCTTTTAAGTACAAGTCATATATATTAAAACGTACAGAAGCTGTTCTTGCTGCGCATAACCTCCAATTAAAAGCCACTCTCAAGCCAAACTCTCAGCTTCCACTGAGGATCCGTGCCGCCAGGAGCTATCTAAGGAAGACTACACAGCGCTTATCTGCACTGCAGTGCTGGAGTGTCTAGGCAAGGATATGCCTCATAAGTCTTGCCCACACTCCACCCATCCTGTACCCTCAGGCACAATCGAGCCTCAAAGTACACCGGTGAGTACACTTTGGGCTCATCCCTGGCAGCCACAATGAAAAAGCGCCTGGAACAACCTCACTTCTGTACTTCTAAACATAGGGTGGCAGAGCGTGGGCAGGCCATGTTCAGGACCATCCCTGCCAGAAACTTCTTGGCTGCACCAAGACAAAGTGCACAGAGGCCAGCGCTCGCTTGCAACTATACCTGCATCAGCAGAGGTAGAGCCTGGCTCTATGGCATTTCCAGACATCCCCCAATCCTGGGGTCCAAAAGTAAAAGCTCCACTGCTTTTTGGTCCTTGTTCTGTTTGGGGAAATTTCGAACAAAATTTGCAGTTAGTGACAAATTTCTTTCACTGGTGTGAACACCTCTCCATTCAGCCCACCTATTAAATCCTCCGGAAGCCCTGCTATAGTGTCTGCAAACAGCGCTCGCTTTTGGTCACTTCCAGGCTGGGGTGGAATTGAATGGGTGTGCAATTAATAACACAAGCTCATATATGGACTCTATCAGAGTAGCCTTAACCAAGTTAAGTTAATACAATGCATTCAAATCGGAATAACCAAGACATATGTGCCCTGCACTGTGTGTGATTCGTGCAGTATCAGTGATAAAGGACTCCGAGGTGAAAAGCTTCGTACCCATCGGGCAATCCAAGTCCTGGTCACCTGAATATATGTGCCGGAAAGTGGCTGAGAGTGAAGAATTCCTCAGATTGAAAATATAGTTGCAACTCAGCAAGAGTAGTCATAGAATAGCAGCCAAATTCTGGTAATCTGTCAGAATGGGGTAACCACGCTCTTTCCTCGGAGGTGCACGTAGCTCAGCAAATGTGTACTTTAAAGGAATTTAAAGCAGGTTTTGCCAAAATGCTGCTGTATGTGGAATAGTTAATTATACTTCTCCTAGGCAGATGGTTTCCTTTCTTGAGGTCTTCATGACAATACAAACCTGAACGGTGATTATTTCAAAAGCTTCGTCTAATTCTTGAGTTCTGAAGGCACTTGGCCCTCAGCCGTGAGTCTCACTTGGTAACTAAAGCAAGGGTTATATTGCAAAACTGCATGTTCTGTAATGTGTTACACAGTATGTCTCCATCCAGAAAGATGCACCTCATTAAAAGGGATGAGTCAGGTGAACTTAGGAGGCCAAATTCTGCTCTGAGTTACACTGTTGTAAATGCAGAGTATTGACGTCTGCAGAAATACACTGCATTTACCCTGCCGCTCCAGAGCAGAAGTTAGCCCAAGCAGTCTAAGCATCCTTATTAGTAATTAGCATTTCTCCTAACCCCTTAAAATCAAAATCTTCCTTTCCTTAGCCTCAGTGGAGCTCAACAGACGTGTTGGTAGTACAAATCAGGCCAAGACTGGGCCTTTAATCGTAATTTCCACTCTCCTAAATTCCCTGAGATCCTTTTGAAGATGTGTGGCTTGCATCTTTTCACCTCTGAAAGGGTGTATTTATGTTTATAGATTCAGTTCGCTGTTCTGAGGGAGGGGAGAGGCTGCCTGAATAATTTACAAATGGAAAAATCCATATATTTGAAATTTGCAAAGAAATATTTGCTTTCGGGCTGTAACCCTGTATACCAAGCTGCTGCCTAGAATAAATATTTACAGCCAAGTTACAACACGCCCTAAAAATACGGGATTTCTTAAGTGGAAGCAGGCATGTAAGGATGCAACTTTTTTCCAAATGGAGCATTATGTTAATTATAGGGTTGTGTTAGCATTATCGAGTATATTCTTGAAATTAATTTTAAGTGCTTTGTAATGATTTTCTTGCAGCTGTTTTGCGTATGCCTCAGTTCTTCAGCAGGCAAGTGTTTTCTTTTTAGTGATTTTGTCAGGCTTAACTTGGGATTCATTTGACTGCAGGTGTCGGATAAGAACAGTATTTTAGCAGCACTACTGAGAACCATGTGGGTGAAATGCAGAAGCATGAAGGCATGTTGGTCAAAACTTTGAAAGATTGATGGAACTGAGTTATGCCGCTTAAATATCTTTGTTTTTGTCCCAAAAAGCTGAATTTGCGAGAGGGCTGATAATCGGTACTTTTCCTTTATTACTTTTAGTCTTTCCAAGTAGCATAGGCAAGGTATTATTATTTTTTTTTTAATTGCAATCCCTCCACTGACATAAAATCTAACAAACAGCTTTCATAAATCATGTAGTGACAGCGATGGTGGTTGTCCAGTGCTAAACACTAGTGGACCCTTCTTTAAGCTGCAGCTTCTCAAGTTGTCTGCGTCAGCACTGCCCTTTAACAAACATCTGCAGTTCATCTTATCGTTTGAAGAAATATATGAGTTTCTCCAGTTTTTTTTTTTCTCTGTAGCTTCTACTTTTCCATTTGTTTGAACACCATCTGCTCCATGTAAAATTCAGAGAATTTGTGAAATGTGTGTGGAGGGAGAAAATTAGAATTGTATTAACCTTGCATTTTTCTTCCTCAAGATATCTTCATTTTTCTTTTTTAATTCGCTGGCCTGATGCTGTATTCTGTGTTGCCAGCTGACATGTGCAGAGGACTGCCCTGCGAGTTTCTGAAAGAGCACTTATTTTAGCAAGGCTTTAATAGCTCAGTGCTAGAAACAATGCCTCTCCCATGAAGTTTTTGAAAGTAGCGTTCCAGCCTATTTTATTGGACATCGTCATTCAAAAAAATACTTCCTAGATTTGGCCTCATCTGACCTCTACCTGCATGCACCTTCCTTGTCTCGGTTTGAATTATGAAAATGAATTCTTTGGGCTTGGAATTAAGCACAGAAGACAAATAACTTGATAAAATCTTACTGAGTAGTGCACAAAAAAGCCCTGTTAAACTGAATGTATGTCATGGCATAACATTACCACAGGGTGGTAGAAGCAGTGCAGCTCCGCATTTACACTGGGACATACTTACAGAGAGCAGGAGGAAAACTCCTGACAGAATGGAGTGGGAGTCCCTCTGTCTTCCAGCTAGCCTAAACAGAGGTATCAAAAATTAAGTTTAGCTCATGGAAAATCCAGATGGTTAAACATTTGACCCATATCTAATCCCTCTGCCAAGCATGCACCGCCACCATCTCCGCTGTCATAACACAGCACAGGCAGGTAAAATTGCTTGTGTTCCAAGGAGTGCCACACCGTTCGTAGAAAATTAAATTTTAAAGTGTGTTTTGGGGATCGAGAACACCATCTTGTCAGTATTTTTATGATTCTCCTTTTAACTGGAAGATCAAGGAACATGTGAAAGTAATTATTTGGGATCATGATTTGATGCTGCTCTTTCTATCTTACTGTGTGACAGTGTCACCTAAGTGATGCAGCAGCTGGTTTGCCTTGAAAAGTGTATTAAATTAAACCTACGTGGGGTGGTACAGAGCTTCATAAACATGATTGTTATTCGGAGAAACAGTGTTAGGAATGGTGGCTTGTCTTGCAAATCCTGTGTTACTCGATAGCGGCGTCAATAAAATATTGATGGCAGCCAGTGAAATATCTAGGGTGCTGGTCAAAGTGAAACATTTAAGGACCAGACTAGTGTAAGTCAGCATAGCTGAGCCAATATGCAGATTTACCCCAGGTGAAAGTGCCTTTCTACTTGATAAATTGTTTGCTTACATAGGGAGCTGGGGGAAATTAAGTGAAATCTTGATAGCAAACATCTATTAAAATATGACAGACTGGGAGCATTGCATGCATTTTACCATTTATAATGATGCTAAAGCAAAGATCGAGTACAAATTATAAAGCTCTGTACTATTTTCTTGGTTAGGCTGGTTACATTAGCAATAACAGGGTTACTCCTGATTTACACTAGTGTAAGGTAGAGGAGGATAGGACCAAAGACTTCTAGCACTTGGTTTGGACCGAACCCTTCACTGAAAAACACGCGTGGTTTATGTGGTATAGTATCGTGTTTTAAACACTTCATAAAAGCAGCAAAGTGACAACATAACAGTGCGAATGATATAAAGTAATGTAAACCTTCCTTCAAATAGCAAGCATTTTTTTTCTGCCTCAACTCACTTTCCACAATAGAGTGAGTAAAAAAATCCATAGAGAATAAAACCAGTGATCCCTTTGAGCAAGGATACAAATTTGCCTAGATGTGTCAACCACAGAGATTTATGGGACAAGGAGTTTTTCACCCTGAAGAAAAAAAGCTTTCTTGTCAGTCATTCATAGAAAACCTGAAAATAAAGCTCTCTTAGTTATTTTTATGTTTTAGGAACTGCAAGAAAGTTGAGTCTTTTGTGGGTTTTGTGCTTTTTTTTTTTTTCCCCTTAAGCCTTCTCATAGCCATGGAATAGTTTTCTTCATGGATGTATAAGAAACACTTGTGTTGTACTGCTATTAATGGTATGATTTGTTAGTGTACTTTTATGTATGGAGTGTCTGCATCTGGTAAGGTCTACAACTGTACCTCCTTGACAGTGCCAGATGTTGCGAAGATAAAATACCTCCTGTGCGAGGAACTGCTGGAGTCAGGCTCCATGATAGGTGTTCTTAATACAGTTTAAAAAGGCATCTGTCTTAAAATAATTTCAACGTCTTACTTTTCTATTTACTGTTTTGTCAGATCTTTGCGTTACCGTGGAAATATTTTAGTGCCCCTGTTAATGTGATTTTAAACTGCAGCTTAAGTTCCCCCAACTTTTTCATTCGGAGGCCGCCGCTTTAATGAAAGGGAAGTTTGATGTGGGACTTAACGATCAGTTTAATCAGGTTGACCAAGCCGAGCCAAAAAAGATGGGTCTCCAAGATTTTTAAACCCACCGAGTGTTGACGTCAAAGGCATGATATGAACCTGAATGGACTCAAGGTTCAGTCCAACAAAATTACAGCGGAAGATGAGCAAGACGGATAGAAGACAGAAGGATGGCAGCGCCGCTTTGCTATCATACCTCATAACTCATTACATTGTCGACCTCTTAAAATAGTAATGATACTTGACCCTTATTAGTATTTCTGTGCAATATATGAGCTTGAGTTTCCCTGGGTGAAAGCTAATGCCTTAGACCACCCTTTAGACCACCATTCTATCTAGTTATAGTACATATTAATGTTATTCTTGGGTCATTTAACTCACTCTCAGTGAAGAGTGGAGAATGGTGCAAAGCTGTAAATCAACCCTGTTCTGGAATGGATTTGTGCCATAACAGATCATCTTGAGAATTCCAGTCTTGTTTGACCATGGTAAAGAGATTATGGTATGTAAAATTCTGCTAAACATAGCTTGTTTCATTTTTATACTTCTCTGCTTGTCTGTCTCGCTAGGAGAGGTTAAGACCCGCGATGGTGGACAATGCACCGAAGAAGGAATATTGCTATAATAAAACCCAGGGGCTAAAACTTTATCCGTATGCAGCTAAACTCGACATCACTTTTAAACATGAAGCGCAGAGGCAAGGAAAGTATTAAATACAGCCATTGATTTTGCACATGTTTTTAATTGTCCAACCACTTTTATATGAAATAGTAAAAAGAGCAGAAACAGTGCCAGCTAACAAATTTGTTGTGTTTCAAAGGTTTACTCCATAATGCGATTGTGTACAATGATATGATTGGTTTTAAATGATCAGTGACTGTACACTATTTAACTGAAACAAAATCTATTTTCTTAAGTTAAGGTATTTTTTTAAAGCCCTTCTCAATGACTATTTCTGCAATCATAGCTACTTTTCCCACGTATTGCTGGAAAATAAAAAATATTTACCTTTAGCTTCCTAGAAAAGATTTACAGATCCGTCTGTAGTCTGTTTTGCAGATGTGCCTTGGTGAATTTAACAGTAATATATACTGTCATCATGGCTGTCTTCAAATCTTTGAAATCACTTTTGCTTTTTTACAATACATATTTAATTGAATGTCTGGCTAGTAGATATGTATGTATAGCTGGTATTTGTGTGTGGGCATGTGTGTGCCTAATACATATATTTAGTGCTTAGAAACTGGGATGATGAGTGATCAAAAAATGCCTAAGAGAGATATATTTTGCACACACACATCCACTTCATAAACATATATCTCCTCAACTAGACAGAGACAGAAAGAGCGGAGAGACATCTGCAAATTAACGAATCATCTATCTTTAAGGTCATTCACAAATTAGTTTTGCAGAATAAGATAGAACAAAAAATGTAATCCTGATGAGCATTTGTTCAGGCTATTTATCATATAAAATTGTATAACAATATTAGACACAGGAATTTTTACACAGCTTATTCCTTACAGTGTTACTGTGATTTCACAACTTGGTGCAGATGTTCCAGGCTGAATAGTGCCCTTTGCTTGACATTTGTGCTATAATAGTCAAAGTTGTAACAGGCTAGGATGCAAATAGTTTGCTGGAATACTAACAGGGGGCCGAAGGGGAGGCGTTAAAAACTGAAAAAGGAAACCTTTTAATTCCTTTTCCCTTATGCCAAAAACGAGCATTGTGTTCATTCCTCTTGCAGTGTTATTGTTTCAATAGCTAATTGTGATTTAAATTATTCATTTGGTATCACAATCTGCTGAGGACACCTAAATATTCTTAACATTTGGTTAGCCTTGTATAATGCTTATTGATTACTTCTAAATTAAGGTGCCTTTTCCTTTGTGTGATGAGGGTGGAATACCTCTGCATTGGGGCAGATACTAAAATAGATTTTGAAATGCACATGTAGTCCAAGTTTACTGTTTTAAAAGGAGCAAGAAATTACATGTATTCCCTTTAATGGCCAGTTCTCCAAATTGATTGAACTGTTCTTAGTTCTCCTTTTTCTTTGTTTATTAATGGGGTTTTTTTCAGGAGACATCCCAAAGCTTTAAAAGTATTATCTTTTAAAAACTAAATCCAAAGACAGTTTTATTTTAAAGCACAGTCCGATTATTAAACCTCCACCAACCTTTAACTGCCTTTAAAAAAAAAAATCCTAGAATATCCTGAAAGAAAATTAGCTCACTGCAAAGAATCAGTACATTTGCTTTTCATTTTTTCCACGCGCTTAAATGACATTTCTGCACAGCGTCAAAAGCAATGATAAAAAACTCTATCAGAGCAAAGCCGTAGCTTTGTACTGGTAAAGGTTTAAAAATAAAAACCGAAAAGTTTGTGTGGAATTAGCCACGTAAACGCTGCGCTGTTTGACATCATTTTGCCTTCCACGGCCGTCTCACATTCCTGTTGCTGTGCCCTTCAGACGGTTTCAAAAGGAGTTGCAAGAACTTTAGACCACGATCCTTACACCGTATGTGAAAGGCTCGCACTAGGTGATCTATATTGACCAAGTAGTTGGTGAAATTCTTCCGTGTATAAGGTATGCCGGAGAGCTTTCTGAGTGTGATCCGCAGAGTGGAAACGTCAGTACACGCAGCCCATGAGCGTAGGGGCCAAATTCCCTGCTTGCATAACTCCACTACAGCCAAGAGAGTTACATCTGCAGAGAATTTGGCCCTTCCCCTATGTCTGTGCTCAGACTCAGCAATAACATACAGGGCCGTATTCCCTGTTTTCTTATACCGAGCAGATTGCAAGACTGCACTGATTCCTATCAGTCAGTAAAAAGTCTTTCTGTGGCTGTTTTCTTCTATCCAGATTCTCATGGTTGGGGCCCAGATCATGTAAGACTAAATCCCCGTGGAGCCCGGTGTACAGTCTCTCTGAGGGCAGCATATCCAACACACCCTTTAGTCTCAGATTAAGGAATTAAAGCACTAAAAATGAATTTCACATCCAAAATCATGCAATTTGTCCTTGTGGTCTATCAAGAATCCCAAGCATATGCCACGGATGAGACCATCCGAAGTCTAGCGAAAGGCAGCTGCTGCTATTATTGTAATCAGAATATAGCAGCCATTTGTAGGTGCCCGTGATGAACGTGAGAATTTAAGAGAAAACTCTGAAATCTCAGCAGTACAGGACTCTTACTGCTGTCTTTGCAGGTTCATCAGCTCTACCTGTGAGCAAGGGGGAATTTCAGGCTTTGGGAACCAGAACCTACATGCATTTTATGTATGCATAAACCTGTACAGGATGGCTTCTTTTCACATCCTTGCTAAGCTGTTTCTTCTTGTCCAGGTACACTCTGTGTTTAGACTTGCCTAAATACTGTAATACTGGTCATATTACATTTTCCTTACCAATCTCTGGTTAGATAGCTGCGTAATATGGTTCAGGATAACAATGTTTGGAACAGTTTGAACACTGTACTAAAAGGTTCAAGTAGATTTATCTTAGATGTACTGTATAGTCTGCAGTCCTTTGGTCCACCGCATGTTTAAGTCATATGCTGTTCTGGGTTTAAGCTATCAATAAAAAACAAAATGAAAGGATTTGAAATCAGACCCAAGTTTTTTTATGCCCCGTCATATTTTGGCAAATAGGCTCTATTAGAACTAGGGTGTCTGTATATACAACCCTTGACCCTTGTCAGTTCAAAGCAACATATTCAAAAATAGTCCTCTAGGTTGTGCACGAAATATAGACATGGCTGAAAATGTCTCTTTGCATATGCTGCTTTGGATGTCATGACATTCACTTCGCAAACAGACTGGGCAAAAGCAATAGGAGAGGGGAAGGATGCTGAGCTGGAATCGTCAGTGCAATGGGGCTTTATGTAGGTGAAATGCAAAAGGGTAGTGTGCCGGGGTGCACCGGGAGAGCGTGCTACAGCAATCGGATCCACATAAACAAAGATCCCATCATCCCCCCGCCCATACAAAGGGGCCTATAGATCCCTTTGGCAGTGCAGACGGGGTACAGTGTAACCACGCTTAACTGTTCAGGAGCACTTAAGGGGCCCTGAGCTGCCCCTTTACAGCAGGGTAGTTTTAGCCATTGTGCATGAACAATTACCTTCTTTCAGCTGCGCTTGAATATTTGACATGTGTGAGTTAGCCACCTATTTTTCAAAATCTGGACCTATGCTTGGTTCTCTGGCCTATTGCTATTGATCTGAAACAAAATCAGATGAGAGTTGGAAAGAGTAACTCAAAAAATGAAGTAACATGCAATAAGAGCTGTACAGATATCATATCCTAAAGGTAAAGGGAAAAAAAAGAAGCAAGGTTATGAAACGCTCTCTAAGGAAATCTGTTTAAACACAGTCTTCGGAAGTTGCACTCTTTAAATAAACATTGAACTTTCTCCATATAGAGTTAAAGTTTACACTTCTGTCAGAATCTTTTGAGATATGATGAATACATTAATATATAGATGTATGAATACATTCATCTGTATGTATGTGTGTGTATATAGAGAGAGAGA
>JAGPOW010003685.1:21258359-21269913 GCA_030014935.1 Caiman crocodilus
GTCTCCATAGAGCACTAAAACATGCTGCCCCCATTCTGCACCACTACATCACTTCCTTACTTACTGTCATCGAGCTGTTTACCTGATTTATTGGCTTTTTCTTTTTTTAAATCACAGAACAATTCGATGTGATTAAATATAGCCATGCCCTTATTTTTGCAAACAAAGGCAGTATGAAAAATATGTGGACATGAAGTCAATTCTTTAAGAAAAAGCCCCAAGGATTACTGGCCTCATCCCTGGACATAAAAAAATGTTTAATGCTTCCCATGACACAAAGATTTTCATGGCCAGAACTATGCAGCTATATTTTTTTGGAGGGGGAGGGGTCAGCAGCTTGCCAAATGGAGAAAAAAGATATATTGGAGTTCAACCACAGTCATATTGTTTTGCTTGGTTTTGTTGGGCGGGGGGGGAGGAGGTTGTTTTAAAAGTATTTTATGTTGAACAAAGCATTGCAATTCATCCAAAAAGAAATGTTTCCATCACTTGCAAGAAAAGCGAAGGAATGAAATATTAGATTCCTGAAGCTGCCAGAGAGGGAGATGTTGCCCCTCTGGTACCTAAAATCCCTTGATTAGAGAACTTGCCTAGCATACAAGAAACCCCAGTTCAGGTTCCTCCTCTGTTTGGTCCTCCTCTTACAGTTCCCACTTCTCAGGAGCCTGTTCTGACCACAGTAGCTGATGGGGAGGGACTCTCTATTTCTTCTGCTGATGTAATAAATAAGTACTTACTGGAGCAGGGATTTGACCCCAGGGTATCCTTCCTTGCAGCTAAGTGTCCTCACCACTAGGCTAGAAAATGCATTTTTCTCAAGCTGTCTGGCCCATAGGTAAGTGTCTTAGAAAAAATAGAATAGCTCTATAGTACTGGGATCTCAATTCCCTATCCCTAGTGCTAGAGCCCTTGCCTAAGATTTCGATCTTGATTCAAATACCCAAATGGGTATTATTTATGCAAAACAGATCACTGGACCATCGGATAGCAGGGGTTGAATGCCGTCGCTGTGCCTGGCAGACTTATGAACCTAGCCGCCACCATTTTTTGACAGCTAAAACTATTGGACTTATTCAGGAATATGCCCAGGATGATTGAAAGCACATTTTTGGCCAATTTTCTAGTCACCCAAAAAACCCAGCCCTATCCAGCCCTCATGACACCATAGGGGAGCTTTCGTGGTCCTGAGCAGAATAAGTTACTTGGGTTTAAGTTTGGCGATATGCCTACACAGCCCACCAAGTCGCAACCAGGCTTTGTGCTACTTAACTCAATTTTGTTGCTGTCACAGATTTCTGCAGTTTCAGGATGTCATTACAGCAAAAAAAAAGAAAAGAAAAGAAAAGAAAGAGCCAACTGTGCTCCTCATAACTTTAAATACAAGAAGCGATTTCTGAGAGTGACTCGTGCTGTACTAGAGAGACAGTTCATTTGGCAGCACAATGCCACCAATTAGACTGTGAAACTTTGCCTCAGTTTCGTACTGTTTTCCATATCACTCTGTGTACAGTTCATGAATTGGAAAAGGAGTGTCTTCATGCATTGGATGTTTTCCATGTAGGTATGTTATCCAAATGATTTGTTACTTGAGTGTGTATTTTCCCAATGGAATAAAATGAAAATATATTGTGCCACAGTAATTGACATTGTCCGGGATTTTGCTGCTTTGTCATGTATTATAACTGTATACCGAACTCTCTCATGCAGCTTAGCCTAACATTAGGGTTTTAAAGGGACAGAAAGGGGAAAGCAGTCTTATGTTTTAACCAATTTCCTACTGCGCTCTCCTCCTCCTTCGAGGCAAAAGCCTAGAAATCACCATGAAAACTCAGCCCAGGTCCCCTGCATAGTAGCCCAGATAAGTAGATCATCGAATACAGATATTGCTTGGGTCTCCGAAATCCAGCCCATATATATTCAGCAGCTCATCAGATGCACCTCATCTCATTGTACCTGGTAAGTTCATCATCACTGAGGTTTTAAAAGGATATGCTGAGGCTTTGGTTAAACCAGAAAACCTGATACTGACTGTGGGTTGGTTTTTTTGTTTCTATATTTCAACCAAACTTTTATGGGAGCAGTTATAGTAGCTGAGTTTTGGGGGAGAATTGTACTGTTTAAAGCTAGACACGGGCTTGCCTGCAAGATCGAGGCATGAATTAGGGTTCACATGTCCCTAAATTCCAGGAGAGCTGGGATGTAGGATTTTGGTTTGCGTGTCTCTCTCATTAGGCATGTTTCCGACTTCCCATAACAACCAATGCTTCCCTCTTGAATTTCAGCAGCTGTCTTTAATATTCATGGTGATTTAGAAATGACAAATGTCCACTAGAAACTAAACTAAGGCCATCAAATTCATTTTCACTTTTGCTCCAGATTTCAAGTCAGAGCTGACAGTACCAGTGCACTCGCACGGCACATAATCCACCCTTCCTCCAAGAGCAAAGACTTTCTGTCTTTCCCCGAATAAATATATAAATGCAGCATGTATATTATATGTGGCTCTTCTTGATACCAAGATAAAACTGTGCAAAGCTGCCTGGAATATCAAAATATTATTTTCATTAGAGTTAATCTAACATTATTTTCCTCCTTGGTTTTTTTCCCCTAACCAAATATCTTCATTTTTTTTTTTTTTTTTTTAAGGAAAGAAAGTTTTGCAAGTACATTGACAGCGGATAAAAATTACTGGATTAACAGAAACATAGGAACTGACATTGTTTACTCACAAAACAGATTCAATATTAGCAACCACCACGCAGCTCTCCCTGCAGGGCATGTCTGTCAGCTGGGGGAGTCCCCCTTAGGGGTGAGGGGGCAGGACACGCTCCAAACCCAGTCACTCCTCAGTGTCTCGCTGCTGAAACTACCGCTGCCTAATTTGGGGATGGTTTTTTAAACTCAGAAACCTGTCCACTAAAAATTGGATGCAGAGCATCACACAAGCTGCTGCTTTCACATGGGCCACTGAGCAGTCATCATACGGGAACAGCATGATGAACCTGGAATAGATTCAAACCAGCAACCCAGAGGCAAACAGCTCCATTATCTGATTAACTCTCCTATGAATCAGGGGGTCCAGCAGAGACCCTTGTTCTGTAATTTTGGGGGCTGTTGTTATAAATTAAAGATGAACCCCAGCAAGAAAACCCCAGTTCCAAGCACTTCATCTTTCAGGAGTTCAATACCCAGATCTGGAGCTGAATTTTGCAGTAAATCCCATCAATTGCTACCTGAGATATAAGTCATAACAGTGTTGTGCTTATTTTCAGTGTAGTTTAGCACACATTTCCAGCTCTTCAACTTGAATGCATTTGTGTGATGGGCAAAACTATACCAGCGATTCCTAAACCTTTAGCAGCAGTTTATAAAAGCTTGGTGAGCATTGATAGATAAAAGATTCATTGTTTTGCATACAAGAAACAGAGAGGGGAGCTGAGAGACTTCATCAGAGGGTAGCGCCTTGTTTATTAGGAGCGAGCGATCCCAGAAATGGGCCCAAGCACATGGGCTTTTGATAGGTTTTTAACTTGCAAAATTTTGGAGGGTAACTTCAGAAGTGTCCTGCTCTGTAGATTAAGAATTTGAGGACACTAAGGACAAGCAAACATGACAACAAGGCGTCCAAGCAAAGCGTGCTCCTGATGGCTTTACATTACTCATCTCTTGAATATTAGAGATCTGAGAGCGTTGAAAAGTTTATAAGCATTTCTCGAAAAGGGTCCATCCTGTGCATGATTGACAGCCTTAAAGAATAGCCTCCTGTTTGTTCACTGTGCATTTATAGAGCAAGCAAGTGGCCTGGCATTTTCCATCACAGATCCCTGCCACTGATTTGAACCATGATTTGAAAAATACGTGTCTCATCTTGATCAAATAGTGACTGCATAGGCCCATTTGCTACTCAGCCTCGGAGGCTGCAAATCAGTTTATTTAATGCCATCTATGGTGTGGGCACTGACCTTAGATAACAAAATCGTTTTAGTTACCCCATTGAACCAGCATGAGATAATGACAAACAAAAGGGCAGGAGCAAAATGTTGGTGTTTGGTTTAGAGTTGATCCACGCGAAAAGGCAAATTATTTTGCGACAGAGCTGTTGAAATGGGTTCCTGATTTTTCCCTTAATAACAAACTCCATTGAGTGAAAATGGGCACCAGGCTGAGAAGTACCATGTGCCTAAAAATCAAGGTGACTGGGACAGATGGCCCACACTCATTCAAAAAGGGTGTACTTTGATCCCACCCTTCCCATACCACTTTATATTAGGTCCTATTGCCCGTGACAGAACAGAACAGAGCGAATCCCCCTGAATGAATAAATCATCTCATTTAACTCATCTTGCTGCTCATAGCTGTTCTGGGATGAGCTTGCTGGTTCCTCAAACGTATTCACTATTAAGCTTTATCCTGCTGTGACTTTTTTTTTCTAATTTCTTTCCCTCCATGAGCCAATTATGAAATTATTTGCTGTGAGTTAAAAACTGGCCCCATGTACTAGATGGATCATTTCAGTCACCTGGTAGTATTTCTGGTCTCTGACTGGATGGGCATGCCAGCATGCCTGGAGCCAATATTTGCATCATATGTCAATGGAAAATCCAAGTCCCACAATCTTTGCCGCACCGGATTCTGAAATTCACTCTCTACAAACATTCATGTCATTCAAACGTGATTGCCCTGATACTTTAGGAAAGCAAACGCCAAGGATGCCAGCACAACTGCAAGGAAAACATAAGATGATCAAAGATGATTGTAAATATTTTTGCTGTAGTTGTAGATTTTGAAGCCAAAGGAAACGGTTAGATCATGTGGTCTGGCCCCCTGCATAACGCAAACCGAAAACTTCATCCAGTCACTCTTGTATCAAGCCTGATAACAAAGCGTAGCTAAATCAATCTATATCATATTTACCCAACTCTGGCTCACAACCATGTATATCAATAGCATGTGTGCAGTGATGTAAGCGACAGTAGTGCAATGCTTTGGCTTTCACTAAAAAACAGAGGGGTAAAAACAAAGGGAAGGCATTCAGGCTGGATTAGGGCAAGATCCTCTGGATCTACACCCCACAGTCGGAGGGGCCTAGGCCCCAGGGTGAGTCAGAGGCAGAACAGCAGGTAGTAGTGCATTGCACAGCTGCATGATGCCAGCAGCTGCTGGGCTGGGTTGCTTCACTTGGCAGGAAGATCAAGGATGCCGAAGTGGGAGGGAGACAAGAGTCCATCCTGGAGGGCTGGGAAGATTATCTCCAGGGCTGAGGGATGGGATTGGCCTGGGAAGGCTGAGTCTGAGCGTCTGCCTAGGGAGGGGCTTGCTTGAGAAGACTCTCCCAGATAAGGATGAAATTCGGGGAGGGAAGTGAAACTTTGGTGGCCCATTTAGTTCAACTCCACTCCTGCGTTTCTCTTTTAACTTTTTAATTATAGATTTTGTTCCTTTCAAGTGCTTTCCCCAAGGGCTCTAGGGGCTTTTGCAAATCTTTCGAACTCTACAAACACCGAGCAGAGGAATCCGTCTGCAACAAAAGGAACCCAGTCTGAAATGACAGCCTCCCATCAAAATACCAACCATCACCCCATGTGTTCCTCACCCGGTGCTATAAGTGAAAGCCAAAAATGGCAGGTGAGTATTCTGCATCCATGAACAAATCCCCATTGCCACTTGACCATCACACCAAGATGGAAGTGAATTCCAGATATTGTAGAAAACCCCCGACGGAAACCCCCCGCCACAGCAACCACAGAGGCTCTAGATAAAGCACCTCATGGACTGCTAGCATGGAAAAATAGTGGGGAGGGCTTGCCAGGTCCCAAACTACACAAGGCTTTGTGGTCCAGAATTCATGTCAGGAATTTCACCTGGAAGCTAATTACATGGCGTTATTTAGGAACGGTTATTCCAGATTAACACCATGTGCACGTGGCCTTTTTCCAGAATACTGGCTATTTCCCAATTTAACTGACTCTACTTTAAAAGCAGATTAAGCTTAATAAGAAAAAAAAAGACACTTTTATTCTGGAATAATAGCAGCCACTCAGCAAATAGCCAAAACACCTTCAATGAGTGCCTTGCTCTCTTCTGAACTATCATCTCTCATTCTTGTGCAGATAAATCCTGAAAACCAACCTGGAAGATTATTAAGATCTAATCCTCTCCCATCCCTGATGTGGGTTGTCTCTGCGCCACTTGACCTGGTTGTTCCTCTATCCCCTTCTTATAAAACCACTGCTGTACATCACCAGCTTTCCTTCAGACAGCATCTGATGAAGTGGGGTTGGGCTCATGCAAGCTTATGCATCTCATTTATTTAGTGTACAAACTGCATCTCTACCCTGCCTTTAGCCTTCCGTTTCTTCCAGTCAGTTTTTTTTCTGATGAAAGCAACTTAGCATGTTCGTTTCTATGTTTCCGTTTTTCCCTGTTGCTCATAAACTGGGTGCCGTCAACTAGGGCAAAAGGGAGTCCAGAATGAGCCACAAAACTGTAACAGGATTGGAGGAACTCCACAGTTTTCCTCCACACTTACTTTTCAAATGAGTGGATGGGTGCATATGACTTCAGGCTTGCCCCCTACAGCTCTATGGCCACGTCGACCTGAGATGCTGACTGCACCGCAGCCCAGTACTACTGTCTAGCAGCATTGCATGGCAAAAAACCACGATGCAATGCTACTGCGCAGGAGCATCACAAAAAAGGCATTTGCCAGTGCTACTGCACAGTAACTCAGATTCCTGCACATTTATTTAGCACTCATTTATACAAGTACCTAATAAATACACAGTAATGACCGTGCAGTAGAGTCTCATGTAGATGCAGGCTGTTTGCCTGGAAATCTAATGCAGTGATTCTCAACCAGGGTGCCTTGAGAGCCTTTCCAGGGTGCCATGCAATGTTAGCACTGTTAGGGGCATAAGCATGATTCATAAAACAAACCAAGGGATTTCAAATAGGAATCCATAGCATTAAAAGTGTTCTGACCTGCCACGGTCTTTCTGAATTCTTTGCAACACAAGCATCGCTCTATTATTTTTCTGTAGTCCAGAAACGAGTGAAAAACCTAACAGGGGTTCCTGGAGCCTATCAAGGGGTGCCTTGAGTCTAAAAAGGTTGAAAACCACTGGTCTAACAGAAGCCCAAGAGGCTGTGAGAGAGGGAGAAGTCTCACTGACTTTCTAAATTAACATTTTTTTTTGAAGATTTAAGTTTTAAAATGCTATTTTGCAGGAAGTCGCTGGAGATTGCTATGCAACTGTTTAGCCATGTCTAATTTGGTGGTGTATTAGAAAGACTTTCAGCCTAATATGCTTGAGTCTATTGTAAATACTCAAACATTCCAGTCAACCAGACTAATAAAAACAATTTAACGGGGCTACTGGCAAGAGTGCTCGCAGATTTGCTAAAAATCATGTCTATGTTCATGCATGCAAAGCAGCACATTTTCACTTACCAGTCTGATTGACTGGTAAAAATCTTAATGCAAAACAAAACAACTGACATACATTCAGAGAGTTAGATGGTTCGTAATTATTTTTAGTAGGTACAAAGAGTATTTTAAAATGCTTAAGATGTTTGAGGGGAGTGCTCACAAGTTTTCCATATACCCTGATTCAAACAACAGTCAGACATGATTGCAAAAAAGAGAGCTCTTTGGATGCCCTTTGGTGGGCTCGGGAAAAAAAATTATAAATTCAAGTCTTAGAGTGTTTTTTTAATGATGGAAGGAAAGTGCTATGTTAGGGGAAATACTGATGATCAGTAAAAGCCCAAGACATTTAGAACAGTGCCAGCTTTAGCAAAGCTATATGGTGCAAATATTAAAGGCATTTAATCTCAAGCTAGCTGTAAAGTTATTTAATTTTTCATTTGTTTGAATTTTTTTCCTATTTCTTCACATTACTTCCCAGCTTTTTCCCTTATGTATGCTTATTAGTGAGAGTAATAAATCTTGCCCTGTGTTGTACTGATAAAAGATGGATGTGATGTTTCTGACACCCTGTATTGTTTCTGTTTGTGTGGGCAGCTTGTAAGCTTAGGACATTATTTTAGAGCAATGGTATGAATTGTACACACAGGGCATATCTACACAAGACATTTACTGCAGAGCGGCCTAATTAGCTCCACAGTAAAGTCTCAGTGGCTACATGTGAGGCCCTATTAGGCCATGGGAAACTAATTAACTCTGTTGAAGGTTAGTACTTGTAAACACAAGTACTATCCTGTGGCAGGGTTCTTTAGTGTGCAACAACACACAAGTAACCACTGATGGGGCTGGCTGGGGCACGAGGGTGCTTCGGTGTAGGGCCTGCCTGCCAGCTAGTCCCACACTGGAATAACCTCGTGCCCCAACCAGCCAACTGCGTTTGTAGAGTACAATAGCTTAAAGGGGACAAAACTAACCAGCAACTAATTAAAAAGCATTTCTCCTAAGATCTAAATTCCCATGCATTCAGTTAGACAGAAGTCATAGGACTATCTGTAAGAACGCTATCTGCTTCCCTTGCATCTCCACTGGCTTAATCATACCACTTCAGCAATATTTTTGACCGCAAGTAGATAGGTCAATATTGATGCAGGAACGGATTTGCTGCTCATGGCAGCAGTCTGCTTCTGCTCCCATGCACCCTGCATTGGCCCTCTGCAGCAACTAGGCTCCCCCTGGATCAGGGCCAGGCAATTACTTTGGGCAGAGGGCCGCTTACCCAGGTTTGTCAGGCTGTCGAGGGCCACGTGGGTAGCCCCACCCCTTGACAGGTGCCCCGCCCCCTGGTCACCATCTTGGGACCAATGTTCCAATGTCTTGGGACCAATGTCTCAGGACCAGCATCAGTGGGGCCCAGAGCGCAGCGTAGGCTGGCAGGGGTCTGTGGAGCTGGGCTGGGCTGCACCGGCAGGGAGACGGGGGAGCTGGCCCGGCTCCATAGAGGCCCTCCTGGCTGGGACCCTGTACCCCTGCCATCCTGCTCTGGGACACCAGTATGGGCCCTGTGCAGCCACTCACTCCCAGTGCCCCCAGCCCCAGGGTACAGGTGGGGAGCAGTGCACAGGCCCAATCCCCTGCTCGCTGGCAGGTAACAAGCTGGTGCTGAGTGTAGAGAAAAGTGGCCCCTGCCTCGCCCCATGGCTGGCACACCCGGTGCAGCTGCTCACAGCCTATTCGGGGCTTTCCTGAGCAGGCACAGGCAGCCCCATGTGGGTGGTGAGATGCTACAGCGCGGGGCGCCAGCCACGGGGAAGGCAAGGGCCACTTTTCCCACACTCAGCACCCGCTTGTAACCCACCCCCACTGCCAGCCTGGGTCCTGCACTGGCTTTGAGATCGCCCATCGGAGCTGCACCACAGCAGCAGCAGTTGCAGCCCCCCCTGCTTACCACACCAGGCAGAGTTTGCCACCGCTGCCTCTGTGCTGCCCAGTGCGTGAGCTCCAGCAGGGCTCCAGCACCAAACACTGCCCGGCGTGGCAAGCAGGGGGGCACTTTCCTTCACACCAAGCAGCTGCTCCTGCCATGGTCCCACCCTGACGGGCGAGCCCAGAGCTAGCGCGGGGCCCAGGGTGGCTGCGGGGGCAGGTTACAAGCTGGTGCTGAGCTTGGGAAAAGTGGCCCTTGCCCACCCCATGGCCATCACCCCACACTGCAGTGCTTGCAGCCCACATGGGGCTGCCTGTGCCTGCTCAGGACAGCCCTGCACAGGCTGCAAGTAGCTACAGCAGGGAGCGCTGGCCACAAGGTGGGCGGTGGGCCACTCTTCCCCAGACTCCTTCCCTGCCCTCTCCCCTCCCCTTACCTGAGTTTCCAGTGTGGTGCACTCACACGGTGCCAGGCCAGAAGCCCCTGCAGGGTCTTCCCACTGGGGGAGCAGGGCGGGGCAGGGCCTGCTGTTGCGGGAGCCTACCGGGATTCCCCTGGGTCCTACTGCCCATGGTTTCTCTCATTTTTGACAGGAACTAAGGACAGATCAACATTAATTTTCTAACTGTGGGCCAGATTGAATGGCCTTATCGGCCAGATCTGGCCCATGGGCCATATTTGTCCCACCCCTGCCCTGGATGCTAGCCCAAGGGCTGATGGGGACTGTGGAGCCAGGAAACAGCTGTCTCCAGGCAGGAGCTGGGACATTGCTCCAGGATCTGCCTGCTGCTGGGGCAGACTCTGCTACCACAGCCCAGGCAAGGACAATGTCCTGCTACCCTAGCAGCAGGGAGCTCCCAGCCCCTGCTCTGTGGTCCCAACGGTGGAGCCGAGTCTGGGAGATTCTTATTTCCCAACCTCCCTTGTGCAACCTCAGAGCCAAAGCTGAGAGATTCTGATCTCCCAGCCTCAGCTTCACGATCACAGATCAGGAGCTGGGAGCTCCCTGCTGAACGGGCAGGGGGAGATTGTCCCTGTCAAGGCTCCGGTGCAAAGCCCAGCCAGCATCAGGCATCTCCCAGGGGCAGGGAGCAATCTCCTACCTCCTGCTGCCCAGCTGACCGAGAGCACTTTTGCCCCGGTCAGCCACCATGCCATACTGTGCGGTAATTACTCCCAATTTGCTATTGTTATTTACAGGTAGCAAATTTACTTAGAATTAAAGCAATTTACTATGCAGTAAGCGTCTGCACATGTAGACAGCGATGCTTACTGTGTAGTAATTAGCTCTAATCGCAAGTAAAGTGGCTCGTGTAGATGCGCCCTATATCTGGTAACAGTTTTCATCATGTTATCAATTAAGCATCGTTTGAACAAGTCTAATTAACACAAGTCACATCTATACCTATTAACACTGTGCAGTAGTGTGCAGGGCAAAACCTGTGCTAATACACTACAGTGCAGTAGTCTTAAGGTACTGCACAGTTAGCATCTGCAAAAACCCTTGTGCTGGTGCTACTAGCACCAGTTACTGCACATTGATTTAGTACTTGGTTATCCAGGTACTAAACTTAATGCGTAGTAACTAAAGTGCATTAATGAATGTGTAGATGCACCCACAGAAATAAAAACAGTTGCTGGTGTTAGAGTTCCCTGGGTTGCTAACTCGGGTACAACTGGGAACATTTTACAAAAATGGGCAAGCCTGACAGGTCTGCATCAGAAAAGGAAAAATGAAGAAGTTAGTATCTATTATTCCATACTAAATATGTACCTCAGTGTAGTTTGCTATAACCAAACATGTCAGAAACTATTGTCTGAGTTCAATGCAAAGATAAAGTCCATAACTAATGTTTACAAACTCAGTCTGTCAGATGGTTTTGCAACATGACCATTTTGGGTAACAGGAAGGACTTTAAATCTGCTGGGTTTTGGTGGCTCTCTAGATTCTGACAACAAAATTCAAACTGTGGCCAGAAGCATTGTGAAATCCTCCGGGGGAATAAAATTATCTGGTGGTATGGTCTCCTCCCCTTTGGTTTTTACCAGTCTGCTTTTCATGGACTGTCCTGTCTGTTTCTTCAGCTTGTATATTTGAATGTAGACAGTGACAGTAAAGGATTAGATAATAACAGTCCTGGCTATGTGCTAAGGGTCAGAGTTGGCTGTACTCTCTTAACCTGTGGGGCGCAAATGATCTTATT
>JAGPOW010003685.1:21270013-21282467 GCA_030014935.1 Caiman crocodilus
TTATGCTTATAACCTACTGGAAGTTTGTTGTGCTTTCGAATCGCTCCGATTTAAGGAGCTGCTGCAAGCACATTGCTTCGGTTTCACTGAGGCAATGTTGCAAGAGCTCCTCCCATCATATCTTGTGGACCAGACAGTAGGTAATGATGGGGCATGGGATCTGTAGAATTTGAGATGCGATGATCTAGGTTAATTAAACATTAAAGCAGTTCTTCATTTTTGTACGTTCACAAGAGACCAGAACCATAGGTTTCTGGCTCTGAATTGTATGACTTAATTCCCATGTGTCCTCAGTGACTGTAATTTGTTTTCAATCTATGTGATTGTGGTCACATAAATCTTTTGCCTTTATAAATCAGATTATCGATAACAGCTTCCTCTGGGTTTTCCCAAACTGTCAGTTATGGGAGACGATTGTTTTTCTCTTGGTCAACAAGCAGTGATAGTTCCAGGCAATATATCATAACTAGAGATCTTGCTTATTCACAACCCTTGGCTCTGACAATATCTTGTCTGACAAAGTCTAACTGGACATGACTAAAAGAATTTGTGTTTCAGATGACTCCTCCATATTGTCACGGCCTGCCAGAAATGATCTGCTTAAGGTATCAGAAACGAGTATAGGATTCTCTGGTTTGCATTTAACCACCATATCATATTTCTGCAGGTGCATCATTCTTTGTAACCTCGGTGGTGAAGCAACAGACTTTTTCTTTCTAATGATTGCATTCAAGGCTTATGGGCTGACACCACTATAAGTTTTCGTTCATAAACATACTCATAGCCCTAAGCATGTGCACAAATCTCTTTGTCAGTCTGCAGATAGTTTGTAGTTGGGTTGAAAGGGTTGTACACCTAAACCAATGGGACCCCTTCCAGCCATAACACAGCCCCAAATTCGTGGTCATGCCCACTTGAATCATCGCCTCGTTGTATCCTAGAAAGGGCTTGGCCGATCTGCCTGCAGTGCTAAAGAGCTGCTTTATTTTGGTAAAGGCAAACTCTGATTGAACTATTTCCATTTATTCTGAGGTTTTTTTTATGGGATGCCGTAGCGGTGCTAAGACTTATGAGTTGGCATCTGCTCAACTCAAGGAGGCGGCCAGCCAATTTCACAACCAGATCATAGAGCTAGCCACCATTGTTGAGGACTCATTGTGGCTAGGGCCTCCTATACCTCTAATTGTTGGTCCCAGTGGCCCCTCCCCTCACAGCTAATTGGTTGAGAGGGCTGTATGTCATATGGCCCCACCCCTCATCATGTAATTGGTTGAGAGGGTTGTCTGTTTTGTGGTCCCACCGCTCACCACGGATTAATGGAGAGGGGTGGGGACATATGACAGACAGCCCTCTCAGCCAGTCAGCAGTGAGGGGTGAGCTTGGCAGCCATCTTGCCTGCTCACCTTTGTGCCAGTGGTGTCGCCCTTCTCCCTTCCCTGCCTCAGGCTACATGGCTGGGAGGACTACTGGCTCCCAGTGAGGGCAGAGGATGGGGAGAATCAGCATTTTAGTTTTAGTAGTTTTTTTTTAATGAAGATTTCCCAGAGATTGCCTGAATTCATGCTTTCCACAAAATCCATGCAGTCGTGAGTTGGGTAGGTCCCTAGTTATGACCATTCCCAATCTATCGACTAGCTCATCGTGATTCTTCTATGGCTGTTACTTTTGCAAATGGGAATTTGATATCCTCAGCTCAGAGCGCCCAACCAACCTATGTTCAACTGCATTTGTTCAGTTTTTACCCAAGCCCTTTTTACCCCACCTCTGAGGCTTGCCTGGTAGATTAGTGTCATGGCCTTCCATCCCACTGGGGTTGAAACCTCACAAATCATAAGACTGAATAGGTGTCATCCACGTTCTTCTGAAACCCTTCTTAGGCTAAATGAATAACTAAAAATTAGTGGATGACAGAGTTCATAGTTGACCAACACTGATCTCCCTTTGATTTATTTTATATTACACTAACCAGATGTGGAACCCAAGACTAAAAAAACCTAAGCATCATCTAATTCAATCTTTGCATCATCACCAGAGTTCAAATTGCACTTTGACTCTTGGGGGGGAGCTGCAAAAAAAGTGGGCTGTCCATCACAATGCCTTAATAAAACCAGAGACCCTCCAAGTTATGATTTTCAAATCTTACAGAGGGGCACTCATCTCTTATGGCGAGGGACGGGGGCTCAGCTCCCCCAGGCTCCCCCGTAATTCACACCCTGTTCATCACATGTAGGTATCTACAGTGGTTATCTTTGGTTGCCTTCTGTGGTCTTGCAGATACAGGCACGGTCTCAGCTCACTCAAATGGTTTCTCCATTATCACCTTTCTAGACTCAAACCCTCAATAGCCCATCAATCCTACATTACATCCTGGATTTTTTTTCATGGAGCATTTAGTAGGATGTCTATCGTGATACCCATATTAATATTTCTCAGTGAACTGACCTAGCCCATTACATATGGAGGCTATCTGGGTCAGCACGTTAGTGACCCTGAAACTGGCATTCATCGGACTAAGGATATCAGTTTGACCAACTGAATGTATAGAAATAGTCTTATAATGAGCACTTGGTGGCATTTCTTTTCTTTTTTTTTTTTCTTCTTCTTTTTTTTTTTTGCAATGCAACATTTCTGTATGCTCATTGTACAGATGAAAGCACCTTGCACATTGACAAGTGTCTCCCTTCTATAGTAAAGAAAAAAGCATGATGTTGTGTTATCATTTGAGATGTTTAATCAATGAGGTGCTCTCGGAGGATGTCACGTTGACTTGTGCACCGGTACCCAACTGGGAATTAGCTTGGTAATAGCTCTCTATAGCGGTCACATCTATGAACCCTCGAGGTTGCGAGCTGTGCCTGAATCTGTCGTTGTCCTACTCCTTTAGCAGGCAGCTAATGGCTTGTATTAAAACATCGCCTGTGCTCTGCGGTAGCTACTCACCTGCTTGATGTATTATTTCAGATTTTCTCAGTTTTCACTCAAGATATTTTTTCACACCTGCCATTCCCATGGCTTGCACACCCTCCCCAAGGAGCTCCACTTTATTTACGCTTTACCATCGGCTTGTGGGCATGAAATATTTATGTATTGTTACGACAGCTTAAAAACACAGGGACTTTTGGCTGCTCCCCCTGCCACCTCCTCTTTCAGTGCTGATTTGAGCTGGACTTTTGCCACCCTGAGCGTTTTAATAAGTTGGGGGCTTTATTCAAATGAAGATGAGCTTCCTGACTTATCCGCTGTTCGTGCGGTTTTACTGAATTTGCCCAAATAGCTGCTTCCTAGTCATTTCCCCCAGCTCTGCCATTGCAAAGAAAGCCCTTAGCCAGCAGCTCTTCAGGTGACTATCAAACAAACCCTTTGAAGATTTTAGACGGAGAGAGTCAGGCAGCGAACGGTTTTCCTGTCACTTGCAGCCGCTTCCAAAAAGAGATTTGCCACAACTAATGATTCAGGATTTCTCCAAGATTTACCTGCTAGTACAAGCGTTTCAATAGCGTGGGAAGGCTGTATAGAACAGCACCATCTGGTGGTGCCCAAAAATGCTATATTTGGGGGGGTGGGGGCAGGGAAGGAGTATAATAGCCTTCCCTGCCTGTCCCCACTCACCCAATGCTGCAGCCCTGATTCTCGTCCGAATGCGGAAGAGAGTTCAAAGCGGGGGTTGTTGCTATTTACCAAGCACCCAGCTTCTTGTTCTGCAAGTCGAGAGGTGCGACATCCCTGTCTGCCCCCGCCCCACCGCACCCATCCAAAACTACCACCTGCATTGAAGTGGGCAGCCAGTACGAGCAACCAACAGGAGTGCACTTGGCTTTTTAGGAAAGGTGGGAAAAGCACCAATATGTCCCCTACAGTCCAGTGCCCAACCTGTGCTGGAGGGCATTCAGAACGGGTCCTATAGCAGGGGACAAGCTGGCTTGTTCCTTCTGTCCGTGACCATCCAGACAGACCACAATGTCATCCTTTGGTGCAACATCAAGGCTGCCGCACGTTACCGCGTTCAAGTAAATAGGGCCAAAAGCCAAATCCTACAACATTGCTTGAAGTGAGAACAATGGCCCGGAGCTTGTCGTGCCGTCGCATTTTACCCCAAGTACACGTGCTAGGGTGAGAAATTCTGCAAAGACAACCCAAGAACTACCGCACGGTGTCCTAAAACGCTGAACCGAAACCGGTTGCAATTTGGAAAAGGAACGGGTGGCACTCGTTCACAATTAAAAAGGCAGGAGCTTCCCTAAACGTCTTCCTTTCGAAAAAGGCTTCTAGCAATTGTCACGCTGGTAGCTCGAGAAAAGTGTCGCAGAAAGTGCCACTGGCTTCATTGTCAGACTGGACTCCATAGCCCTGATAAAACTATAGTCCTAGGCAGTACCTACAAAGGAAATTGTCCCAAGACAGCTACAAGGCTGTGTATTCAGGGAGCTCAAAAGGGATTCAAAACAAAACAGAGTGGAGCAGGAAAAGCAACCCAGACATGTCATCAGCAGGCTGACCACATGGCTGAGGCAGAGGCAGCTCCAAAGCCATCCTCCACACAGTTCCTTGTGAGGTTGCTAAGGAGGCACATGCTCCTGTAGAAATTATATTTTCCACAAATCAACATTTAGATCATGCTGCTGTCCCAAAAAAAGGAGTAAAGTGAATATGCCGGTTTGGTTAAGTACTACCTTTCGTACCAAATTAGCTGAAGAAAGCATTAAAACGGTATGTTTTTGGAGAAGTGTATTTTTGAGCCCTTCCTCCCCACAAAAAAAAAAAAAAAACAACCAAAAAAAACCCTTTCACCATATTTTTTAGACGGCGCTGAAAACAAATAACTATCCAGTGCACACGAACAGGCAGGCAATATGAGGCCAGTCTGTGCGGTAAATGTGGTCCTTGTGTTGACTGGTCCTTGCAGATACCAGAAATAGAGTAAATGTTTTATCTAGCCTATCTTAAAATTATACATAAATATGCATTCACATAGTGCCTTTTATAGCCTTAGAGTCCAAAGAGGCAATAACTCTTGTTTTTTCAGTATTTCAGGTAGACGGAAAAAACTTCTCCAAGACCATGCTGTAAGTCAGAGACCCTGCCTGCCAATCCCATGCTACAGCCACTGGATGACAGTGGATGACAGTGCTTCTCTGGTTGTCCTATCTATCTTCTCTGGTATTTCTTTTCACTATATCCAAGTGCCCAAGAGAGCCGAGCGAGCGTGCCTAAGTGGAACCTGCCTCCCCTGTTCTCCTAATTAATTACAGCAGGGCCAAATAATTTACTCGTCCCTCACTTTAGTCCCAAGCACAACAGCGACTCCGAAAAATAACCTGCGGTGTCTTGTTCCTCAAACAAGTCTCCAAACCGAACTTCACAACTTAGTGGCAAGTTCATAGCACAATGGAGCAGACGATTATTGGGTAGTTTTCTTTTGTGTGTGCGTGTTGTTGTTGTTTAAACTGACAGCTGTTGAGCAAAGCAAATGAAGAACAAGATCTTACGGGGTGAGGTACCCTTTCTTCCGCCACGTTTAATCCGTGTTGGTTTAAACCACATAAAACCAAGATACGATGCCAGGGCCCCAATGGTGCAAAGCCAAAGAGCTGCGCTGAAGGCACAGAACTACGCAATGAGTTGTAATTTGGAGGAAGAATTTCAAATGCAAAAACCAGACGGATACAATGGGATGTTTCTAAGCATTGTGCAACGGAAGGGGGTTGCACAGCCTTATCTTACATTTTTCCCCCTTTTATTTTATTTATCTGATTTTTCCGGCTGGAAATATTCTCTTCAGTATCCATGAGCTAAAGGGAATGCCTTGCACACTATTCATGCTCTGCACATAATAATAAGAATAGATCGGGTTTCGTATACCATAGATCAGGTTTCGTGTACCATGCATCTTGCCTCTGTGCTGTCAGTGTACACACAGTTGTGTAGTTATTAGTGAATGCGCGTTATTTTATTAGCCCTGTTACATGCTTTAGCAATTACTGTAACTCAATAAGGACTTATAACTCCTTGGACTGATACAAGGCTGCACTTTGCTTTCCTGTGGGTTTTACAATTGCCGGCGCTGCACTTAATTCTCGAAATGTGAGCAAAATAGTAACTCTCAGATTATAATTCTAAGAAATAACTGTATTAAAATTTAATTATCTATCTTGAAGAAACTATAAATGTTTGATGAAGTAATAATGAGAGATTGCTGAAAAATATTAATGAATATAAGGAATTATAAGAAGCATGGATGAGCAACGCAAATCCTCTATAGCAGCTTATTATCGCTATCCATGTATATATCACATTGGGATTATTTTTATGGATCCTTTTGTATTCCTCATATAGTGCATGCTTATGGGAGAGACAGAATGTGATGCTTTATGTCACAATATTGAAGTCAGAGCTAAAATTTTAATTGACTTCAGTGGAAACAGGATAGTGCCTATAGAGTGGGAGTGGATAATTACCTTGTTAATTATAAAGGTTTGGGGAAAAAGCTAGATCACAGATTGAACCTGATTTTGGGGAAAACCTGCTTACATTTGTCCCTTCCACAGCTAGTGATACTCTGGGAAGCACCACAGCTAAACCCATCCCCCATAAACTCAAATCCTTTCTTTTGAAATGAATATTTTCCTGAAACCAAAGAAATTATTTTTTTTTAACTTTTCTTGGAAAAGTATTGTATGAGCAAAAGAGTTCACAGGTACCTGAGAGAACAAAAGCTTTTAGTCAGGCTTCAAAAGCAGCGAGGACCAGGGAGAGTGATTAAAAACCACCCAGAGAATTAAATTTGGAGTAAAGAAGCACTTCAAATGTTTTGGGTTCAAAACCCGGTCATAATTATGACTGGACTTCAGTTCAGTGAATTGTCCAGGAGAGGGATAGACAGACCGTTACAATGGATCCAGGAAGAGTCAGATAACTAAATACGCGGGGGTTATCCCAAAAAGAGGTATAGTACTTACCAGGAAAATGTAAATATTGCGAAGCAGGTTAAGTATGGCGCTGCTAAGGTCAGTTTTCTACTATTAGCTGTTCTGCTAAATGTAGCGGGTCAGACCCTGCTTCGCTTACTCCGAAGAAAAGGATCGAGGAGTAAAACAAAGTAAGATTTAACCCGGCGTGTATTGTGGCTTCAAACTTTCTTCCTATAGATTTTATACTCACCCTTCATGTTACTTGCGTGTTATTTTATGGCTGTAACAAATTTCTTTTGAAACTCCTGCTCGGCCAAAGATTTTCTGAGCTTATTCTGTGTGAGAAATGGGCTGGAGAGAGCGCTATATTTTTGTGATCCACACGATCCCTTTATTGCTTTTTGCAGGGGAGGGTATAATGAGTTCCTCAGGTAGAGCTCATTGGAAAACAAGACAGCTCATGGAATAAACATGGCATTATCATCAGCGAGCACTTTCAGAACAGCGTGGCATTGCAATCTCTTTCTCTCTCTGAGACAATAGAGTATTTACATCCGTCCAACAAAGTAATACAAGTTGATGAACATTCATAGACTGCCTTTCACAGCCTATGTTAACTTAGCATTTTATTCCTCATTTGGGAGCAGAGTGGATGCTAATCATTAAGTTTTATATGAATGTTTCTATTACTTGAAGCTTTATAACACACGTGCTGAGTTAAGGGATGTAACTTATGTAAATGAAAGATCATTCCACATTAAAAAGACATTTTCCAGAGCATCTTTATTCAGTTAAATTTCAGCTGATCTAAAGGATAGCTAACAGAGCTA
The DNA here is from genome assembly GCA_030014935.1 of Caiman crocodilus. Classification (NCBI taxonomy): domain Eukaryota; kingdom Metazoa; phylum Chordata; order Crocodylia; family Alligatoridae; genus Caiman; species Caiman crocodilus. The sequence continues at coordinate 21,277,752 of JAGPOW010003685.1, forward strand.
ACGCAGAGGGGTAAAGTTTGGAGATGGAAGCGTAGAGAATAGTCTACACTAGGCCGGGATACTATTTCTCTGCAGTAGATTTCAGAAATACCGACTGTATGTACTGGTTATGCCATTTGAAACTCAAGGCTTAGCTGGGGGAGAGGGCAGGAGGGGGAAAAAAAGCATTTCATATGAACAAAACATTTTTTGTGAAAGACGAAATTCCTTTTTGTTTCCATATGCAATACCGTCAGCATTTTTTTGAGTCTTTGCTGAAGTTCTCACACAAGCAAAGTGACTCTTGGAAATACACCATTACAACTTAATATATCCAGTATGTAATTTGTACTTAACAGAAAGATATTTAGGGCCATTTGCCTCAGCCATAAGACTTTCAGCTGCACAGTGGAAGGTAATGCTTCAATGAAACCTTTGTTTTTAATCTTCTGATATAGTCACTGGGGCAGTTGGCCGGCTTTAAAATTACATCAGTCTTCTCTATAATCTGGGGCTTGCACACAGTAGTTTGGGGAGCACACAGCAGTTTCTGAGCCGAACTTCTGCTAGTTTGAACCTGGTGCTTGGGAAGCACAGAATTAAATGCTTGGAAGAAGTAGGAAAAATTAAAAAGGAGCACAAAAATGTTCCCGGAGACCCCCATTCTGTCTGCATCGAGGGCAAGCCAATTAGCCAACGCTGGCTTTGTTTCTTCTTCCGAAAATTAGATTACAGCTCCCGGAGTGAGCACCATGATACTGCGGCCGGACAGGCAGGGATTTTAATCACTTCAAAGCAGCGCCTGAATATTGCTCGTCGGCTGCAACGCTGCAGAAGGCAAGTCCTCCCGCACATTTCTCTGCATAGCAAGTTGGGTGGTAGTGGGGACATAATATAAAACTGTTGCCTAGTGTTCCACTAAGCTCTGCCCTCCTCTGAAAAAATCCCTCATAATTCAGGCAACAGCTGGAAAGCTTAGCTTAATGGTCTGTGCTTAAATGTGGAAGGTCACAGGGTGCTGATCTAAGGAGCTGAGAAGTCTTGCTCACCCGACTGTTGACACTTAGTAAACGCAGGAGGAGGGGCCTGTGTGTGCATCTGAGAAAGCCATAGCCCAGCAGCAAAAAGAATAGGAAGCAACTTCTATTCAAGGTTTGCAGGGGTCCTGGAACCAGTGGGGAAAAGCAACAAGGCCCTTCACTGCCTCTAAGTTACCTTGTATTATAACAGGATTAAAGTACATTTAGCTTCTCTATTAGCATACTTTAGTCCCATTTAGGCTTACTTGATGTTTCCGATAGCCTTTGATCAGCCTTGCATGGTGCTGGTCAGCTTCAGGACACAGCAGTCAAAGAGCGAGACTGTGAAATTATCCTGATGTTGAATCTCACAGGAGATATTTCTGGCTGTTTTCATTCACTCGTCCCCAATATTCGGGATTCTTTTTTTTTTTTTCCCTTAAGAAAGTAATTTACACATTGTTCGAGAGAGAGAGAGAGCGCGCGAGATTAAAAGAAAGAAGGTAGCACGGTGACCGATAATAATTAGTTCCTTGTTTGAAGTCAGAGTGCTGGCTGCTGTGCCAGTGTAGCAGCATCTACTAAAATACTATAATTTCTACAGTGTCTGCCTTTTTATTGCTTACATTTGCATATAAATTAAATCCATATTGTAGCTTTAAGGCAAGCTAGGCTTAGAACGCCGTGCAGCTCCGGGTCCATTGTTTTACATCTACTTTCTATACTGTGGTTAAATGAAAAGGGAGGAGAAAGTGAAGGAGGGAGAAAGTCAGCTTTGCAGCATTTTTAATTGCTTCTCTACCAATTATGGCCAAATTAATATTTAAACTTTGGAGTGCTTTGAGAAAGTGTTTACAAAACCCACTTCCTGGTGTTCAGAGCCCCGGGTGCCTACAGCAATATTTATATTGGAATCTCGGTCGATGGAAATGAAAATAATTAAAGAGAAATTCGGTTTTCTCTTTTTCAAAATTTTCAAGAAAGTAAATACCATTAATCCAACTGTAAATATGTTTTCATGCTGAGCCCGGACAGCGGTGCTAAAAGCTGCAGTGATCGATATTTTGGCTTTGGTTTTTTTTCACCTGGTACAGTTTACATGCATGAAAAGATCCTGTATCATTTAGTTCACTTGATCTTCCTCCCCCGCCTTCCCTTCAAACCTCTTTTGCTTTATGTTGCTGTCTCTGCCAGAATGACATAGGTTGGCCTTTTTGAATTTCTGTTTCAGTGAGTTTCAGAAATCCACAGGCTGCTAATGCTAACACATCAGGACAGAGCCTGGGAAGACAAGAGACATTTGCAAAGATGAGTAACTAGAAGCAAATGGCGCCTCAAAGTCTCCGTTTAAAAATTCTTTAATGAGATACAGTACTTTTTTTTTTTTTTTGCTCTTTTCTTGGGCTAATGCCTAGTATGTACCAACCACTGGGCCACATTTTTAGGAAACATCTAAATCAAAAGTCAGAAGATTACACAGGGACATAAGAGAATCTTAGGATGGCAGGAGGCCAGAAAGCCCAGCTAGGCCGGTCCTTTCCTAGAGTTACCAGTTGTTCACCAGAATATATTTTATTCCCTTTCCATATGCTTCTTGCTCTCTTTGAAAACTGGTCGGACTGGTCGCTTCTGGAGCGGCGCTTGATCTCTGATAAACCACACCACCTGAAAGAAAGAGACTGCGTCCGTACGTGCGAGGCCTTTCCGTGAGTCCTGTCCCTTGTTCTCGTATTTGGCATTAGCTGTAATCGCTGCAGCATGGCTCCTCTCGATTCCCTCCAGAGTCCTCTGCAGCTCCGCGAGGTCCCTTCTTAATCTTTTCTTTTTTCTAGGAACGCAGACCTAGTTTCACTAACCGCTTTCGAATCACGACGAACCTCCAGCCCGGCTGTCATTCTGGGACTTCGTGGGACTTTTTTCCATTTCTGTAATATTCCTCTCCTAATTAGGTAATCAAGACTGCGCCCCTTTCCCATGTGGCCCTCCGCGATCTATGTTATTTATTAGCTTATTTATATTTTATTATTCATTTAAAAAGGGACGGCCACAAAGCTGCCTGGCTCTGTGCCTCGCTAGGGTTTCTCAACCTGTTATCGCTTTTCCTCTTCTCCTTGTTGCCTCTGTGTTTGTTGCGTCTATTTTTTGCATGCCGTTGCTTATATTAAGATGCTGCAAAGACCTAGATGTCCTTAACTTTAAGCATGTGTGTAACGCTGAGTATTTCCAATGAAGGCTATGGAACTGGTTGTGGTTCTGTTTAAACACATGTATAAGCATGAGCAGGACTGAAGCCTTAAATTCCTCTGAGCAAAAGTTGCTCGGTGCTTGGCCAGTGTGTAGCGCAATGAAGTCCTGATGCTGCTCATCTGTCATCACTGCTACTGTAATAATATTATTCTGCCATAGCTCTTTCCATCCACGGACCCCATTCGACTGAGGGAGAAGAGTAACATTAACTCCAAGCTATGGACGAGGAAGCTAAGACACAGAGAGGTGAAATAATTTGTCCCGTGTCACATGCCAGGTCAGCATCAGAGCCATGAATACGAGCTAGATCAGCAAATTCCTCCCAGTTGGACCATGAGGTATCAATAAAAGCCTTACTAATCGTTTTCACAGCAATAAAAATATTCTCTTCCACATATGTGCTTCCATGTATATATCCAAATTTTTGTTATCAGCCATAAAACGCCACTCTTAAACTCTTCCCCGCCTCGCGCTTTTGTGGAATATTCAGGTCAAGTTCCCTTTCGGGGTTCTTGACCTAAAGACCCTCATCATCTTTTTATTTCTCCATAAACCACCAATCTGCCTATGTGCTTAGTGTCAGCTCCCTTGTGTTGACTTCCCCACTGAATCTTTCCGCCAGCTTCAGAGGACTTTGAACTAGTTTGTCGGCTTGGGTTATCAGTGGTTTGCATTACCTTACCGTATGGGTTTTTAAATATATTAAAGCTTATATTCAGATTTCAGATAAGCATGCACTCTTGCTGTTCATTTGCATTTCATAACAAAAGCCCACGGAAAACTTCCTAAGGGCTAGGGATTATATCGCTGCTGTTGTTCCTTAGAGGCCTTGTTCCAGCAGAGGCGTAGCAGGGCCGCTCCGCGCCTCGGGTGGCCACAGGGCTATCTGTGCAGGCGCACACCTCCACCAAAGACCCGGTGGCCTCCCCTCTGTTCTGCTGCTGTGCTCCAGCTTCAGTGATCGGCTTCAGCACATACGGCCCTAAGGTAAAAGGTTGTGTACCTTTACAGTGCCTTCCACTTGAGGACGTCAGTGTGTTTCACAAGCCTGAATGAATCCCCTTTCACAATAACTCCATAAGGTAGCTAAAAAGGGTGGTTCCCATTTCACAGATCAAGGCAACTGAGACAGAGCGGGACCTAGGGCTCTGTCCTTCAAGGTTCAGAGCATCTTGGCCCTGATCCAGCATAGTATTTATGCTTAACTTTAAGTATGTGAGTGGTTCGATTGGCTTTAACCCAGAGCTTTCCTGGCCCTTGGCCAGAGTGCTCATCACTTTGCAAGACAGGGCCCCAAGTAACTTGCCCAGTGTCCCACCGGAACAATTGAGGCAGGCTGGGACCCCAGCCCTGTGACTCCCTGTCTGGTGTGTGAATCCCAAGGCCACCTGCACTTCCTCAACAGTCAAAATTATTCTAATGCTCTGGCACTACTAGTAGTCATGTCTATCAGACCCAATCTCCCTCTATT
>JAGPOW010003685.1:21282864-21306890 GCA_030014935.1 Caiman crocodilus
TTGCAAATAGCCTCACTCTTTGATATACAAGGTTGTCCATCATACAACTATCTCATCTCCGATTCAATGCCGCCTTGATGTCAATGGCAAGATGCTCCCTGACATCAGTGGGCCCTTTTGTGAATGAATGCTCTTTTAATGGCCTAATTCTTACGGTGTTCTTGTCTATCTCCCATTGCTACTTCCAAAAGGGATGTGAACCAGTCTGGAGAGAAAGTGAACCCCTTGTCATGTTGCCATAGATTTGAAACATACCCAACAATAACTTTTTCTGAGTCTTGGAAAAAATCAGTTATCTTATTGTCATATTTACCCCCTTGCATTTCTCTTCTCCTGCCAGTGCAGTCCTATCAAACCAGAAAGTTTAAGCGGTTCAAACATCCAGATGGTGGGAACCTAAACTAAGCTGAGCCCAAAAATACACTATGTTATATGCATCCTCAAGGAGCAACTTGTTCTTGGATGTTTAAGTCAAGTTTTAGCTTAGGGCACCGTGGATTCCTTCTAGTGTTAAATTAAGCTCTTTCCAGGGTTAAGTTTCAAAGTAGGATTTAAATATCCCTTTTTCTTGAGGGCTCTTTGAAACTAAACAAGAAGTTTGGAAGTATGTTGGATGTTTATTGAACAGTTTTGCTGCTCTCGAGAATCATTGAGGGTGGTACACTGGGAATAAATTACTCGAATACATAGGTCACAGGACAAACGCAAGATAAATGCAGCATCAGCAGTCCCTGTGTTCACAACAAAGTATGTGAATTTCTCTTTCTTTTACACCTTTGTATTGTGATGGTGAAAACCTGGCTTGCTTAAGCTCTCCATGCAAACAAGGTCGGATGGTGGCAAAAATAGCATAAAATATCACATCTATCAGACAACTTTCTAAACTTAAGTGAGGACCATGATAGATGGAGCCTCCACTATTCCAGATTTTGTGAAATAATTCAGTATCTGTCTAGAAAAATGTCAGATAATTTAAGTTCTTTGTCTATCATTGAACCATTGGACTGTTTTGGGGCCTGTAACTTGGGCTTCAGCTAAGCCACCCTCTGGGGCTGGTTCACCATGTGCCTGCAACCAAGACTTCCTTTTGTGGTGAGCTCCATCAGGGAAAGGCGAGTCAGATCTCTCCCAGCTGCTGATTTGGAAGAGTGAACTTTGTTAAAGTAAAAGTACTTGATCTAGTCTTAATCTTTTCCCAACATCTGGTTGACAGGCCCACTGCCCTCCTCACAAATCAGAGTAAGCAATTCTCTCAATTTGCATAGATCAGGGATCCAATTAAAAAGCTCAGATTTTCATTTCGGGAAGACGCCTCCCCATTTTGTTCACTGATCTGCTTTGGTGGTTCTTCTGGTCTGACAGATAGTGAACCTTTCATGAGCAAACTTCCATTGACATATACAGTTTTATATGCACCCTCTTTCAACTTTGCATGACACATACCCCTCCTCAGTCATACCAACACATGTAACAAACCCTGTTATTCCTTAGAAGTCTGTAGCAATCCTCTCCCTTTACACATGTCGTATATAACCTTGATTTGCCTTTTAGTCTTGCTGGGATGGGGGTTTGGTGAATGTGTACAAGTGCTGCAAAGGTGTTCTAGCATCAGGCATCCTTACTAGGTCTTTTTGTCTCATTTTCTTTTTTTGCATCAACCGCTTCTAATATTTTCACCTGTATCATGGTACCGCATCCCTGGAGAGCATCACTATGCTGCATTAAAGTTGGTTGAAAAGCACAGAAATATTTCCCAACTTCTCACCAAATTACAAAACAGATTTATATTTGTCCTTTTGGTAGTCTTGCATTATTTGCTGTTAGTAACTTCTGTGCACCATACATTTTGTTCAGATAGATGTGTGTGAATTCCAGTCTACAGCTGAGACTTGTTTAATCAAGAAATGAAATGTGTTTGGGACAGATGTAGAAGTAGTTCACAGATACTAAGTCAGCTAGACAGGGACCTAATAATAGTGTGATTAAAATGACCAGTCACAAGGTTTGAATTGCCAAATATCAAATAATTACATGAGCTTTTGTGATGAACAGTTGACAACTCATCCATAGTTCAAAAATATTCGTAGAAACCATTTGTCTAACAGATCTGAATTTTTAAAAAATTGCAAAATTGTTATTGGCCTATTGGCAAGCCTTGAATGAAAAAAAACAAGAGCTAAATTTGTTTTTAAAAAGGGCAGCAACTACTTCAAGCTGTCTTTGCTGATATTAAAAAGTCCTTGGTTTGTGAAGCAGAAAAGTCTTATAGAACATGTATGAGGATGCATTTGCCCTTCTGTAAATGATCCCCTTATTAACTTGTTGCGCTGACCTGTCCCTGGCGGAAGGGATCTAAATGAATGTGTGGAAATGTGTCAAAAAAAATAACCCTCTTTAAGGCAAAAAAGCAAAGGAATCCCTCACGTTTCTGTTTCTTCCTTACCCTTGATTTTCCCTTGATTTATCCTACAGTGCAGATAGAGGAAGACAGGGATTACAAGTTATGCCCCTTCTTGCAATAGTTCTGACACCAGGTTTTGCATGATGCGCTCCAAAATAGTGTTTGTTGTTAAGGTTTGGAGCAGAAGGTGTCGTGCGACATGAGGTGCTGCCCCGTATCTGGTAGGTCGTGCAGGGGGACAGGAACACTAGTGTTTCTCCGGACAGTGTTTTCCACCCGTGGGTTTCTTGCCTGCCTTCTGGCTGTCGTAGACATCTGCCATAGGTCCCTACGCTGTACATCCACTGACTCATTGCTAAAGCTGTTGGAAAATGGCCTGAAACATGTAAGTTGTTCTTTTTCACATTTGTATGAAAAATACTGAGACTCTTAAGCTGTTTTTTTGTTTTTAAAAAGGGGTTGACTTATTCTCATCATCACCTTTACGGCTCTATCTTCAGTAAGCCTTGCATCTTTGGGTCTGTAGAGTGCAAACCAGGAGGTCCCATTCTGGGCCCCAGCAGTCCTCTTTTTCCTAGCTAATATGGATGTGGGAAATATGAAGGGTTAACGTTTTTGAAATAACTGATAGTCAAGAAAAAAACTCAGAGGGGGGGAATCACCCATCCCTGAAAAGAGGTGTCCAAACTACTGCACCCAATTAGGTATAATTATAAAGGTGGTCTAATTTTCAGATAGGCTGGACCCCCCCATGCGCTGCTGCTTTCCACAGTTGTGGGAGTTTAGCACCTCGGAAAATCTCAGCTGCCGTTATTTAAGCCCTAAATCTAGTTTTAGGTGCATCGCTTTAGGCCTCTCAGATTGAAAATGTGGGCTATTGTTTTTATTGGCAAATGACGGAAATAAATGGGAAGGAAATAAAATAAGTAAAAGGGAAAAAAAATAAATGATTCACCTCTTCAAATGCTATGTAAAAGTTTGCTAGGCTTAAATTACTGAATATAGTTGAGGATATTTGGAAATCTTACGCAGCAGAACAAATTCTCTTTCCTCTCCTAAAAGCTGTCTCCTCCTGTGTGTCAGCTCAGAGTTCAATCACGTAGTCACAATAAAGTATAGGTCAAGTCCTAGGATGTCTGTGTCTTATAGTCTTATTCTTGCCTGACAAGTGCTACATCTAAATCAGCCTATGGCATTAAGTTATAGCCCTGAAAGCAGACTAGAATAGTAAAACCAGTTCAGATGACACACGCTTCTTTTCCCCTCAACCTGACTTAAGCCATTGTTGCTTTTAAGTCACAACTGCCAGCATCACTAGTATAATTGTAATTCTACGTAGTGAGCAAATCTCAGTAAGACTATCTTACTGGATATATTAGGGTAAGTTCACGGCTAGGTTGGGTTTAAAGATCACATGCCGGTAATAAGATTTATTCAACTTAAAGGTAGCCAGCTAGATTAAGACCATGTTGACTCATGCATCCAGACAAAGCCATTGGTCATAGATATATGGTACTGGTTGTTTTTGGTGGATGTAACAGTTGTTATTAGCATGTTTATGCCCAGAAATGGAGAGACCTACACAGAGAAAGGAGTCACAAGTCACTTACTAAGTGTCCTGGGCCCATGTTTGAGCTCCTAAAAATCCTGCAGAAAGCACGAAGTCTGAACAAGCATGGAGACTGGGATCTTCTTTTATTTTCCAAAAGGCGGTCCTTCGGGACTTGGCTGGCAGTGTATTGGATGGGCAATGTGAAGAAGTCTCTGCTCTGGTTCTACTGATTGGGTGCCTTCGCAAACATTGAATTAGCTTTAAGTGATAAAGGAAGCTGAATGTGAGAGCTGAAAAACTAAAGCAGACAAGAAAATGTAGGTTTACCATGTCCATGCTAGGAGATTCCTTGAGCACTGGGGTCCAGGTAGACTGTCGTATCTAGAGACAATGTTGTTAGTCCACATTTGGGGGGAAAAAAAGAAGAAGAATGAATGTGGTAGTCTGAGACAAATTTAATGAGAGACGGGGAGTCCGCCGGTGAAAATGATGAACAATGACAGAAACATATAGGACAGCACTGAAGTCAAAATGAAGCAACTAAAATAATCACATGTATTCACAGGGAAGAAACAGTAGCAAGCGGCACTGCAGATTAAATGACGCTCAGCGAAGTTGAGAAAAAGGAGCCAAGCAAGTCTCACAGCACTACGAACGCCCCTTGAGAGAATTTCTAAAGTGTCTATGCAAACCTGATCAAACAATTGTACATTAAATTTTAAAATATATTCTTTTAACCTAATAGTTTATTTTTTAACCTAACTTTGGACACTCACTTTGAAAAATGTGGGCTAAATTAAATAGGAAACTTTGGGGGATGTAACTCTTTACCTTCCTGCCACCTCCTTCCCGCAAAAAAGAGCTCTGCCAACTACTTCTCCCAAATCCAAAAGCCATTCTCCACTATATCCTATTGTCATTATTTCGACCAACCCCAAGCCATTCTCTACATCCAAGAAAAGGTTTGGGTAAAACTGGTGGGTTTGGTTATGTAGCTTCAAATAACAGAATGTGGGCTTTGGCAGCAAAAAGGATGAAAGAAAATCCAATGGCCAGGTCCTCTGACTCCATGGTTTTCTGGTTGAGTGGAGTTGTTTCTCCAAAGTCCCAGGTAACCTCAGCTGCCACCACTATACCATGATCAAATAACTGGAACTCGAACAATTTATCACTATTAAACTCCTAAGCGTCACTAAAAAAATCAGATGGCAGTCAGTGCAGATTATATTCGCTTTGCTCAAGACCTTCACCTAATGAATGACCCACCCGACCATGCTCTACCTTTAAAGATCGGATGGTTTGAAAAGTTGGCTCCATACGAAACGGTGGAGTAACAGAACCGCAAGGTGAAAAAAGTGTGGATTGCTCTGAGGAAGTCTGGAGCCAAAGGAAAAATGATACAACGTCTTCACCGTGTACAGATGAGTGCAACAGATGACTACTGTTACCCGACAAATCCACCAACAAAAAGGAATCAACAAGACACGCTGGTTGTGAGTCCCAGAAGCAGCTAGTGAACACAGGCCAAGTCTAGGAACGCTGCTCTGACTTCTTCCTCAATCTACAACCCTTTATCTCAGCCTCATCCGGGTTCAGTCTCGCTAGACAGCTCTTAACCCCAACCCAGTCACCATTACACATCCCACCACATCTCTCAGCTCTGGAAAAGAAAGGAAAATAGGACTAGATGTCATCTAAGCATTGAGGACATTGCAAGCTCTATAGCGTCTCGATAACCCCCTGCCAGAGCCCACATGGTTACTAACAGCTTTATATAGAAAATAAGCAAGGAGCGAGACCAGCCGAAATCTCTCAAGGCAGCTGGGAAATTGATTGATACCATTTTCTGGGGCCCTTGAGAAATCAAAGATCACTCCATCAAACCCCTACAAGTCCACAGCCCTCTGACCAACATTTTATTCTGTATTAAATCAAGTACATTGATGGCCCTGGTTGATTGATTTCTTTATAGTGATGAACTGATTAACAAGGATCAGGTGTCCCTGCTAACTGTTTCAGAGCTTTTAGAGGATTTCTATACTGTTGACCAACTTCATAGAGTCAGCTTCTACAACATAGAAGTCGGCAAATAAATGCAGAAGGGCAGCTGGATTTCTATTCAGCGCCAAGAGGGATTCATAAACAGCAATAATTAATTGTCCATATTACCCTCATACCTAAAACCATATCGACTGAGGTCCAAAACATGGCAGACAGAGCTAGAGAGAAATAGCTTGAAAGTTTCCCTTCAAACCACGAGTTTCACAAAACAGTCACAGAAGACAACCGCATCCACGTCCAGAGACGGCCTGTCAAGGAAGTGTCTAACAACTGATTCTTTGATGGAAAAAGATCTTGCTCTCCATTAAGAAATTGTTGGCAAACAACTTGAAATAATGACTCCTACGCTGTATCCTCAGAAAATCCTGGAGGTATATGGATCTAATTCATAGCCAGGAGCCCACAAATCCTCATGCACCTTCAGAACTCCAGTAACATTTTTGGCTTGAAACGTAAGCAAGGACGATCGTGTTTGTCTGCCAAGAACTGTGCCTTCTACCTCCACCGAGGGAGAAAAAACTCCATCTCGTGCTGAGCGATCTTATCCGGACAGTAACTGGAAAACTCCTAAGTCAACTTGCATGATGTGCAAACAGCTTTGATTAGCCAGGTGGTTTACTGCAGAGCTATTCAGGCATTCATGACTGTGCCTACACTATAGTGAAGGCAAAAAAAACAACCTTCCTTTTCTTTGTTGCTAGACGCAACGTACAATTTCAAAAACCATTTATGCTATTTTCAGTCCAATTAGGACCTATTTGAGTTATTCGACAAATATTGCGGCCTTATTTCCTCCCATTCCATCAGTCATGTGACTACCATGGTAACATGTGAGGACAAAATTAGGAAAGATGACATTTAGGACCCACAGTATCAGTGACTGGGAACAGCAGGTGACCGTAGTGTTTTTCATACAGATGAATTGGGCAATATTCTTCCTTTGAAACCAAGGAGCTTATATTTGGATCTAGGGTCTTGTAATGTCCTTTGACATCATGAGATAGCAGGTGGTAGAGAACTGAGGTTTCCACCCTTTTGAATGGCATCCTTAATAGCCATATTCCCCAGCCTGCTTCTTTAATCTGCACTAGGATTTGATTCCTGACCTCTAGGCTTTGACCCTTACGTAACCAGAATAGTTCCTGAATGCTTTTAGCATACACCATCCGCTTCCTTACTTTTGTTAAGGTTTATATTAGGTTCAAAAGTATACGTGTTTTTGCCAAGTCATATATAACCATCATATATCATCATTGATCATATATCATTATTGATCATATATAACCATCCATCCAAATGATTTTAGCATTACCAAGCATCAGAGCATTGGAGGGGACCTGAAGGGCCACCTAGTCCAGCCCCCTACACAAATGCTGGCTACTTACAACAAAGACCCAGACGTCTATACTGTCTACCACAGCTGTCATACCGCTCCGGTGTAAAATATGTAGGTATTGACATACTTGAAGGATTATTACATTAGTAGAAAACGTGGGTGTGATGAAATCCTGTCACTGGGAACGTGCTCTACTCTAATGGCCTTTTTAGGTCACATTCTTTGCTAAGACAGTTCAATCAATAGAAAAGTCCCACTGATAAGAATCTGGTGGGCAGAAAAATGAAGCCTTTTGGAGTACTATTGCCCTAGAAATGAGCATTATGTGAGGAATTGGTAAGGACCTGATCCTGTAACCACCCACCAACTGTCTCACCCAGTCCTTCAGGTGCACACTCAAACCCTGATTCACGCACATCACTGCAGAATACTGCACCATCCCCAATCCCAGCACCACCCCCGGCACCCATTACCTCCATACCTAATACACCCACTACAGTCTACGTCCTCCTATTATCTCCTCTAGCGGCACACAGGAACGCGCACGCCTCGACACATAAACACTCTTAAAACTGCCTGCAGTTTCAAACTTTGCACGCAATCCTTTGTGACAAAAAAGAACTGTGAGTGGGATGAATGCATCATAGCATGAAACCATGGATGGTTCCCAAGTCCCCAAGCGAAGTCACTACTCTTGACAATTATATTATGAGAGACATTCTTTGGCTACTCTTAATAATCACTTGCATTCGCTAAATGCATGTTTGCAATGTAAATACATGACAAAGGGATGTATTTTCAACCATTTTAGCATAATGTAATTCAGTGTGACTTGCATTTACATAGGCTGTATTATTAGCCAATATACATTATCAAAACCATATGGAACCCAGTGATAAAGTCATCATTGCTGAGCCACAGCAAGGAAAACGTTGGCCCTCTGCAACTACTATGTGGATTCGCAACGCAACCGGTAGCTCAACAAGGACGGGTTTGTGGACAACAGCCTAAATAACCATGTTTTCTCTCCTCTTGTACTGGCATCAGGAAAGATCTTCCATGGATTTGAAGCTGAAGAAGAGAAAGACTAACCAGAGGTGAAATCATTTCCAGGGACCAATAAATAACTCACTGTTTGGAATCACTAGCCGAAGACCTAATACAAATATTGTTTCCAGAGAGGTTAATGGGTAATACCGTTAGGAAATGGTTAATGCCATTAGGAAAAGACAATATTTGGTAGCAGATTTGTTCCCAAAAAATAAAGGGAAATTGTAATACTACAGAGAGCATTTCTGAGAACATGGAAGGTATTTTAATGTTATTTTATTTATTTGATTTGTTTTTAACGAGGATGAAACATGCGTTTAGCAATAAGGGCAGTTTGCTGCAGTTTGAATTGAACACGGGCATCCATTTTCTCAGAATTGTGCTTTCTGGTTGTCCCCCACCAGTGAGGGAATTAGTCAGGATTGGGAATAAAGCCAGGCACATACGAAAGGTTTAGCTCATAACATTTGTCCCAATATCTACAACGAGGTTTTTCTTGATTTTTTTCCCCCTCCATTATGCTTCTAGATACAATATCTGTGAATAATGTTTGTCCTCTAGCCGATTTGGGTGCAGTTCTTGGTGAGTAGTTAATATTGGACCGTTGACATTTTAGCTGTATTTGCCGGACAAGAACAGATGCAAGCTATGAGCAGAAGGAAAGCCAGCCTTGAGTCTTCCGGAGGAGAGAAAGGGGAAGGCGCTCGGAGGTAGCAACCTCTGCTTTTGAGTCTTGAGGCATTTCAAAGCGCCTTTAGCCCTGATGGCCTGACTGATAGCTACTGCAACTAGTGGAATATGGCTTTTTCACTGAATTTCATATTTAATAAAGTTGTGGCTGGTTGGCTGGTATCATGACACAGTTTCCAGTTTTATTTCCCATGGGTTCATAGCAACAGCAACACACGGCAGTTATAATGTGTCATAAAATAAATATTAGCAAAAGCAGCCAAGACTCTCAGCCCAGTTTGAGGCTTGCTTAGGAATACCGTTCTGTATTCCTCTACCGCGCTGAAAGCAGAAGGTACCGCCTGCCATGAAGAGCTTTCAGTTTTTCCCCCCTCCACTCTCTTTAAACAGTAGGCTCTCTTTTGAATGCCACAGCTCATAAAAGTAAGCCCTAGGATAGCACTTCTTGTCATGTTGCTCCAGTCACATTGCTTTTTTAAATTAAGAGTCTGTCCGCCCCTATTATAAACCATATTGCAAGGGCTTAATGGCTCCATTTTGAACAAAATTATTTGGCTTAAACCTGCCGTATAAGTTGGCTCCTTAGAGTAGTGATTCTCCACCTTATGAGAGTCGGGGCCTCCCTCCATACTTTTTTTTTTTAAGTTTGGTGGCACCTCAGTTGAGAACCACTGTCACATAGTCTCGTCCGACCTCTGTGGCTCTCAACCGGGGTGCTGCCACCACTGCTGGGTGAAGCTGCCCCACGTGCCATTTGCCCAGCCAGGGAAACTTAAAGCCTAAAGCTCCCGTGCTTGCAGAACTATCCCAGCCCATCACCCCACGCTCCTCCTGGAAATAGTGGCATGAAGGATACTTGTACCTGCCCTACACACACCTCTGTTTCTGGCAGAAGGGTCAGGGCTGAGATTGGGAAGGACTGCAGCAAGACTGGGTACTCCTGTTTGCTTTAGGCTTACCTGGCTGTGCACAAGGTGTAGGGGGCAGTTCCACCTGGCCACAGTAACGCCCTCTGCCACAACACCTCTGAAAGGGTCTTGAGGTACCTTAACTGAGAACCACTGCCTTAGAGGGACAGATTTTGCTGGAGGGAAGTAAAATGTCTTTATCAAAAGAGTATACATATATGCACGCACGTGTGTATGTGTGTAAAGTCTAGACACATATGTATATATGCATTATATGTGTGTGTGTGTGTGTATACGTATAAGATAGATAGAGAGATGCATTGGGGTGACCACCAGTATCTGGGGGAACGTTAGTTCACCAGAGCTCCCCAAGGGATGACGAGGTTGAACAGGTATAAACTACTGCAAGACTGTTTCAGGCTGGACATGAGGAAGAATATCTTTACTGTCTGAGCCCCCAAGGTCTAGAACAGCCTGCCATTGGAGGTGGTTCAAGCACCTACATTGAACACCTTCAGGAGTAAATTGGATGGTTATCTTGCTGGGATCCTATGACCCCACCTGACTTCCTGCCCTTTGGGCAGGGGGCTGGACTCGATGATTTTTTGAGGTCTCTTCCAGCCCTCATGTCTATGAACTCTATGAAATTATTATAACAATTAGACAGTATCACGTCTCTCTCTATATATGTTACCTAGAGTAAAATCATACACATAGCTATGCAGAGAAACACATGAACTTTGCATGGGTGTGAATGTGTAAGTGTGTAGACCATCTCCTTTTAATCATTTCAACTTCAAAGCCATGTAATCAGTGTGTCATGTATCTCTGACCACCTTCCCTGTACTCCTCCCACTGTCCAGCTCCCTAGGTTTCTCCTAACATCCTAAATCCCCTGAGTTGCCATTTTTTAAAATGCCTGTCAAAAAGTATTTCCAACACTACCCCACAAATTAGGACTTCCGTCAGCTCACCACAAACTACCCTGGCCCAAGGCCCCAAATGAAGCAAGATACATTCCCAGGGCAGCAGCAATTGTTCCGTATATTCCAGTATAAAGTCCAACATGAGTGATGCTTTGCTGAGAAACGTGGATTTAAATTCCCCTGCTCCGTTCCATCGACACACAGCCATCTACATTAAAACCACCTGGTCTGACCTCCCGTGCCAGGCTAACCTGACCCTGGAAGTTGAGCTTAACTTCAGGAGCTGAGGTCACACCTGCCTCCTACCCTGCCTCTGGTTTGTTTAGATGTTGCTTGGGTACTATTGGCTGCAAGCACAGGAAGTTTGCCATCCTCAATCCCAAAACTTCCTGTCCAGCCTTCTGAATGCTCTGCACCCGACTTCTTGTCTCTCTCCTAATTAGAGCCAAGCACAGCAGGAAAGACAAGCAGTGGACACATGTTAGAAGGACTTAACAAGCAAAATACTGGCAGTATTTGTTGGGGCAATGATGTTCATTGTCCTACCTAAGCCTCATGGGCAACCCTTCTCATGGGAGGAGATACTCAAGAAGGGTTGCTCACGTGGCTTAGGTAGGCTGAGAGTGATGGCCAAGGGTGGACGTATGATATCAAGACATATCCCAGAGTGAACATATTCTTAGCCTCTTGGTGCCTCAATTTCCCATCTGTAAATGGAGTTAATAAGACCTCTTTATGTCACGGGCAGACTGTGAGTTTAAGTAACTGTAATAATTGCGAAGCACTGACATACTTCACTGAAGCGAGTCATTGTGGATAGATAGACACAGGGGTTGACACTGGAAGTTCATACCATTGGGAAGTGGTGGGCTTGATTATAGTGATGGCAGTTCCCAGGACAGTGGCCTTTAAATTCATGGCAAAGACATTTTAAGCTATTTTAGAGGTTTATGTAACTCCCTCTCAGTTCTGCATGGAATAACTAAGGATGGCAGATGTCTATGGAAATAGTCACAATGAGGTCCCATCCAACCCGAAACATCTAGGAATCTGTGAAAACTCTCTAAAACATTGCTAAAATATGTAGCATACACTGAACACATGATGGTGGGGATAGTATAAAGGCTTGGCCTGATTCAATTTGGGCAATGATGTTAATTGTCCCAGAATGAATAAAGGTTTACATAATAAGTCTTAACTCTAGCTCCAAGTATTTGGGTATTTGGTATTTTGCTATCAAGACCAAATCACTTTTCCTCAAAACCTGCAATCCTTACTCACTTAAGCTGTTCCATTAAAGCCATCAACTACATTTGGGAGAAGCAGAGACCAACTCAGGCAGCTGCTGGAGAAAAACCAGTGGAGAAGGGGAGGGAACCAGGCTGGACTCAGCAGTTACCTCTGGACTCTGCTGTAATGTCTAAACCCTCCAGCGGGCAGCAACATGGGACGGAGGTGTAGTCTTTGTGAAGCCCCAGTGGCTGACCCCTCACAGTCCTCATTCCCCCCTCCTCTAATGCTACGCTCATTTCTAAAGAGGTAATGACCTATTTGCAGCGCAGGAAGGGCTGATGATTGCTGTCTTCAGAGACACCGGTAGTAGCACAAGACAAGACATGGGCACGAGTCAAAAGGGCTGTGCTTAAGGAATGAACAGCAAAATATGTATAAGGGTACTGCAATATAGGAAAGGGAGTCGGTCCTTTAAAATAAAGGTTGAAAAAGAATGAAATGATGATCATTTTAATTAACACATCAGTGGATGTACAACCGCAGCCCATCTGGGGGAGCGGGCTCTGTGAGAGAAGCTTTGGGCGACGTTCTAAATGAGAGCTGGACACAAGAGGAAATCACTGAGATAAAAAAGAGTTTATAGCATCTTAAGTGTGTTATCTTGGTGTTTGTGCTGCTCGATCGCCACATGGCGATCAACAGCAAACCCGCACGCACACAAAAATTGGACGCGTGCATACGTAGTGCAAATAAGTTGACTGACAAAAAAAAACCTCATGTCCCATCCTCCAAGTCTTCTCCCTCTGTTTTATCTTGTCCAGTTTCTGCTTAAATGATTGGGTCACAGGCTGGAGTTTGTTTTCATTTCTCTGCTTGGTAGATTGTTCATTTGAGGAGTTCACTGACTAAGCAACCATACTGAACCTGATTAAATCGTCCCATAAGGGAAAAAAAAAGAGCACCACGGAGATGAAATCTTGTTTAATTTTCTCTCCAGTTATTTAGCCAGGGGACAGAGGCAATATGTCTGGCTCCAAGCTCTGGCGAACCTTTGGGACCAACAGGGAGAGAGGACTAGCCGCACAGATGCTCTGTTTCTCTGTATTGGCTCTGTGTCCCCAATGATCCTACTTTTCATGGGGGTCTAGCTCTTGGGAAGCAATGTTTCTACAGCCTTCTGCTGCCCCTGGATCACCTACAAGGGGATTTCATAAATATAGTGGAAGAAGAAGCAAAAAAGATAATCCACCCTGGAAAATACTGCCATGGAGGCAGATGAACGTCTGTTCTGTAAAGACACACCAAAAGGGAACCCAGGATCAGGCCCTTGCGTCCTAGTTTGTAACAGATGCTGAGCGTGCTCCAGGAGGCAGGGGTGGAGGGGGGCATTTTAATTAGGGTGGCTCCAAGAGCCGCTCTAATTAAAGCACTCTGAGCATCACATGTATTAGCATCCCTGTGCTGAAAAATGGTGACAAGGGCACTTTAACTAAAGCTCATTTGGCAAGCTCTAATTAAAGTGCCTCTGCTGCCATTTTTCAGCCGGGGGACACTGACACACATGATGCTGGAGTCTGCTGGAGCGTGGTAATTGCGATCCTCCGGTACTTGCAACACATCGGAGCAGCCTCGTTGTACGTGTACAGACACCATTTCTAATCTCATCCAAACACAAACACAGACTGGCAGGATTCAACACATGTTTCAGGAACAGAAAAGCAAGAGTTACTGAAGAGTTGGGATGGTGTGCTAGGCAAAATACAGCAAGAGCATTCCAGTGCACAGAGCAGGGGCTGAAAAGCAACCTAGATTTAGCAAGGCCCTTGCGCTCGTTGTGAAAAAGAGATGACACGGTTGCCTGTGATAGCAGAGGACAGGACTCAGTGACCTAGCAGGCTCTTCACAGTCCTGAGCTCCTATGTAAAGCTGGATTTAGACCCTTGAATATTAGGATGATTTGAGCTTGCTGGACCAAACCAACTCCATTGAAGCTAATAAGTGTAAATGTAAAGACCATTCAGTCAGGTGAAGCCAAGAGTAGCCAAGAAAAGATAATGTGTAAGCCTAATACCCAGTCACGTATATACAGCCATGCTCCTTGTAGGCACTTAGGCTTATTTTGTTGGCTCTGTTTACGGGCTTCAGCATACTTTATTCAAAGGAGAGGGTGTTTATGAGAGGCTCCTGAAAGTATAGGACTTACGGAGGGCTCAAGAGCATTTTTTTTAACTTCTAAAAACTCTTATTTAAGATCAAATCTCATTGAGCTGATTTATTTGTTATCTGATTATGGCTTTGATAGACTGCAGCCTCGGCTTTGCGTGCAAAAGAAGACAAGGGTCAGGTGCCGGAAAAAAAAATGCATCCTGAGGATTATATTTTTTTTAACAGCAACCCAGCTTCTGCCTTATGGGAGTGCTGCACTGATGATCTGGAGGGGAGGAGAGAGAAGAGAGCCTCTCCTCTCCGAGCAGAGAATGGCAGTAAAGCTTCCCAGCAGCTAGACCCTTAGTATCCCTCCTTCTTCCTGCAGCCTGGCTCGGTGGAGGTCAGTGACCAATGGCTCTACAAAATGACAGTCCACCAGTCTCAGCCCTGCCACACGGGAAGCCATACCCGCCTAGAAGTAGGCAGTCATCAGGGGCTAAACACCAAGCCACACAAGGGAAACCTACTGCCCAACCATCCATGCCTGATCCTGCCCATGCCATTCCTATGACGTGCTGGTGGGATCCCCAAAAATTCCAGTCTACACCCCCAACCCGTGCATAGTTACACACCACCTGCAGACTGCAGACCTCATGTTTAGAGGGGATTAAATACTCTATTTCCTACTCACAATAATTTACATGCACACGCTCCCTATTAGGCAAGGATGTTGCACTCTTTATGTTTTCATATACTGTACGGACAGTAACAGGACAGCACTGAAAACAACTAGCCATCATCACCTCAATACGGATTACACATATTTGTGTAAAATGTGAAAGATCATTGAAAATTCCAGTGCAAATGCTCCTTCCTGCATGTCACAGCTGCTGAACAAAGCTTAGCCCTATCCTAATGTATTATTCCTTTCCTTCTTTTAATACTGAGGTTTTGCTATATGTCTATGAGCTTGAGTGGATTTGCCCCCCCACCATATCGGTATATAGTGAAAGAGATGTATTAAATGGACAAGATATTACTGTGTTTATGTAGCAGTATAGATCCAAGAAGAAAGCACTCTACCCCAATGAGTCTTTATGAGCTGTATGCTTTCAGTATTAGGACTTCTTCAGACTTTGAATAGCTGTCAAGGTTGCTCTCCTTCTGAACTCTCTTACTATTCATTTTAAGAGAAAATTCTTTGTGACAACTGCTGTTGATTTAAAACTAATGTTTAGCCACTAATGGATAATTGTATTAGACTTGGCAAAACTGCTGTAAGGTTGACCCCAATCTGATTTTTAATTTACTGCATCATCAGCTACTTTTATGATACTATTTAATCTGCTGAAACAAAGCTATTGCTATATGAATATTGCTAACTTAAGAGAGATTGTTTGTAGCAGTTCTTCCCTTGGGGGGGTGAGGGGTTGTTAATAATTATATGAATAATCCATGTGGGTTAATGTATTTATATTTGTTTTATCTGCCATGATACTCAGATAACTAGTGTTGTATTTCACTGTAAACTCTTAACAAGTATGGAGAACGAGCAGCGTTGAAGAAAAATGTGTACTGGTGCTTTGCAATGATAATGTTACTGGAAATTTTTAAAATGTGTTCTGTAATTCTCCAGAACTAAAA
Source organism: Caiman crocodilus (assembly GCA_030014935.1). NCBI lineage: Eukaryota > Metazoa > Chordata > Crocodylia > Alligatoridae > Caiman > Caiman crocodilus. Next base: position 21,298,814 of record JAGPOW010003685.1, read on the forward strand.
GGTTGGGAACTAAAAGGTTTTCATTTTTCAACTAAAAACGAAACATTTTCCCTTTTGTTTTTTCCGGACGGTAGCATACACGTCACGTAATTGGGATAATTTTACTCATACGCATATTAGCAGAGCAACCACACTAATACAAGAACTATAGTGCAGTCTCTTAAAATAAAAGTGGCTTTCCTTTATGGGCCCATTTCCAAGAGGGTAGCAGAGTCTGGGTCTGATTCTGCTCTCCTCACTGACGCTACCCTCCAGTTTCACGTATGCAGAGTCTGCGCTTATCTACTCAAGAATTGCAGAATCAGGCCCTTGGCTCTTGATTCAAAGCCCGCTCCAGGCAATAGAAAGACCCTGTTGCTTCTAGTTGGATCGATCCTCCAGAGTCGGTCTGTGTATATTCTTATGCACACTACGCTCCTGGCCGCTGCTCCCATCTACATCACAATAAATATTCGTAGAGCTAACTAGATGCATGTTTGTCTTAATTATGAGTTTCTTTCAGAAATAACCGTCAAGGCTGTATGAAATGGCTTTCCAGCTCTATCTCTGTCTACCCACAGTTATAGTTTAAAGGCAAAAAACCTGATAAAACAATAGCTGCACACCAAACTAAAACTAAACCAGCGACAGGAATACAGTCGTGGCTGTTTAGGTGAAGAAGGGACGTGTGCGGGGAAACACTGAACTCCCACCACCACAAGAAGCAAAATTGCAGAAGAAAATTGGCCAAATAAAAGAAAAGAACTGTGAAATGATTTTTTGTTCACCAGTCCATTTAGTAAAGCAGCAAAGCTCTCTGTAATGATTACCTGTGAGAGGAATCAATCTGTTAAGAGAGAAAAAAAACCCGGGGTGTGGCCAGGGATGTATATTATATTGTACTGTTTGAATTACTGGTCTGTAACAGTCCCGATACATTTGTACTATACATCCCTCTACAAAGTGAAAATGCAGTTTCAGTTGTAGTTACACCAACAAATAATTGACTACTGCCTTAATTTGTGGCAGAGGACTGTTGTCGAGCCTATTTTAATATCTGCAAGTAATGGCAACAAGATAAACTAAGATAAAACAAATCATTCTTAATGCTGTGCAACCACCTATTATTGTATCCAAACAACTTCTGTTTTTGATATCTCCTTGTGGTCAGATGCCTATTCCCTAGAAACAAGAGTAGAAGTCTCTTTTTACCTCTGTAATTAGCTTGTTTGAAAGCTTCCACAAATTCTGCCTATCATAAATTTTGCATTGCTCTATGCACAATAATGCACATAAAATTAAATAAACAATTTAATTAATTTAATTAAAATTAAATATTAAACATATTGTGTATAAGAAGCCCATGTCTTTGATTTAATTGGGCAGGAGAACCCAAAGCAGTTTGGGTAACAGTGAAAAATAATTAAAAACAACAAGTACGGTAGCCTCTGGGTATGAAGAATAGTTGGGAGGTTTCTCCTGAGAAAGGTTTATTTAATTAAAACTAAACTAATCTTTGGAAAACACTTGATAAGCATTTCATAATACAAATCATAATCCAAAAATGAAGCTTATACTGCATCTACATGATACAGGAAAATAGCGTTAAATAATTTAATGCTGCCAGAAGCCACTTTCTTAGCACACGCAAAATAATTCAATAGACAGCATGTTTACTAGATTTAAATTCTCTGTAACACTTAGTTCATCTAGATAAATATGAGTAAATTGTATAAAGGCATAATGGGGCCATAAGTTATAAGGCTGAGAATTAATGCTTTATTTAGACTGTTTATTGCTTCTTGTAGATATAATAATAGACAAGGAAAACACAGTGAACCTATTTGAAAGGCAAGCTGTGCCTCTGCTTGGCAGGTGAGACATTTGGCTGCATTCATGTTTCAGCATAAGGACCGTGCTGAGTTTCAAGCCCATTCTTCGACACCTTTCATTCATAATAGAGTATATTATTTTCAGCATCTCACACCAGTGGAGGAAGAATAGATTATTTATAGGGTAGTGTCTCTATCAATACCTCATTGTTGCCAAATGCTGGTATTCCAGTACTGTACAGCGATAATTTCAGCTCCCAGAAAAACTTGGATCCTTCCCAAGGTGGCAAACTATCCGCCTGGACATCAAACGAGCTGCTTTGCACAACTGTTCTCAAGCTGGATTGCAAACACTGACAGGCTTTATAGGTCATTTCAAAAACAAATGCCTTGCTTTAACACCTAGAATGCAGCGACTATTACAGCAAGCTACTGGTGCCAACTGGCTTTTTAAAAAGTGAATGTATCTAAATAGATCCTAATTGACACTTTTAGACAAGTGCCCAGCATAACTGAATATTACTCGGGTTTCTATGGAACAGCTTTTAAGTGACCATATAATTTAACTGACCTTTGATTGTAATTTAAAATGCTACTGTAGGGCCCTGCTCAGCTCTCACTGAATGGCCCCCATCAATGGCAAAATTCCCATTGATGTTAATAAGAGCGGGATCAAGCATCTACACAGTTAGACTCCACTGAATTATCCAGCTTCATTTCTGAGGTATGTTCCTGGGCAGATTGTGTTCACTGACTTGAAATTGCTTTGAGTATTATCACGTCACCAGTTTTTTTAGCAAAGTTTCCCAATGAAGTTAACAAAGAGTTGCTGCTGACTAGGGTACAGTAGGACACTTTCTAGGCATAGTTCACTCGTGTTGAATAACCTTGCAGCTGCAAAGGCAATAGGTCAAACCTGCAGTCCTCAGACAGGCAAAAGTTCCCACTGACTTCACTCAAGTCCTATCATAACCTCTTATAAAAGTCAGTGGTTTCTTGGCTTACTAAGGACTGCAGGATTTGTCTTTGTGGGAATCCTTTCTCAACTGGACAATGCTAATAACTGAAATCAAATGCTTCTTGATCTCGGTGGACAGTACACCGTTGCAATACATACACATCCTTGTAAGACTCAGAAACTCATGTGTCTGTAACAGATAGAAATATAGATGTGGGGCATATCTGGAGCGGGGTTCAGCAGCGGAGTACTGCTCCACCAACCTCAGCTGGCCATATCAACAGCTCTCTGGTCCAGGAGGACTGCACCAGTGTAAGGAATAGCCTCCACTAGCATAGAGGTGGCTTGGCAGCTCTTAATTCTCCCCACCTTCCTGCTGAAAAAAAGGAAAGGCAGGGCTGGAGCCACTTTAAAACAGCCTTCAGGCTGTCCTAATTTATACCAGGTGCCCAACCCTGCATGCCAGTTTAAGCCATATTTTACCCACCTCCGACTTTACGTTGTATGGTCTGCCCCATGGTGCATACACAAAGGAGCTGGATGGAATATTATCTACAACTGTACAACGTTTCTATCGTATATACTGTAGCTGTTATCAGAAGAAGACAAGGCAACATCCATCATGGTGCTATATCACCGGTAATTTAGAACCACCTTGGAAAACGATATCTATGTCTCATAGATAATATAAATATAACAGAAAGGGTGGGTTTTTTTCCCCCATCCTTTTCAGATCACATACACACTTTTCCATTGTGGCTCAATATTTACTGATCAAAAATATAGACTAGCTTGGAGTTGTGAAATTTGCCAGAAAGAAATATTATCATCAGAAAGAAATGTGCATTAAAAGAATGGTTCTTCCATTTCCAGAATATAAAACAGACATTCAGAAAAACAAACAGAGCAGAGAAGAAATGGTCATTTGCAAGTAAAATATTGCTAAACAATATAACATTGGATTAACTGTTTCATGTATTTATTGTGAAGGAATATATAGGACTTCACACAAGACACTATCATTACAAGCAAGAAACAATACAGACTTTTAAACACACACTAGTCTGCTCTAAGTTTAATGCTTTTCCATATATAGCACAAGAGCTTGCTCCTGCTCCCATTGAAGCCTATAGAAAAACTCCCATTGATTCCAAAACAATCATCATTGGGCCCTAGCACTTTGAATTTTTACCAGGCATTGATTTTCAATAGTCCTGTGAATATATTTGTCTTAATGCACGAACGTGATTAGTATATATTTGTTGATGTTGTTATGAGCTCTGTCAGAAGGGGTAGGAAGCCATTTGGATCCTGATCCTGAAAGCTCCTTAGTACCCTTCATTACTATATGTAAAATGACAAATGAATCCCCCCCAAAAAATCATAGATATCACAGGATTCCTAACAATTGAATCCCTCCCCCCCCACAATTCAACAATTGAATCCCCACAAAAAATCATAGATTGCACCCTCATGCAAATCAGACCACTGAGGCCAATTTGATGGCAGCAAGAGCTGATTGGGTTGCTCAGGACCTGATTCACTTCATTGACTGCAGTGGGAATTTACAGAGTGATAAGAAAGTGGAACTATAAATGATTTTCATTTGGGGTTGACATTGTATGGTGCTAGTAGACTAGGTGGACCTGTACATTTCTGGAAAATGAATACAGTTGCAGTCATTTGGCTTTAAGCATTTTAAGTAGCTTATAACTTACAGAGGTATTCAGAATACTCTTGTTATTTTGGTGGATCTATTGTGAGTAGTAAATAGTGTGGACTTGTGATTAGTTCGTGACTTCTAAATTGTCTCGCAGTGGAGCAGATTCCAAGTTACCTTAGCCTTAAAATGCAGTTGTAAAGAGGTGTCTGCAACAGAGCTGGTGTGCGGGTACATCCCAACATTTACATTGGTTTCTGCAGAAATCATTCTAAGAACATTTGTCATTCACTGCGTGTATAACACTGGCAGACTTAGTGCACAGATCATTCCATTATTTTGCTAACCATTAATGATTTACTGGTTCAAGTAATCACTGCAATTCAAGCACAGTTATACTGAGATTTTTTTTTTTTACTGACCAGTAAACTCCTTTACCAGCTGAACATGTATTTGAGTCTTAATCTAAATGAGAAAGGTTTCCAAGAAATAAAAAGAAAGGAATTGCAACAGTAGAAATGATCAGGCAGTGGAATAACTGGTGAGATAATTATGGCACAGGCATTAGAGACATTTAAGATAAAGAGAGGTGAATTTATGGCAGGATTAGTGTAACTTTTTATCCTGCTGGATATAAAAGGTTAGATCAAGGAGGTGATGATTCAAGAAGTCCCTTCCAGTCCTATCTTCTTGATTCTATATGTGAGGAATAGTCAGGTTTATTTTAAACACTTGAACTTCTATCCTGAGCAGATTTTAAGCATATTTTTCTGCTTATCTGAACTAAACAGAATCTGGAGCACTTTTGGCATTGCCCAGGGCCAAATTCTGAAGTCCTGACTCAGTTTTCATCATCTCTTACATATGCAAAATGACACTTGATTTCAGTGTCAATTTGCCAGAGTTATAGAGACTGAGAGTCAGATTCTGCTTCAAGATAGATGAGAGTAAATCTGGATTCATTGAGATGAAAAGGATTGGGCCTTAAATATGGACTGGGTTAAAAAAATCAACATCAGGGTCTTAATATATAAATAAATATGTTATTTCCAGGTCACCCATGCCTATAGTTCTTATAACTTATTTTCTTCATTTTTCTTAATAGAGAGTCAGAAATTGTTTGGAGTGCATGAAAGTTGCATGATTTTAAATTAACCTTCCCCATTCCCTTTTACAAGGTTAGAGAAGTGAAATCCTGATTCTCAGTATTGCATATCTAAGTGCAAAGATATAAGCCCTGACAAAACACAAAAAAGATGGGCCTGATTCTGCAGTCCCTTGTACATGCACAGCTCTTACTGAAGACCTGAATCCTGGCTGGTGTGAATCAGCGTAGCCCCTTTGAAAGGATTTTGCTGCATGTTTCCACCCTATTGAACACCAGTGAGGTCAGTGGAGCTATAGCCATATATACCAGCTGAAGATCTGATTTCAAAATTGATTTTGAGGGGTATATAAGGAAAGTGGGATACTTTCCCTGATTTTCAAGTGATTTTCCATTGGGGAAAATCTGCAAGATGTTAGCACCCTGGGAGTCTCTGTAGCTTTCTGAAAATCAGTAGCCCCAGTCATGTAGTTTCATGAACTTCGTTGTCGATATGACAATCAGTTTATACATAATATTAAATCCACTGAGATTTCTGGGCTTGTCCTATGGTCATTAACATGAAGATCCAAATCCTAAACTATTGTTAAGTTCACTGAAATTAAAACATGTTATACCAACTTTGAATCTTCAAATCTGAGCCCCTCTCTTCAAAAATTGGAGTGTGCACTTATTTGCACTGGTTATTCTTCCAGAGCCTTGTTTTCTTATTTCTACATCAGTATTTGGACCACTAGTCTGCTTCACTGTTGTAGACAATTTTGATAGCCGCTTTTCAATTAAACATCATATGAAAGGTGGCAAACAGCACACACAAATCTGTGGGGCCAAATTCTGAACTGACCAGCACCCGTTTTACAGCGGTAAATCTTCATTTCTTACTTCACCAGAGTAAGTGAAAAATTAAATGAGAGTATGGTTTGCTGTTCATATCTTTGCCCAAACCCGATCCTGAAGTCAGTGGCAAAACTCCCAGGCTCTCTAGTCACATCAAATTAGCTTTAGTCCATGGATTGAAACAATACATTAGATGCCAGGTGTCTCTGGTGGAGCTGGGGTGGTCTATCAAGCATAAATGGTCACATTTGCAAAAGTGAAATATGAAATATCTACATGGCTGAGACTAGAGGAGAACAAAATCAGAAGCTAAAATACAACTAAATACACCTCATATAGCAGATATCTCTGGTGCAAGCTGTATGTAAACCATTACATACAAATGCACATAATTGTGCCCATTTCCATACACTTCCACAAGAGCCTTTGTCCCTCTCATGTATAATTGCCTAAGGAAAACAACAAATGGAATAAAGCTGGAGGACCTCCTAAAAACCTGACCGCGACTGACAAATCCACAGAAGTAGAAAGACTCGAACTAGATGTCTGAGCTGATACTCTGCCTTCAACTCATAGTTCACGTGCAAGTTTGTAGCAGCATGAGGAAATCTCATCCCCATTTTTCAGCAAGGATCAATGGTACCAGCTCCGCAGCAGGCTGAGTGTAACTGGCACAGAGGTAAAATCACCTATACCATGGCCTACGCTAAGACATGCACTTTGGTAGCATTGGTGCAACTGAAAATGATATAAGAAATATCCCGGTGCCCAAAAGCAGTTTTCCTTGTGCCAACATAACCCAGAGCTGCAGTCCTCCCTCAGGTAAAATTTTCAGGGCCGTATTCTCTGCTGGTATAAATTGGTCTAGCTTTTGTGCCAGCTGAGGATCTGGTTCCCATTGTGCCTAATGCAAGTTGTACCTGAGTAACACCTGGTGCATTTGCACCAGTGTCTGGATAACCAGGTCATTACATGCTTGTAACGCTTATTATTACTGCTCTTAATTCTGACTACCCTTGCTCATCTGTGCTGTAGCTGGACCAAGGGAACTTGCTGTATCAGGCACTGTAATAGGAGGCCAGGGACCTCAAATACCTTCCAGCCTCTAGCAGTGACATGGAGTAAGACTCATCACCGCCTTGTGCCTCCGTTTCCCCTCCAATTGTTTCTCATGGAGGTTTGTTCCTTGTAATGGGAGCTTCCATTTCAGCTGAGGCTTCCCAGAGATGCTGAAATGCTACTAGGAAGAATGTGAATTTAGTGCAAGGTTTGCAGCGTGATGTACAGGGGGAACATCTGCATTTGGAGGCATGTTTAAGCACTGCTCTCCCCACTGAAGGACCCAACCTTGTATTCCTTCCTCAGGCAGAAGTCACTGGAAGCAAAACATGGCATGGAAGTCCACGTGGGCTAGATGTGAGCGGGTGTTGTAGCACTGGGGTTTGGCAAAAAGACAAAGTCCCATCAAGTGCGCGGGATTCCATTTTTTTTCCTCTTAAAGGGAGAAGTTTTGTGCTATCTTAGAGCCTTATCTTGAATCAGCACCATCTTGGCATTGCCTTTTTTTTTTTTTTTTAGCTCCCCTTAAGAAGCTTAAGCACTTCTAAGTGTCAGATAAAAATCTGGCAATATACATTCTGGGATAGCTTATTTTAACACTAATCACATTTAACAAGACCCTCTTCCCCCCCCCCCCCAAAAAAAAA
>JAGPOW010003685.1:21306990-21324404 GCA_030014935.1 Caiman crocodilus
TCCCCCCACCACCAAAAAAAAACCACCAAAAAACCCCAAAAAACAAAGAATACACATAACTAATGAGTGGAAGCTTTTGTCAGCTTTATTGTAATAAGCAACTGTCAGACAATTATGATTTATTTATTTGAGGGCAGTTAAGGAGGCACTGTTCTTTCAAAAAACTACAGCTCTTCTTAACCTTGCCATCAATTATCTCCCGCATCCTGCCCACCGTTTCCACCACTGAGCTTAGAAATACAGCATTCAAGAGGGCCCTGTTGTTGGCTTGTCTGCTTCAAATATCATGTATTTGTGAAGCTGAGCCTCTCTGCAGGATCGAGGCTCAAGAGGGAGTGAAGCTGTGTTACCTTCTTTGCACATTTGAAAATATATATATATAGTCACAGACACGCTCATCCCGCCTTAAAAGCCCCCCCCCTAGTGCAAAGGTGACACCTTGATGTGTTGTGTCTTTACATCCTGCAGGATTTCCGAGCCGTGTTCCTCGTCGGTTCCAGGGAATCCCCCCGTGTTTCTTCCTGCCCCGTGACATTTTACTGGCGGCCGTCTGCGGGATGCACGCTTCGGCACCCACTGCAGCCCTGCGCCCAGCAAGTCTGCCTTCCTGCCCCTTCTTCTCGCGGGGGTCTCGGTCCACGCCTGGCGCTGGAGACTCCGCGCAGTGCCAGGCGCTCGCCTTGCGCGGGCGCGCAGCCCCGAGGCGCCCGCAGCCGCGCGGGGAAGCGCCGGCGCTGCAAGCACGCGGACAACTCCGCCAAGTTGCAAAGACACAAGCCAGAGGGTCGCGGGCTCAGGCCCTTTGCCACGTCGTGTAAAGGCACTGACCACCCCAGCCGTGCAAAAGCAGGGGACAGAAGTGCGGGCGAGCGCGTTATGCCGGGGCAAGCAAAGCAAAGGAGGCGCGGATCCCGGGGATGACCCTGCTTCACCGCTCGGAGCCCCCAAGCCAAACTTTCCTGGCCTCTCCTCCCTGCTCGGCCGCAGCCTTTTCTGAGTTTCACCCACCCCACAATCCCCGTCCTCGTTTCATGATGGCATTGACTCTTAACCAGCTGACAGCCGTGCGAAACAGATGTGGCGCAGCCGACAAGGGGCTGTGCAAATCTGCTTGGAAAGACAGGCGACTGCTCCGGGTGTTGCTGGGGTCTTGCACTTTTGGGGGTGTCTCCCCCCGGCCCAAGCTCAGCGCAGCCTCATGCACGTGTGTGTAGTGATGTCGCTGCTTACCTGGGTCTAGCAAACACATCGGCCTGACTCCTGAACAGGGACACAGCTTTTTAAAGACTCCCTAATGTTTGGGGGAGGGAAAAAAAAAATGAAATGGGAACCTCTCTCCTGCGAGGATCAGGCTGCGGCTGCTGGGCTCCGGCCGGGCAGGAGAGGAGAGTCCCGTCCTGGCGGCCCTCTCTGCGGACAGCTCGGGGCTGGGGCAGTCTGCGACCGCTCGGAAATGTGCCCGAGCCCCGGGTCCTGCTCCAGGGGGCAGGTGCTGGGGGCCCCTTGTAGCCCCCCACCCCTTTTATGTTGGTGCTCTGGGTGCAATGCCAGCCTCGCGGGGGGTTTCCAAAGCTTTGCCATTTATTAGTAGGAGAGAGCTCACTCCAAGGAGGTTGTATGAGCATAACCCATGGCAGATCTCACGCGTGCCCGTCTTCATGAATGCGATTTTCCCCCTATATAGACGCCCAAAATTATATATCTATATCTATCTATCTAGCTATATATACATATATGGATAGATCTCATACATATACAAATACAGATAGATAGATAGATAGATAGATAGATAGATAGATAGATAGATAGATAGATAGATAGATAGATAGATGGGGATAAAAATCGCAGTGAGCTGCCTGCAATTGCTCCTCTCCTGGCTTCGAGAGCCCTGGTTTCCTGCCCCTTCGTTGTTTTTAAGCACCAGCACTCCTTTTTTTATTTTAACGAGGCAGGTTCACTACAGTTTACCCGGTGCTAAAACTCGCGGAGGTGCCTCCTGCCAAAAAAGTAGCCTTAAAATCCTGCTCGCAAACGTGGTTGTGGTTGAAACGCGGGGGGAAAGTCTCGTCTCTTTTCCTGGCGGAGCAGGCCCGGGGATGGTGAAGTTTGGGGGAAACCTCGCTCCAGAAAGTGCCTGAGTTTTAAATCGCTTTCCAACTTGAGCTTCGTATCCCACAAGCACTGCTACTCCCGACCTCTGATTTACACCTCCCCATGCAACAGCCGCTCCTGAAGCCTGCCAGCCGTCTACCTGCGGCTCCCTCTTTAGAAAAGGAGGTAGATATTAAGCAGATCAACTCCATGAGCTGCTCGAGAAAGAAGGGACCAGGACGGAAGAGTCCGAACTAATGCCACAATTTGAAATTTAACCAAGCCCAGATCGGAAGGCATCGGGTTGCGCTGAGCTAGAGATGTGCACAGCGCCCAGTAGACACAAGCACGCGCATTTTCGGAACAAAACTCCGCGATCTACAACAGAAAAGGAACCTCATCGCCTCCAGCCAACTTTTTTTCTCTATGCTTTAATTTTTATCTTTATTTTTCTAAAAGGCAAAATTGGTTTCTGCCCCGCAGATTTTGCCATCTGTCTGAAATAGCCACGGAAAGAATTTTCTTCTGATCAATCTGTTGCCAGTGTGTAACATTTCGCTATCGTTATGATCTTAAAAAAAAAAACAACAACCAAGTTTCAAAGAATCGTGATGGATAGTTTCAGAAAAGAGGTGAATTGCAGAGACAACCTCTAAAAAATTAATTGGCAAAGTGACTAAAGTCATTTTCTTTCTGGCTTTGCTGTTGCTACAATTAACAAAGTTTTTATGCAAAGAATAAAGTGACATAGAAAAGGAAAAAAAAATATCTCTCTCTTTTTTTTTAATGAAGGGATTGCTCACCTGGTCCAGTAAAGATCAGATCTCAGAGAAAATGACTTCTACTGCCACCAAAGTCTGGTTCACCGACTTATTCAACCGGAAGAAAGAGCTTCATTAGCTAGTTCACATACACTCTTTTAAACCTGTTTCAAAGGCATTTGATTTAGGACACAAAGATGCACAGCACCTTATGCTCTTCTCTGAGTAGTCAGATCCAGAAGAGGACTGCTTGTGTCTGCTCTCTCTAACTCACTTTCTGAGAGAGGGAAATTAAAGATTTGTTTTAAACTTAGAATTCAGTCTTTCCCCCAAATTTCTGCCCTTCGCTGTTTTGTCTCACTTTTTTTTTTTCTTTTTTTTCCCATGGTGCTTGCAGATTCAATGGGAAGTCTCCCTTTTAGTTTAGGCCAGCTTGAAGGTTATTTCACAGCTGGTTATAAAATAACTGGTGCTGTGCTTTGTAAAGGGGGGGAAATAGTTTTAGTAACAACAACAATTAAAATCTAAACTTAGTGATTTCTGAGGAAGTTTACGCAAAATAGGAGCCTTTCATGAAAAATTATCTCGATTATTTTAGTGCAGCAAGTAGGGCAGAGCAGTAAAGAAATGCTTTCTTTTGTTGCACGCAAAATAATAGCAAGTAGGGCATGGACACACACACACACAAGTGAATATCTGCATTAGGGAGCGCGCGGTTTCTTTCCAAACGGCACAAGTATTCAATGCCATCAGAGAGAAAAAAATCACGGGGTGCATTTGCTCATCCCTGGAGACGGGTCGGCTGCAGTCTGGATGATTTATTATTTAGGGGTGTGACCAGAAAACACAAGCCTTTGTTGCAGAAGCCACCCCCGACTCCCCAAAAAGCTGAGCAGCGCTCCAATATCTACTGAGCGGTTAATTTGGGGGTAAAACTTAGGGGTTTGGGGGTTTGTTTGTTTTTTTTTGGGGGGGGGGGGGAGTTTCTACCTGAACTAATGCATTGCCTGCTAATATTCGCTGCTAGGGAAGAAGAGGCTTTGTGTTAGTCCGGTCTCTGCGGACTGGGGAGCAGGCAGTTGGAGAGCTGAACTTCCCCGGACCGAGATCGCCTGGCCCTTCTGCGGAAACCTTGCAAAGCTGGGCAATGCAGCCGGCTCTTTCCAAAGGGGCCGGCTGGGTGGGGCAGCAATGTTTGTCCCTGGGAATCGGATCCAAAAAACCACTGCCACCCGCTTAACCCGTCCCAGGCTTTGCAGCCTGGTCCCAAGTTCTCCAGCACTTTAAATAAATACATCCAGACTTGTTTTCTAAGCCCTTCCCCCTCCCTCTCTGCGCAGCACAGACGCCCTGGCATTTCTTATTTTGATGTGTTAAACTCCAGGGCCAAAACAACGGGCACGATTTGTATTTAAATAGATTTTTTTTCTCTCCCCCCGCCCCCCTCCCTCCTCGAGCCCTGGAGGCATCCAAACCCTCGGAGCTCTCAAGATAAACATCATTAGAAATGATTGTAATTGGGATTGTGAAATCTGACCTTTGACCTGGAAAGATAGGTTTCACAATCATGTCTGCTTTGATTCCTGGAAGGGAGCACAAAGGAACAAGCTTCCTGACAGAAGTCACCGGGATCTCACCCTCCAAATGGGGGCAGGCAGGAAACGCGTGTCTTTCCCCCAGGCCGAGGGCCGGGGCTGGTCCCTTCCGCCCCTATCTGCATATGTAAAAGCGCAGGGTCTGGCCTGGCCCCCTTGCACCTCGACGCAAGGGCAGGAGATGGAGTCAGGCTCCAGGATCAGGCTGGTCCTTGATCAGATCAACCCCGTGCCCTTGAAGAGGACTTGGTTTTATCCCCCCACCCGGAGAGACGGGCTGGGAATCGAGTCCTCGCCTGGATGGTGGTGTTAGGTTATATCCACCCCCCCCCAATGCCAAAGGGGTTCCCGGGGCCCCAGCAACTTCCTAGCAATCAGCTGATTTCTCCTGGTGGTTTTTAAAGAAATTAGCTGCTCGATGCTTTCAATCAGCAGCAGGGGTGGGAGGTTAATCTGCTAGATATGATCTGATTTTTTTTTAAATTACCTCTGGGAGGGTTGGGGTGTAGGGCTGGTCTGACCCTCATTTCCTCCTGGAAGAGGGGTGGGGGGAGGCTTTGAGCTCTGCGGACCGGGCCGGCTGTCGGGCTGCCCGGTGCCTTGCCCTGGGCGCCCACCGCAACTGCAAGGCCCCGGTGGTCTGTGCAGGGGAAAGCGGGGAGGTGGGGGCGAGGTTGGGCTGCTCTGGGGGGCTCGGAGTTGTCAGCCCCGTCCCATCACCCCTGGTTCATGGCAGGTGCTAGCAAAGCCTGCGAGCCCGGGAGCCCGCAGAAAAGGAGGGTCTCCACCAGCTGTGTGCAAGGGTGTGCATCTACCCCCCTCCCCAACACTGCACACGAGCGTGTGGGTCCGTGAGAGCCCCTCTCCCCAGCTCCTCCCAGGAGAAGGCTGCTGGATCCTACCGGGCGCTTGGCCCCTCCACCAGGATCTGTGCCTGGGACTAGATACCTGGCCAGCAGGGTCCCCGTTGCCCAGGGCCGGGCGGCGAGGGGGCTCCCTGCCAAAGGCAGGCACATGCGGCCAGTGTCCCTCTGAGGACGCCCGGGGCTGGCGTGGCCTGGCAGGGAGGCGCCTTAGGGGAGAAGCCACAACAGGCTAATGGTGCTACCAGGCCTGGCTTGGTTAATAATCCTCTTTAGGCTACCTTTAACCTGGTCTGTCTTTCTCCCGGTCTACCTGAGTCATGATCTGGGGCGGACCCTGAGTGCGGGACAAAGCCTTGCGGTGCATCCAGAGCCCTCCGCTGTCACCCAGCCTACCCGGCCCTTTCCAGGCCTGGCCCCCGCCCGTGCCAAGCCCGGGGCTCCGCGAGAAGCTGCGCCCTGCCCCTTGCCCAGCGCTGGGCAGCGGAGTACACCCTCCCCATCCTCCTCCGCCGGGGCCTTCCCAGGCTGGGGGAGCCCAAAGTGACAGAAAGCTCGGAAATAAAATGTTAATATCTTCCAGGTCCCGCAGGCATTAGAGATTCACAGCAGGTTTGCGGAGAAGGCAGCGGTTAATAAGCAAGTGGAGCTGCGCAGGGAGGGAATAGCAACGGGGCTGGTGGGGGGGAAATAGAAGTTCTGGGTTAAAAAGCGCTGTGGGGGGGGGACACGTGGCCTTTGCGGCCCCTTTGCTGAAATCACGCTAGGAAGAGTCCTTCCAATCAACTGGGACTGGCCCCGGTGATATGTGTGTAATAGTGTGAGCAATAGGCAGCATAGCGCGCAGTGCGTGTGCTCCAGCAATACAGTAACAGTGGTGTCCTATAGGAGTAAGATATAGTGACAGCTTGCTATTTAGTATGTGGAGGGGTGTATATAGCCACAGACAGGTCGGAGGTGTGTGTGTGTGTGTGTGTGTGTGTGTGTGTGCATATGTGTGTAGATAGAGTACTGTGTGTATGCACACTCGCACACGCATATATGGGTGGGAATGTGTATGTGAATGTATGCGTATATGTATGTGCACACACACCCCAACACACGTGTGAAACACATACATATGCCTGTGTGTATTTCTATACACACACACACACACACACACACCTCTATATCAGTCAGGCCTGATAGCCACTAGCCTGTTGTGGCTTCTCCCTTTTATATAAAGGTGCCTGGGTGTATAGCAGCACATACACAGATGTGTTTGTATGTCTATAGGGGTGGGAGTGTGTGCATACGCATATGTAACACATATGAAACACACGTACAAATCTGTGTGTGTTTCTATCGCTAGAGAGACACGCACGTGTATATAGGGGTGGGAGTGTGTATGCGAATGTGTGTATATGTATGCATGTGCACACAGACACACATATAACACACACATGATACACACAGAGACGTGTGTGTGCAGCACGCAGGACGGTGTGCGTGGCTGGCAGTGCGCTGCACGCCCCGGCCGGGCTTGGCGGAGACCTGCGCCCCTTGCTGCGCGGACTCCTCTCTCCAGGGAGCCGGACTGCAGGATGCGGCACGGCTGTGCCCTTCTCCGCACCCTCTCCCAGGACTCGCCCGCAGCCGGAGCCCTGTGCCCTCGCCGCCCTGTCCCCGCTCCAGGCAGCCCCGCTGGGATGGACCTGGCCTGTGCCACAGGGCACGGGGCATCCATCCCGGCAAGCCTGCCCTGGAGTCCCCGCGGGGACTCATCGCTGCCTGGGAGCCGCTTGCGGGGCAGGAGCTGGCTGTGCGGGGCGCGGGGGTCCTGTGCGCAGGAGACGCCGGGGCAGGACCGAGCCGGGGTCCACGCCAGGGCTGGTGAGCGAGGCGCAGAGGGAGCAGGGCTCGGGACCCGACGGCCCTGCTGCTCCCGGGCTGGGAGATGCTCCAGCCCGGGGCCACGGGCGCCGGGCTCTTCCCCGAGAGGTGCCCTGCAGCTGGGGCCACGGGAGCTGGTCACGGGCAGGACAAAGCTACCTGCACCCTCCACGGCGGCCCTTACTGCCGGGGGGACACGGTCCCGAGCCCCGCTCTGCTCTCGCAAGGAAGCTTCCCTGCCAACCCAAAGCCGCCAGCTTGAGGCACTGCTGCCTAGGAAGCTTCCCGCGCTGCCTGGGTTTGCAGATGCCCTGCTCTTTTGGAGGGCGGAGGTGGGGAGCTCTTACCTTATTTATTCTAATCCTGGGGGAAGCCCCCCGCTTCTGCCCCAGTGGCGCCTGCTGTTCCAGAAGCCATTGGCCAAGGGTTAAAAAAAAACAACCCACATGCGCGCAGCTTTAAAAAGAAAAAGCCCCATCAGCAAAGGTATCTGCTGTGCAATACTACGGGCGTCTCGTTTGACAACCCCTGCGGCCCTGCCCGTGTCACCCAGCCCGCTGCCCCTCGACCTCCCCGCACGTTTGCAAGGACGTGCACCGAGTTGCGGGGTTCTCTGCGGGAGCCTGCCGCGGTCCCGCCGCGCCGGGAGAGTCTGAGGACCCACCCGGCCGGGCTGCTTTGGAGCCGGGGCTTTTTATGAACTCGATCCTGAGCGGAGCTGAGACTTGTTGTTGCTGTTAAAATATGCTTTCTCTCTCCTTTTCTCCCTCTGTGTGGGAAACGCACGTCCCTTCAGGAAAAAGCCAGTAATTATTCTAGCTGTATATCGAAGCAAAAAAAAAAAAAGTTAAAATATGAAAGCTATACTTATCCTCGGGAAGCCATGATTACATTTATTTTCTATAATTTACTAGCCTGTCCTTCCTCTGTCCCCCTGGCCTGCCTCCGAGTTTTGGCAAATTCAACCCGTTGCAATGGGCAGACAAGTCCGAGGGTGTGGAGGTGGGGTAGAGCCCAAATAAACAGGAAGGTGAGGAAATTAATATAATCAAGTGCAATCGATGGAAGGAAAGGTCAGTGTTTAATCCCCGCGCTCGCAAAGAGATAAAGGCCCTGAATGAAAAATGAAGGGAGCAAATCAAATGGACAGGTTGGGGGGGGGGTGCAAAAGCAGCTCAACAAAGCGCAGGACTCGCGCGGATCTAGCTGGAAGTCAGGTTGGAAGTGCTGGTTGTCACGGGCCTGACCCGAGACACGGCGGTACTGCCGGGAGCCCCAGCCCGGCCAAATGAAACCCGGCTTGCCTGAGCGTGCCCGGCTTTGGGGAGCACGGATCCATCGAGCTCAGGGCCCGTCCTGTGGCCTCCGCCCCCTGCACGAGATAATTTCCGTGTGTACAAAAAAAATGTTCCTTAAATGACTGGATTGACTTAAAAACCTGCAATGGCTGAGATGAAGGCTAAGAGTGAAAGTACCATTCATTAGGAGATGCTGCTAAGCAACCGCCTGCGAAGTAATGATCATTTTCTACTTCTCTCCTTCCAGCCTCTGTCTTTCCCTGGAAAAAAAAAAAGCTTCTCTGTGGGATTCAATATGGGACGGGTGGGATCTCGAAAGCAGACGAGGAAAGTCTGGTTTAAACGCAATCTGGAACCTCTAAAATATCCAGAAGCTTTCCCATTTTCCAGGACTTGCTGATGGATTTTATGAGGATTTTCCCCCTTGTTAAAAAAAAAAAAAAGGTATGATTTAGCTAGCTTAAAAGACTTTTTTTTTTCTTTTTCTTTTTCTTTTTCTTTTTTGGAGACGCCAACAACCGCTTCTGAGGGGTTGGATTCGCAGCTAAAAATTAATTAGCACTTTTAAGGGGAGGAAATGTTTCGCTAATTGCTGTGCTAATCAATTTAAAACAACAACAATTCATCAAGCCAATGGAAAATGGCGTCATATAGGTCTTAAAACATAAAAAAATAATGACAAGCAGCCTGTATCCTGAACACAGTCTACACTTTATTTCAGACTACAGATTTCTGAACATAATAAAATCTTTGGCTTGTAGCGGCGGGTTCAGTCTCGCAGTCTGTGGATCAGATTTTTTTTTCCCTCAGAAAAAAAAAAAGACAGAGATTCACACGGAAGAAAAAATAAAATAAAATAAAATAAAAGGTCAAGAGAGTCAGACATTTACTTCAAAACAAGAGCCAACGACATCCAAAAAAAAGGAAGAGAGAAAACGAACAGAAAGAAACAGAAGAACCAAACAAACAAAAGAAAGAAAGGGAAAGAAGAGAGAGAGAGAGAAGCTGTCCAGCAAATAGAGATCGCTACACATATTTCTTACCTGAAATTAAATATATACAAGGTCATATGCTGTTTGGCTATATAGAGATAATTTTTGTAAGTGTTCATAATTTTTTTTTTTAAATTGGAGTCCTTATACTATGGATAGACAATAGATTTGATTTTAAATAGCACCTGTCCAAGTCCCCCTCCGTGTGTCCCTTTGCACTGGTCAGTCCTTTGTGTGTGTGTGTGCGTGAGTGCGTGTGTGCGTGTCTTTTCTTGTCCTTCCCTGGCAATAATAATATTAATAATAATAATAATAATAATAATCGGGGTGGGGCGGGGTGGGCTGGGCAGCCTGACTACTCGCTGTCGTCTTTGTCTTGCACGGTGGTGGTGGAATGGTTGTACAGTCCCTGGGCCATGAGATGAAGGGCCAAGCCGTTCTTGATGCCCGTGGCTTTCTTGATCTTGGCCCGCTTGTTCTGGAACCAGATCTTGATCTGGGATTCGTTGAGGCTGAGTTCCTGGGCCAGCGTCTGCCGCCGCTGCTCCGTGATGTAGCGATTGGCCTGGAACTCCGCCTTGAGTCTCTGCAGCTGCTCGGCAGTGAAGGCAGTCCGCGGCCGCTTGTCCTCCTTCTCGTTCTTCTTCTTCTTCAGCTTCCTGGTGCGGGGACCTGGGAACAGAAGCCCGGGGAGGCGGGAGGGGAGGGGAAGGGGAAGGGGTAGGGGAAAGGGAAAGGGAGGGGGGTACAGAGGAGGGCCAGGTTTCAGACGCAGCCTTTGCATGGATCCGGCCGAGCAGCAGCCCTGCTCCCCTGCCCCGGCTCCCCGCTCCCCCCTGATCAGCGCCAGTAAAAATGGCCGGCTGCACCGTTTGCTCCCCGGACCGAGAAAAAAATTATATATCTATATCTATATATACACATATATAGATATCTATATATACATATACATATATACACACACAACGATGCAGCGAAATCAAATGCAATCCAAAAAGCAAGCGGCCCTGCGGTTTCCACCCCTGCCATCAGGAGCGAAGGAGCCGGGCCCGGCGCAGCCAGCCCCCGGGAGCGCAGCCTCCCGCAGCCCGGCCCGACAGCAGTGGCGGGGCCGCCGGGCTGCGTGTCCAGCTGCGCCCGGGCTCCGGCGCACAGAGGCCGCAGGCGGCGCCGACCCGGCCGCGGGGCCCGCAGGACGCAGCCGCCCGCGCGGACGCTCCGCCGGGGTGCGGGATTGCGCGTGGCGCGGTTGGCAGGACGCGCAGCCCGAGGCCCGGGGGGCAGCCGCAAACACAGCCCCCATGGGCCCAGCAGCTGCTCCCCGAGCCAGGCCGCCTGCCCCGCGGGGGGGAGGCCCGAGCCCCCGCACCGGAGACACACGCGCAGCCCCGTGCTCCGGCCCCGCCGCTGAATCCCGCCAGGCATACACACAAAGCCGGCGGCTCCCGGGGAAGGCCCCGGCCCCGGTCCCGGCGCACGCCTGCCCTTGGCCTTCTGCACAGCTAGCACCAAGGCGCCTCCTGCCCTGCGGGAGAAACCCCGGGCAAACCTCCGCTCCGGTCCCCCTCGGCCGCCGCCGTGGGAATGAAGAGCAGAGCCGCCACCGGCCCCAAACCAGCATCAGCAACTTCCTCCGGGCTCTATTGTTTCCAGGACAAAGCGTCTTCTTGTCCGTCCTATAGGTCCGAGCGAGCCCGGGAGCCGCCAGCCCTGCCTGCACCGCCCGGGCTGCAAACCTCTCCCTAGTTTTTGTGTGTTTTGGGTTGTTGTTTTTTTTAAACCCCCAAAATAATAATCTAATAGAAGGAACTGGGGGTGGAGAAGAGCGGCTCTGCCCGTGGGCCCGTCCCCTCGTACGAGGGCAGTCCCAAAACACGGGCACGGGAATGGGAAGGCAGATGCGAGGCGTGGGGGGAGAAGCAGCCCAGCCACGAGCAGCGGGGAGCGGGGACAATCCTCGGGGCGGGGAGACGGAGGGAGACGGAGCAAGTGGAGGCTCCGGGGCAGGAGGGGTATTTCCCCGGTGAGCCGAGCCAGGCAGGGCTCAGGCGGAGGCCCGGAGCAGGGCACGGCTCGGCTTTTGCCACCGGACAAGGCTCGTTTTTATTTCCTCGGCGTGCGGGAGAGCAGGCCCGGGCCGGGGCCGGGGCAGGGGAGCAGCCCCGGCGCGGGGTAGGTCCCCTCGGGGTGCATTTGAGCTCCGGGCCCCGAGAAGGCCCCTGCAAGAGGCTCGGGCCTGCTCGGCTCGCTGCCGGCCGGGCTGACAGCTCAATCACTCCGGCCGTCCGCCTCGTCAATCAAAGTGGCTTTTCTGAGTTTCAAGTAGCCGGACGTGTCAATAACGCGGGCCGAGATGGCGCGGCCTGATAGCACTGCGGCTCGCACCGCGGCTATTCCCCGCCGGCAGCGGCTTCCCCGGGGCAGCCCCGGCCCCGCCGCCACCTGCGGGCGTCCTTGCCCCGGAGGAGCCCGGAGGGGATGGGAGCCCGGCCCCCAACGCCGCCTGCCCCCCGGGACGGAGCTCTGAGCTGCGGGGGCGGTTTCCAAAATCCCCCGGCCGTGTAAACAGAGCGGCCCGGAGCCCGCAGCAGCCCCATTTCGTGCTTGGGGTGAGGGGGGCAGAGACATCCCCAGCCGCGGCCACACGGGGAGAGCTCCGGCGGCTGAGCGCTACCCCGCGGCCTAGGGCCTGCTCTCCGGTGCACTTCCCCACCCCCTTATGCACCCTCCACTCCTTGCCCCTCTGCCCCCTCCCAGCAGAGCACCGACCCCCCCCCCCCCACCACCACCACCCCCAGCACAGCGTCGCGACTGCCAAAGGTCCTGTCTGGGGCGGAGGTGCCTCCCTGCCTGGGAAGGGATGCGGGTCAGGGCCTCAGGGGAGGAGGAGGCCGGGGGAGCCCCCGGGCCGCGCTGCCAGGCAGGCTCTCCCGGGGCGGCGGGAGGGGGGCTGGGCTGGGCTGGGTGGCGGGGCAGCCGGGGGAAGGGGGCTCTTACCAGAAGACGGTCTGTCTGAATACCTAGTGCAGTAAACCCAGGCAGGCCAGACCAGCGGCTGCTGCGACTCGGGCTTTAGAACAGGTCCTCCATTATTAGAGCCCATGAGCAGGATGGCGGAGCTGGCCTGCTCCCCGTACTTGGCCGCGGTAGGTCCGCTCCCGTCCGAGGGCGCCTTGGCCGCCGCCGCCGCCGCCGGGTTCGCCTTCGAGGCAGCAGCAGCAGCAGCAGCCGCCGCCGGGGCGGGAGGCGCCGCCGCGGCGCTGTCGGGGCGACAGTTTGAATCCGCGCAAAGCAGCGAGGGCGGGTGGGGCGGCCGCGTTAGCAGCGGCTGGACGTTTTCTCTACCTGAGCTCTGCCCGCGGTCCCGGTCCCTGTCCCGGCCGCTGCAGCCGCCGCCTCCTCCTGCTCCTCCTGCTCCTGCCGGGGCCGCTCCCGCGACGACCAGGACCTGCTCCTTCTTGCAGCCGAAGTCCGGCCTCAGGATGTTGTCGATGAAGAAGTTGGTGGTGCGGTGCAGCGGCGGCGGCGGCGGCGGCGGCGGGGGCGGGTGGTGGTGGTGGGGCAGGGGCAGGGGGGAGGCGGGCGCGGGGCTGGGGGACACGGCCCCGCTCTCTCCATCGCTGCTGCTGCCGCTCGCCGTGGTGCTCGCAGGCTCCCGGGGACTTTGGCTGTCCGGCTGCTCTTCCATAGTCAGCCCCCGGGCGCGGAGATCTGCCTGCCCCCCGCCCCCCGGGTCCCCAGCCCGCTCGGCCCGCGGGCGCCGGGGTGCAAAAAAGACCAGATCCACTTGTTGGCTTGGAGCTGAGCTCCGGGCAGAGCCCGGGAAGGCGGGTAGATCCAAAAAAAAGAACAAAAATAAAAAAGAAGAAGAAGAAGAAGGAGAAAAAACCAGGAGCGAGCGAGGCAAAAATGCTCTGCTCCCTTGCTCCGCTCTATTTGCACCAAAAGCAAGAAAAAGAATCATAAAAGCAAGCGGCCCCCCCACCCCAAGCCCGCCCCTCCCCCCCAAAAAAGCCTCCTTCAAAATCTACCCATCTCCCTACAAACACGGCGGGTCTGCCTCGCCCCCAGTGCCATGCTGCGCTGTGCCCACCGCCCGGGCTGGGCAGAGCCCTTTAATCGCCAGCCTGCACCGAGCTTGGTATTATTATTATTTTTTTTAATTTTTTTTTTTTAAGCAAATCTCTGACAGCTCCGATCTTTGCAACAAACTCTCCCTAAAAAATCGCTCAGCCACACTTTTTTCATTCCAACCGGAAGCACGTGAGGCTGGCCCGCACGTGGAAGGGACCAATGGGGAGCCGGGGATCTCTCTGACACCCCTGACGTCCGCCAATGGGAGGCCCTGCAACTTTGCGGATAAATAATCCATGGGGTTGGATAAATCAAAGGGAGCCAGCAGCCTTCTTGCCCTGCGCATCCCTTCCCCAGCCTGCTCCCACCCCCAGCCCCGGGCTGCTGCTTTATTTATTTTGTATTTGCTGTAAGCAAATAGAAAAGCAGCTCCATAAACAACTTGTTCAAGTAACATAGGATTATAGATGGGCAGAGCTCCTGCGGCTGCGGGCTGGGGAGAGGGGCAGAGCCGAGACTTTGCCATCAAGTGATATTGTTTTGCTCTCCTATAAAAATAAAACGAACAAAAGTCTCGACTTTCTTTCCCCTGGGTTTCTTTTTCGTTAATTGCAAAAGGGTGACTGAGAGAGAGGCGGGTGCTTTTCGGAGGTCTGGTGCTGACAATGAGAAAGACAAAAATAACGTTTTTTGCCTTAACGACAAAAATAACGTGTCATTGCCAGAAGAAAAAGAAAAAAACCCAACAACCAGGAGTGAGTTGAGTTTAAAAGCTACAAATGCTTTTTTTCCACCACCCCCACTCCTAAATGCTAAACAGATCAGCGCGCAGGCAGTAGCTGAATGTATAAAGGGTTTTATCAACGTCTTCATCATCATTATTGTTAGCATTATTATTGTCACTGTTATCATTATTATATTTTTAATACATCGTGAGGTCCTCTATGGGCCAGACATGCACGTGAACGATATATATATATTTTTTTTTTAAATCAGAGGATCTGTGCATTTTTGCAGAGCTCCTACATCTTCTGGAAAATACTAATTTGCAAATAGCCTCGCCTCGGTTTTAGCGTTTGATGGAAAACTTCCGGAATAGAAGCCTGTCCTTCAAAACGCCCCTGCAAAGTTTTTGCTGAGGGTTAATGACTTCCCCACCCGTGATAGACACGTTTGTAAGCATGCGGACACACTGTGCCGGGTTGTTGCAACCGATGCAGAATTAAAAATCAGTGGCCGGGGGCACATTGCAGCGGCAGATCGCGTCCGCGCACCCCGGGGCACCCGGGGATGGACACTGAGGTCCGAGCCCGCCGCGCTTTACTTTGCGGTGACTTTATTTCGGAAAGTGGGGATCCGGCATGTTTTCCCAAGCAAGTGGCCTGACTCCTGCTGCCCAAATACAGCAGCAATCCCCCTGCAATCCAGCAAACAACAACGCCCGCTTGTTGTCGGAGCAGCCCGGCAGCCCCTCTTCGGATAATGCACCTTTGGCGGTTTTTGTGGTAGGTTTTCTCTTGCATATGGTGATGGGAACGCGGTGTTTCCCCGCTTGGCTCCGTCTGACGTAGCACGCGGATTGTGATCACCCCGCGTGCACACTCACGCATACACATACACACCAGATATATGGATACAGGTACATACACACACCCCGGATATATAGATACATGCACACACACCAAATATAGATAGACACCCCCCAATATAGATACACGCACAGAGATATATAGATATATACATGCACACATACCAGATATATAGATACGCACACATCCCCAAATATAAATACACACACACCAGATATATAGATACATACACACGCCAAATATAGACACACACACAGATATATAAATATATATGTACACACACACCAGGTATATAGATACATACACACACACCAATATAGATACATACCCAGAAATATATAGATATATATACATACACACACTCCAGATATACAGATACATGCACGCTGATATATAGATACATATATACACAACCCAGATATATAGATACAGAGAGAGACACCCCCGATATATAGACACACAAACACCAGATATATAGATCTGCACAGAGATATAGATACATAAATACCCCCCGATATATAGATAGATGCACACACCCCCCAGATATATAGATACACACACACAGAGATAGATACATTTACATACACATCTCAGACATATAAATACATACACACCAGTTATAATGATACACACACAGAGATATAGATACACACACACACATAGATACTTACACACACACTAGATATATACATACATACACACGCAGATATATAGACACATACACACACACACAGATACTTACACACCAGAGATATACATACACACACACACACACACACGGAGCGGTGTGATGGGGGCACGCGTGCAGTGTGTGGGGGGCTGCAGGTTGTCTCCTGCCAGGCCTGCCTGCACGGGGCTGGCGGCGAGGCCGCGTGCGGAGGGGCCCTGCCTGGCCGCCGGTGCCGGCCGAGGATGCCTCTGCTCTCCCAGCTCCTCGCAGCCCCGCACCTTGGTGTCTGCATGACCGGAGCGATCTGGGACCCCGTTTGCAGCGCGTGGCGTCACGTGCCCGGCAATATCTATCCCTCTTTTTTAACTATCCCCCCGATTTCTTAGTGATTGACTTGTAATTCACGCGCCGGCTCTGTCCATTGCCACCTCGCCTTGGTCTGTTTTTTAGCAGCTCAGCCTGAGCCTCCTCTCCCAGAGCCTTGCACGAGGTGTTTCCAGGGGCCCATTATAACCCAGAAGAGCATAATTGAAAGAGGTCAGTGCGATCATTAATTGAATGAGACACGTTTCAGTGTGCAAAAAAAAAAAAAAAAAAAAGCTGCGTTTCGAGTGCCTGGATTTGTCCTGATGCCTGGGCTTGTGTGCAGGAAGACAGTGCTCAGCAGGTTATTTTCTAGAAGGGGGAAAGCCTCACCAAATTGTTCCTTCCAGCCACACAATCTCTTCTAAAATAATAGCTGGCATCATACAATCAGCACTGGAATCAATATCCTCAGTCCCCAATTAAATCCCCCCCCCGGCCCCAAAGCCTCGGCAATATCATATCATTTCCTCACACCGAAATGGGGTTTATTTATATTTAAGTTAGCAAAATTGAAATCTTTATCCCAAAAGCGAGCGTGGGTACTTAATTAAATTCTAATTAGGACACTATCAATATCCCATTTAGCCACGTAGCCTTTGTGCGCCGCGGTCCCTTTCAGAGCTGTAAATGGGGGCTCGCTGCCTTATCTCGCCTGCAAAGAGACGCGTTGAGAAGGGCTGCAAAAGATAATTTATAGGTTTTAATTACTCTTCATTCCGCCTGATCAGCTTGGCGTTCATCACAGGACGGCGAATAAAACCTGGTCAAAAGCACTGTCACTATTCCCTGGCAAGACGCTTAATCAAAGTAAGCAGGGCCATATTACACGCTGCGGGCTCCTCCACGTAATTTCCCTGCTGCTGATAAAGCTGGTTGAATAATGCTGCAGTCCTTTGGAGACACCATTTACAGAAATGACTTTATTGACGGCTTAACGTCGGTAATTCATTTTACCTTTCATGTATTCGGAGCCCGGATTTGTTACAGTAATGGGATGATAAATGCGCTGGCGGCCTATCGCTTTTATTATTGAATACAATACACACACCCATCCTTAAATGTTCCAAAATTGGGTAACAAAAAGAGAGAGAGGGAGAGAGGGGAGGGGGGGAGAGAAATCGAAGGCTTTAACTATTTAATTTGCTTTCGTGTGTGTGTGTGTGTGTGTGTGTGTGTGTGTGTGTGTGTGTGTGTGTGTGTGTGTGTGTGTGTGTGTAGGGGGTGTGGAGCTGGGGGGTGTGGA
>JAGPOW010003685.1:21334184-21363479 GCA_030014935.1 Caiman crocodilus
TTTTTTTTTTTTCAGTTTCTTTCCTTTCTCTCTCAAAATAACTCTAATCCACTTTGATTAGATTTAAGACAGTAATGCTTTGTGGATGTCAGAGGACACGAGGCACATCAGTGCAAAGAAACTTGCAGAGCTTTTGAGGATGGGCACATTTTGGATACCCAAACTGAGATACCGTGCAGAGGGACAGCTTTTAATGAGTAAGTGTTCGACACCTGCCGAAAACAGAGATACTCAAAAATCAAGACACACAAAATCTCTTATTAAAATGTTGATTAATTGAACTTAAAAAAACAAACAAACGAATGTGGTAGGAATGAAGCCCGAAGAGTTCAACCCAAAGCCAGTAGAAATCAGTGGAAAGAGTCCCCAACTGTCTTTATATCAGGACATCTAATAAGTTGTACCTGTATGCAAAAGCCCACTGGTGACAACTCGAAGACCCCATTTTTCTTCGTTGTGCTTTGGCTCATGCCTCAGATCATTATAGTCTCTCCAGGATCAACCCGGCTACATCACACTTGGCTTCCTTTCAAAGTCCTTACTGTCTGAAATGCAGTGGTTCATTTCTACTTGAGGAACTAAGGTATCTTGAGCAGGAGACATAGGATTTATTCCTCTGCTTCAGTTCTAGCCTGGCAGAAGTCTCTCCATCTGTTCTGTTTTATTTTCTATTGCAGTGAATCTGCTCTACGCTTGAATTTTTGTTATCCAAAGCAAATGAACGCACGTATGCATATGCACACAGATGCCTGCTATAGCTGCACATTTATTGTCAGGCTCAGCTTTTTGGTTACTTCTTGATCTACTGCATGATGATTTGCTCGTGTTATAATCCATTCAGCTCCTGCAAGATGGGACAAGGATGAGACAAGTTGTCTTTATACTCTCCTTTGTTGATCATATGAATCATATTAATGGGCAACAATTCCCACTAATCCACTTATTCTGTAGGCCTGTGCTTCTCATGGTCTCTGCATTTTCCTCTTCATTGATATGACTATCTTTCTTTTCGGGTCTTCCTTTAAAAACAGAAAATGTTTCTCTTATATGATGATGTACGGAAGGTAAAAATTTGGCTGATCATTTGGCAAGTTTCTTAATTAATGTGACTCGGTGCTGCTCCTTGGGTTTCAGTGGATTTATGCCAATTTGCAGCCTGGAGATTTGGCCCAATGAACAACAAAACCTCGCTGGAATGTCCCATCATAAACACAGACACAGCGTATTTATATTTTGGTTAGAAAAATGTCCACTGCCGCTGTTACCAGGTATTGCACAGGAACCTAACCGGCTGAAAGGGAGAGCTTGTTCCACATGTTTCCCCTCCCACTGATGAAATGCAGATGGGGTCCGGTATGAAGCACTGACTCTCCTCTGGTCTTGCTGCTGTAGAGGAAACTAGACCTAGTCCAAGAGCTGTGGCGTTTGATCGACAGAAAGTCCTGAGAGAGAAAGAACAGAGGTAGCAACATGAGAACCGCTAGACAGGAGAACAGCCTGTGATGCCTCGGACCAAAGTGGACTGCTGAACCCACGCAGAACCCAACAGGAATCAAAAGGGACTTGTCATTGGAGTGGGGCTGCCTTAGGATGAACTCATTGCAGAATCAAGGCCATCGTACAGACAAGGAAAATGTAAGAGCACCTAAGGATCCTCCAAGCAGGCCTAAACAATAAAAACCTTGGCAGTTGCTGGCACATTGTCTCCATTACAACTGCTGCCTGCTGGAGCTGCACCCATTAGGAATTATGGGCCTATAAAATTGTGTAGACAAAAAGTCTTTGTGTCTGAGTATGGAAATACATGATGGAACACCTCCCATAAATCACTGCTCCTGTTTTTATTGTTTCCTGTTACACCAAGTATATTCTTTAGCGTAGGTTTTAAGGTGTGCATTTATGATCATTAGTTCTCTGCCTTTACAAGACAATACTGTTGTTAATAGGCTGGAGATTTACTGAATGTGTGTGTTTTAAGTCACCTGCCAAAGACCTCCTCTGTCAGGTAGGGGGATGTATGTGCATGTGGGGGTGATATTTGGACAGGCGTCTCCGCACAAAAGATCATCGCTCTGTTTGTCTTCAGTGGGGCTCTACCAGTTTATCAGTAGAGTATCTGACCTGAATATAATCCACATTGACACATGGGAGCAAGGGGAGCCTATGAAATTTGTCACATGGTGAATGGGTTTATTTTGCTTTTGCTGGTTTCTGATGTCTTTCAATTGCTGGTTTCAAGAGACATCTTGCGGCCTTCTTTAGGTACTGCAGATGAGGGGTTCCTGCAGAAGCCAAGAAGCCAATTCTATTGTTAGGCTTTCTTTGTAAAACAGCAGCACTTTGCCTCTACTTCTTGTAAGGATTTTTTTTTTACTCCTTTCTCTGTGGTTGCTGCTTCAGATGAGTCACCTTCCACATATTTATGGAAGTAGGAAGTCAATTGAAGCCCTAAAAGATTTTCTCAGTATTCACTTGAGGAATAAAGACCTTCTCAAACATGTGAGGGCATATTCAATATGTATTTGTCTGGAAGAGATTTTCACCGATGGAGATCGCTCCTTACATTTTAGAATATAAAACACAGTCTCTCTTACCATGCAATTGGGGGTCAGCAACGTGATGTGCTATTTAAACACCAAGAAATCATTTTACACAGAGGTTATCTCATGGCTCATTTGATAGCAGGACATTACAGACAAAAGAAAGCCCTTCATGACAAATAGCTAAACGACAATATTGGCACAAGAACTAATGGTTATAAAATGGCCATGGATAACTTCAGGCTGGGAATTAAATGAATGTTTCAAGTGATTTTTAGGAATGAGATGCTGGATTAGCCTGCACATAGGAACAGCAGGGGCAAGAAAACTGAGCTGGTTTAAATGGAGCGAGATAAGTTTGTGAAAGGGATTATATGAGGCGGTGGCCTGCCCTAGCAGGGGACTGCATTCAGTGACCCAGGAGGTGCTTCCAGTCCTCGCAGTAGCACAAGCAGCACTAGAAAAACAAATCGATGTCTGACACACAGAGGGCGAGAGGTCAGCGTGTTTGCTAACTGTTTTATCAACCAAAAATTAACTGATCAGTAGGAAAAGAAACTTCAGACCCTAGCAAAGACGGAGGAGTGGGCCTTAACAACTGGGCTGAAGTGTGGGCTGTGGCCCTTTAAACCTATGTCAGGAATATAATTGTGAAATGTCATATTGTGCGCTTGTTTGGACTTTTGAACAGTGTTAATGTAAGGCTCGGGTCTGTTATGGTCAATCACTCAGCACCCCATTCGAGCACTCACATCCACACTTGGTAGCACCTGGCTTCAGCAGTCAGCCATACAGAAAGAGAAGAGCCATACTATTCAGGGTAAAGCAGTACGAGACTCAGGCCCACTGAGTTACAGCTTAGTTTCACTGATTTCAACAGATGGCAGACTACCTCAATTCTATTCTCGTCGGATTTGGATGTAATACTCATTCCTCTGGTATCTGAACTGGCAGGTTTTTGTGCTGCGGTAAAATTATCCAGTAGAGGATTGCCCGGGGAATTATGTTGCATATACTGGGACACCTCAAGTGATTTTTTTGACGGTTTCCCATGAATCTGCACCGACACAGGCTGTCTTGCTGGAAGCTCTACAGGTCTTTCCCACTGGTTTATAGTTTCTTGGCTTCTACTCATTGACAGATGGGATGAGATGTTAGAAAACACATAAAGTGACTGCTTCATTGCTGACTAAGTGGCAAGATTTACTGCAGAAGACATGTTGCTTACAGTTTTATGGAGACTTCTTATCTAAAGCCATGTGACACCCTATGGCCAGGGTCCTGCAGACTCCAAGAAAGCCTCAGAGCATCCTAACAAATGGCTTTGAGAAAACGAAGCCAAGTTACCATGTATGTGCACAAAATCTGGAAGCTGAGAGAGGCTGAATAGCTCCAGCCACTCACAGGGTGCAGGAACCTAATATATTCTTCATCCCAACATAAAGTAGATAAAATGTCACAGTTAAAAATAGCTTCTCAGGTGCCTAGGATACTTGTTTGACTTGTTTGAGCGTCTGCTGTCTATTCAGCAGCTCCTTTTTCTGATGGCAAGAAGCAGCCTAGTTCATGCGATCTGGTCAGAAGATGAAGAAATCTGATCTTTGACCTCTCACTGAAGATCCCTACCTTTTCTGGAGGTGTCCAGCCATTCAGACATGTATCCAATCTACTCTGGATTCATGAGGTCTGTGGTGTTTCTCTACGGCTATGTTTGATATATGAAAGCAGCCTCCACAAAGGCAATCAAACATCGTAATCACAAGAACAGATGCAATGATGCAACCTGGCAATACTTTACCACGTATGAACACTAAAAAGCAAGACAATAAAAACAGAAAACACTGTAATGTCTTAAAACACAAAATATAACATACTGGTTTGTAGTAAGTCCGCTAGCCTCTGTAATGTCAAAACGCTCTGATGGAACAGATTCTGATCTCATTTAAATCAGCACCGCTTCAAGAAAGCCAGCTTAGTTAATTCAGGTTTCCAAAGGCCTGATGATTCTGATCTAAATAATTCCCACTTCCCAATATTTTTATTGCTGATATGTGGGGAATCAGTCTACTCTTTCTTGTCAGCTGTGATGAACCATTCAATTAACCCAAAGGCTGGCTTTAGAGATGTTACTAGATGAATCATTAAGGCTGACTGATGACTATGTAGGTGATATATTAAGGATATGCCAAACAACATTCCTTGGCAAAGGATAATATATGTATTGCAGAAGAATTGGAAGGTGGTAACTAAGAACTCTATTGCTAAGAGACAGCTAAGAAGACTTGATTAATATTTGCATATACTTGGGAACAGGCATAATTGTTGGTCAACTTCAACAAGTATCCAAAAGGAACATGTTTTTGCTGTTAAGATAAGCATCATCTTATGCTAGGCTTCAGGATATGTCACCTCAAATGCTGCCAGGTGTTTTGACACATCAGACTAAATTAATCTCTGGTGTAACTCTTATGCCAAGGATCAATCGGACCCAGGGACTTCAAAGGCAGTAGGTGGGCACATCTCCTTTTCCAGGTGTGGACTGTCGGAAATTGTTTTTCCCTACACAAAGGATGTTGCAGTCTGATAAGGAGTAAAGAAAAGGTGAATCCGTGGCACGGGCTAAATATTTCCACACTTCTAGCAAGTTTCGAGTCATCGTGAAGTTGCTATCTGTAGCATTCATCTAGGCAAGTTTTTACGTGCCTCTTATTTTATGATTTTTGCAAAATAGACAATGAAATGTGCTTTCCTTTAAGATGAGCCTGCTTGGGTCTCAAAACTATAAGAGGAACCTGTTATTGGCACCTAGGAAAAAATATTGAGTTCCAGCTTTGCAGTAAGTTCTTGTATCTCTTCCATCAGGCTCGGATGGACCAAAACTGCTTATAACGGCTGTTTGGAAAAATATTTTTTCAACAAAGGAAAAGGGACTACTTTTGTGTTAGAAAGTATGCATAATCATCATGTTGCTTCATTTACTTACCAAGGTGACTGCTGTGTATCTGGAAACCATATTCCTTTGAGTAAAAAGTCTTTTTTTACTCATTTCTTTTCCAACTGGTCAATCCAGTCTCCTTTTGGGGTTCTAGTTCGTTCTTTTCTAAGAAGCCATGCTCTCAACATGGATGGTTTCCCTTTATTTGCTATGTGAATTTTCTGCCCGTTACCATCAGTTTCATAGGAGACCGGTCCCTTTCTTGCCTGGTTTAGCTGCAGCATGAGGTTCTTTCCTTAGTTTCTGTGCTCCTTGGCTTCGTATTTCAGCTTCAGCAAATCAGTGGGAAGCCTTAAAAGCATTGCTCCATTTCCATAAATAACCTGTAACTTGCTAGTAACGACAGAGGTGCAGCTAGCTATTTCTGGCACCCTGGACAGAGGCGGGTAGTGCCTCACCCAGAGGTGTGCCTGGCAAAGGGCTGGGGGTTTTCACATCACGGAAAGGGAGCAGGAGTCCCCATCTCAGCCTCGCGCCCCCTCCCCTGCTGCCGTGGGAGGTACTGCCGCTGCAGAGGGATCAAAAGAGGATGTTGTAAAAGGGTGATCTCCTCAATTGCACTGACACGTCCCTCTGTAGTAACGGCATTGCCCACGGTGGGAGACTCCTGATGGGGACTCCTCTCTCTGCTCCTCAGGACCAGAGTCTCTAGTCCCCTGTTGTCATTTTGGGGCCTCCCTCCTTGGTCAGCACCGAGGACTCGTGCCTTGGTCACCCAGGCTTAGTAATGCGACTGAGTACCAGTGCAGTACAACTGTAGGTACCCTGCCATCCCAGTTGTGACAAAGCACCCTTCTGGCGTGCTCGTCACAACTGTTCCACTTTTGCACACCGGGTGGCAGCACCACCTCCATCTCCGGCGTGCACTTGTGATGCCTGACATCCTGCTTTTCAAATGCAAATGCCACTGGGCCTCTGGTATTGTATCCCCTCCAGCAACACACAGGTGACTACAAACTGGACCCTATTTAAATCCTTTGAGGTAACACAGGGCATGGAGGACTACAATTAAGACTCAAAGGCCCGGTCTGCTCCTGTCGCTGCACTGCTGCATTTTGTGCATGTCTACACAAGATGTTTAACTGTGCAGTAGCATCATTTACTGTGCAGTAGATGCACATGTGTCTACACATGTGCATGCTTACTGCGCAGTAAATGATGCTACTCATGAGTCAATTTGGTACCTGCAAATGCAAGTTGCAAATTTACTTGTGAGTGGTTAGTGCACAGTAACGCATGTGTAGACGTCAACTGGGAGCAGATTTGCTCCTGGTCAGCCCTGCCACTAGGGCAGCATGAGGCTAGCCCCAGGACTCCAGGGCTGGGACCCTCTCTTGCCCCAGGGATGGACTACCTCTATGGCAGCCCCGACCTCAGGCCCTTAAAAGTCTGTAGGCAGTTTGAGCCCTGGAGCACACGTACAGGCAGCCTGAGGCCATGCCAGGCCCCTGTGCCCCCTGGGCAGGCTGCAGGCTAGCGGTACCAGCCCGCCTGCACCCTGGCACCACTGCCTGGCATCAGAGTGCCATGCACCTACCAGGCCCGTGCCATCCGGGCCTGCAGGGTGTTCCAGCACCCAGGCCCAGCTGCCAGGTCCAGCTCCAGCTGCCTGCAGCCCACCCCCAGCAGCTTACCTGGAGCCTGCCCATGCTGTGGGGCATCGCTTCTCTGCACAGCTGTCAGTCCCACACCATGCCCCTGCACTAGGTGTTGCAGGATGCTGCTCAGGCCCAGCAGCACAGGAACAGCCATGCACAGGTGCAGGAGCCCCAAAGGCCTCATCTTCACCCATGCTAGTGCCTGCCACCCGAGGCCCCAACCGGCTGCAGGAGACTGGCGATCTCATAGCGCTGAGAGATGAAGTGAGGGTGCAGCCGCGGTTTGCATGGGTGGGTGCTCCAATGCCCACATCTGTGAGGGGCTGTCAGGCCAGACGCGGGAGCATGTGCACAACCAGTTGGCGTGGCAGCGCTGCATAAAGGTCAAGGCCTTGCAGGCACAATGGGGCACCAGCACTGACCACAACTGTGGATGAGGGAGTGCCCACAAGTCCGTGCCCTTTATGTGGCAACTGACTGAGATCCTCATGCCCCAGGACCCATGCTGCAGCTGTGCTGTGTACAGCACCACAGGCAACCTGCCTGAGCCCCTGCACCAGCCTGGCACCTGGGGTGGCGTGTTGGTGGGGGAAGGCCCCTCGGGCCCCCACAGCCCATCCCACCGAGCTCCATGCCTGCACCCTCCACTAGCAGCTTGGAGAGCCCAGGCCAGCGCCTGCCCTGACAGCTCCCCATCTTCAGCCCCAGCCTCAAGGTGCAGCCAGTCATGTCACCATAGCCACCAGCAGTGCCAGCTCCTCCCTGAGGGCCCCTGCTCAGGTGCCCATAAACCATGCCCTGCCTTGCAAGGACACCACCTAGAAGCACACAGCATTGCCACGAGCCAGGCTGACCATGCCAGCCCCAGCCATGTAATAAGCCCTGCACTGAAGGGGAGGGCACTCCCTACCCCAGACCCTGCACCTGTCCCTGCCAATACAGCCCACCCTGCTTGCACTCTCCTGACCCCAGGTTCCTCCCCCTACAACATGAAGGGTGGCAGGAGGTGATGCAAAACTTTACTGACCAGCCCGTGCCCCCACAGCTAAGTGGGCATGGGCCTCTCACACACCAAAGAATGCATCAATGCCAGAGGTGATGTCCTCCTCGGTTGCGGGGGACGGGGCCGTGTTGCACAATCACAGGTAGCCCTCCAGGCAGCAGCAGAGACTTGTCCCCCGTGCTGTCGAAGCTCAGGGTCCCATGCCAGCTGTGCAAGGATGCTCGGGGACCACGATGATCAGCAGCAGCACAGTGTAGTTGGTTGGGCACCTGACAGTGTGCATAAACAGCTCCTCATACACTGCCTGCGAAATGCACAGCAGGGGAACGCTTGGGGCACAGTGCCGCCTTGGGGGGCTAGACCCGGGGCACCTCCCCAGAGAGGCCCCTTACAGAGAAGGCGGGAGCATGACCACCTTTATGTCCCAGTCACCTGGGAGCCCCAGTCCCCCAAGCCTGGGTGCCGTGGGCTTCACAGCAGCACAGAGCAGCTGGCCCGCAGGAGGAGAAGTGGGGCGCAGCAGGGTCTAGAGCCATGGCAGCAGGTGCTGCCAGAAGCCAGGCCTGTCCCATGGGAATGGGGCAAGGGAGGCGGGCTACCTGCAGCCAGCACTCAGTGGCCCACCTGCCCCAGAGGAACAAGCAGGGACAGGGGACTCAGCCAGTGGCCTCCTGGGCCCAGCCCTGCCTGCCTGACTTACCATGGTCCCTGGGCACCCATGCATGCCCAACCCCTGATCTGAGGCCAGGCAGTGCACAGCCCCTGGCACAGCACATTTAATCTAAAAATTGTTGCAAACTCTCACAAAAAACTTCTTTCTCATGGCTTTGCAAGCCCTGCAGCTGTGCGTGGGGGAGAGGCTGCAGCTGGAAGCCAGGATGCAGGCTGAATTGCCGCCATCCACTGCCAGGGCCCCAGGGCTGCTGCCACCCAGAGAGACAAACCCAGCACCACACTGTCCTCCTGGACCCACTGGTGATGGCATAGGAGGACTGGCTGGTGGACACATGGGCCAGCGGGAGGAGGAGGGGGCCTGCGAGGATGTGGGGGACCAGGTGGACCAGCAGTTCCAGGAGCAGCTCCTAGCCCCAGAGTGCAAGCGGGCAGAGGCCCTGCGGGAGCAGACATGGTCCTAGGCAGGGCAGTGCACACCACAGATGATGACCACTGGGTGTAGGACACTGTCCTGGACCTGGCCATCCCCTTCGTCCCACCCAGTGCCTGGCCCCCAAGCCTAGCCCTGCCTGTCCCCTGGCAGCTGCCTGCCTCTCAGCAGCAGGCCCCCCACCTGAGGTCCAGCATCACCCCCACCAGCCAGGAGTCCCTGCCCCAGGTCCCTCGCCACCCAGCCCCCTTGCCTGAGCCCGGGCCCACCACTTGCCCCGGCTCCATGCGGGCATGGACCCAGAGCTGCCTGCAGCAGGGCCAGGACTGCACACCAGCCCTGCTGGGCTTGGACACCAGCTGCTGGAGGGGGAGCTGCCCATGCCGGGGGACCACCAGCCACTGTCATCCTGGGTGAGCCTCCACCCACCGGACTCACTGCAACATGCGCATCCATGAGGAAATAGCCAGAGGCCAGGATGCTGGCCACCTGCCCCCATGCTCTGCCCCTTAGGCACCCCCACCCCAGGATGGCACGCAGACCACAATGTAAATAGTTTGTACAGGAAGAGGGTGTTCGATTGTTGGTGGGTGAGGTGGGTGGTGGTGGGGCTCTGTTTGTTGGGAGGGAGTGGGGAGGGGGCCTCTATTTGTTGGGGAGGGATGGGGAAGGAAAAGGGGCGTATGTTTGAAGTGAGGGATATAAAAACTGTTGTTCTTCTGAGATGTCCGCAGTAAGCATGGTGCCGGGGAGGGGCGATGGGATGGGTCCATGGGAAGCTGTCCAGGTGGGCTACAGCGGGGAATGCAGGAAGAGGTGGTCAGCCAGCACCTCGCACACCTGGTGCACTGGCCCCAAGGTATGTGGCTTGCCCAGGGCCTTGCCAGGGCCCTGCCACTGTCACCGTCACTGCCACTGCAGGTGGTGCTCCCGCTGCCAAGTGTCCTCCTCCTCCACCCAGGCCTTGTGGAAGAGCTCCTCCCAGGCCTCACGATTTTATGCAGCACACAGGCTGCAACGATGACCCAGGGGAGGTTGTCCTCGGTGAGCTCAAAGCAGGCGGTGAGGGAGCACCAGCATCCTCCATCCTCCAGAGTCCATCGCTGGCATCCAGGCCAGGGTCCAGCCAGCTAGACAGGGCCCAGGCAGGAGGTGCACAGCAGTGGCAGCTGTGGGAGGACACGCTGCGGCCAGGCAGGAGGTCGCTGCATCGGAGGGGGACTAGGATGGGCCCAGATGGCCGTAGGTGAGCCGGCAGTTGGTGCAGTGGGTCAGCAGGGCCAGTGCGGTGGCCAGCAGGAGCCCAGGGTGCTGGTCATTGCTGCCAGGGGCTGGAGCAAACATAGCGCAGGGAGGCAGCGAGGAGAGCGCTGCTACTTGCTGCCTCTGCACTGTGCATGCTGCTCCTGGTCAGGCTGGCTAGGGAGCAGAGAGCAGGGCTGGCTTTTTAGGATGGCTGGCAGCTGCTAGTTGCTTCAGCGGGATCTGGGAGCTCCCCTCGGTGATGGCAGGGGCCTATTGCAGGGCTGCAGGAAGTGGCTGCAGTTTGGTGCTAGGAACAGAAAACCTTCTGCCATATCCCTGCACATGTAGACATCTGCCCGGGAGCATTTACTCGCAAGTAAACTCTTCTCAGATCAAATGCATGTAGACATGCCTTTTTTGTAGTAGGCATGCAGATGTTGCTCTTGCAATTCTCATAGATTTCACAGACATTACGGCTGGAAGGGACCTCGCAAGATCATCGGGTTCAGCCCCCTGCCTAAGGGGCAGAAAGTCAGCTAGGGTCAAAGGATCCCAGCAAGATAAACATCCAAATGTTTCTTGAAAGTGTCCAGAGTACCTCTACGGCAGAGTTTGTTCCAGGCCTTGAGAGCTTGGACAGTAAAGAAGTTTTTCCTTATGTCCAGCCTAAAACGGTCTTACAGGAGTTTGTGACCATTGGACCTTGTCATCCCTTGGGGTGCTCTGGTGAACAGTCACTCCCCCAGATCCTGATGCACACCCCCATATACTTATAGGCTGCCACCAAGTCACCCCTGAGCCTGTGGTTCTCCAGGCTGAAGAGTAACGTAGCTCACAGCCTTTCTTCATAAAGCCTGTTCTCTTGCACTCTGATCACGCACGCGGGTCTCCACTGGACTCTTTCAAGTTTCTCCACATCCTTCCTAAATTGTGGAGCCCAGAAGTGGATGCAGTACTCCAGCTGTGGCCTCACCAAGGCCGTGTACAGCAGGAGGATGACATCCTGGGTCTTGCTTGAGATGCAAGCCAGAGTTTTGTTCGCTTTGCCAACTGCAGTATCACACTGGTGGCTCATGTTCATTGTGTGGTCAGTCATGACTCCCAAGTCTCTTTCAGTCAGGTGCTAGCCAGTCAAGGGGTTTTATTCCTGAGCTGAAACACCTTACATTGTTCCGTATTGAATGCCATCAGGTTTTCATCTGCCCACCATGCAAGCCAGTCTCAAGTGTGGAGACTGTTCCCCAAGGTTTGGTGTCATCAGTGAACATGGAAATCGTTTATGAAGACAATAAAGAGAATAGGTCCAAGAACAGAGCCTTGGGGGACACCACTTGTCACCGAGTGCCACATTGATTCGGATCTGTCAACTACCACTCTCTGGGTCCGACCTCGGAGTCGGTTCCCCAGCCATCAGACTGTGGAATAGTCGAGACCACAGTTGCCCAAGTTTTCCAAGACAACATCATGAGACACCAGGTCAAAGGCTTTTTTAAAGTCTAAATATATGACATCAACCTCTTTCCCCTTGTCCAGATGATACATCACCTGGTCATAGAAGGAAATGAGATTGGTCAAGCAAGACCTACCCGCAACAAACCCGTGCTGACTATCTCTCAGGATGTAGCTGGTCAAGAATTGTTTCTTTGATGATTTTTTCCAAAATCTTCCTAGGGATTGAGGTCAAACTGATTGGTCTGTAGTTTCCCAAGTCTTCTTTCTTCCCTTTCTTGAAGATGGGCATCACACTGTCCCTCTTCCAAGCTGCACGTACTTTGCCCGAGCACCATCCTCACCAGTGGCTGCGCTATGATATCTGCCAGCTCCTTTAGCACTCTTAGGTGCAATCTATCCAGACCATCTGATTTATGGGGGTCCAGCCTCTCAAGATGCTCCCTCACAAGATCCACACCAATGTGGGGCATATATCCATCTTCACCCCACTCATCCCACATCATGTTTGGGAGGGTGGTCCCTTTGGGCTGGTGAAAAACCTGTGCAAAGTAATCATTAAGTAGATTGGCTTTTTCCTGGATGTCGGTAGTCAGCTGCCCCAGCTGGTTTAGCAGGGGTCTAATGTTGCCCTTGTTCTTCTTTCAACTCCCCACATACCTGAAGAAGGACTTTTTATTGTCCTTGATTTGTGTAGCCAGATGGAGTTCAGCTGCAGCCTTGGCTTTCCTAGTTCACTCCCTGCAGGTGTGGGCCAGTGCAGTATACTCCTCCTCAGTAGTGTTTCCTGTCCTCCATCCATTATACATCTCTCTTTTTAGATGTAGGAGGTCCATGAGTTCCCTGTTGAGCCAAGGGGGGTTGTTGAGCCCTTTTACCACCTCTCCTACAGGTGGGGGTGGACTCCCCTTGTGCTTCTAGGATTGCTTTCTTAAGCAGCAACCACTCATCATGATCTCCCCTCCCTGTGAAACCATGGCCTCTTAGGGCTGCAAGAACAACTCTCTTGAGCTTATGAAAGTCAGCTTTCCTAAAGTTGAGGGCTACTGCATTGTTGGATGTCTTGCCAGCTTTGCGATGGATAGTGGAAGCGATCAGCTCATGGTCACTGTCACTCTCCTTCCCTTCAATTCTTAGGCCGCTGATCAGATCATCCCCTTTGGCCAGGACGAGATCCAGCAGCGCCTTGCCTCTTGTCAGCCCATAAACTTCTTGAGGCAGGTAGAGCTCATCCACGCAATGTGAAACACTTTCCTACTGAATGGAGCTCAGCTGCAGTGCACAGACTCACCCTTCCTGGGACACATTCAGCCATCCCGTCCAACCCTCAATGAGAATATTCATACTAGGCTTCATCTTGGCTCATTGCTGCTTCTTGCTTTCAGCCTGACCAATTTCTAGTCCACCTGCAGACAGCCCATCAGGAGGTGGTTCCCAGGGGCCAAGGTGATTATCTTTGCCAGGCACTCTCATTCTAGAAATGCACTGCCACTCTCCAGAGACAGCAAAGCATTTTAACGAATATTCCCACAGCCATGCCCTGCTCTGTAGGAGCCAATAACATGCAAAATGCAAACCCGCAGCTCCCAATCATACTACTCAACACGTGCTCAAAATCAATAGTGAGCAAACAAGGTCAGGCTCTTAAACTCTATCTTCATAGTGTCTTTGACCTCTGGTCTCTCAGTGTTTTCCTGGAGATATTTATGGCCCATTATAACCTCATCATTTTTCGTGACTTTTCACCTTCACGACATCCAATGAATGTCCTTGAAAGCCATAAAGGAACATAACAGCAGAACAAAGGTTTATTCGTAATATTATTCGTATGAATACATCTTAACAGTAATTATAATATTAGTTTTCTATTTGGCAGGCTGGAGGGGAATGGAGGAAAGTATGGAGTTTAAAGATCTGCACAGCTCTCAGACTAAGGCCTTCTCTGGCTAGTGATACAACCGACCTGGCAGAGGCCCCTTTGTGGATGTTCTTATTCAGCTATAATTGGGGTGTCACAGATCCGGCCCATGAATCCCCATCATCCAGCCCCAGTGCCACCCTGGCATACTCTGCACACAGCACAATAAGGCACACAAAAGCAAGCCACACATGGTGCCTGCCCCAGCCAGCTCAGGATGCAAGGCAGACACGGTGCCCGCCTCAATCAGTCTAGGACTGTAGCCCCTGCTTCACTGGTCCGAGATCTGCACTTGCCTTGGCTGATCGTGGGTAGATGCTGCATACAGTGGGAGTCCTAGACTGGCTGGAGTGGGCACTGTATGCTCTGGATTTGGCATACTCCAGGGAGGTGCAGACTGTGGGGTGCTGAACCGGACCCATGCGGCTGGCCCTTCACTATTCATCTAGGCTGTGGACTGGTCCTGTACCACCTATCCGACCCACAAGCCAGATGTGTGTGACACCCCGGAGCGATAAGATTGTCTTTTTTGGTTTGGTTAAAACATCTTGCTGAATGATATAAGCTAACCCAGAAAAAAAGAGCTTTCCCCCAGAATAACTGTGTCTGAAGCGGGACTGAATTTTTTTCCTCCTCATTTGAGAGGGTTGGAAATGAGGAAAAACACATGTACCCATTTGTCACTACAATCCTCAGAGGGACTTCTTGGTCTGAAGAGCTAGAACTTCTTAGGTATGGGAGCACTCAGATGACCCAGCTGCTGGCCAAATCTCTAGGATTTGTGTTTTCTGTAAGAACTCGATGTTAAGCCCAACATTTAATAAGGTCAGTGAACCAACTGGACAGCTGTACAAGACATTTGGTGCATTAGGTAGTAAAGACAGGAATGCTTTGAAGATAAGATTTGTAATGCACAGAGAAGCCACATAGTCCTTAATCAATGGAGTAACATAAGCATAAGGAATAAGTTACCCTTAGTCCTGCATGGCACATTTTAATTCCTTTCCTGTGGTATCTTGTGTCTAGTCTCCAAATGAATTATGCATAACACACCAATATTCTGGGTTGTTCTTCTCCTTGCTCCCCTTTCAGAGGGCTCTGTTTCACATTAGCTGATCAGTAGGTTGTCGACTAAACTCTCTTGGGAAGTAACTTTTTAAGACTACGCCTGCAAATTGCCACTTCATTGACAGGTCTCCTGTTCAGGGATGGGAGGAGAAGGCAGGAAGGAAACCACCACCCTTTTCTCCCAGTAGTGGTCTGCTGTGAATGTGAGCAGCCTTTGGTACTTGATTCACTTCACCGCTTTATACAAGTAAAGTGAACACAGCTCTACATCCAGGGCCTCCTGCTTAAAAACACTGACAGCTTTGCTTAATGAATGTTGCGATGATTAATTTCTATCAGTTTGAGGGTGATGACACAATAGGAAAATAAGAGAATCCAAATAGCATCAGTGAATAAGAAATCTGATATACCGGATCCATTCTCCTGCCTGTGTAGCGACACACACAGCTCCGCTTTGTTCAGCAGATCTGGAAATGGATAAACAGATTTATATTTAAATAGACTGATGCTCATTTAACAAGGCTCAGTGCCATGTGTTCTGGTTTTTGGATGCCAGCTTTCCTAAAAGAATGAAAATTAAACACATTTCCTGCCAGCACAATGTCGATGACTTAGAAAGTTGAAGTTCAGGCCAACGTATTGTTTCCTTGCACATGAACATATCATCTATATTCACTTCTGTGCCTTGGGCTCAAACCTGCAAGGTGCTGAGCATCTTCAGGCCCTGTTTCAAGCAATGGCACCTGATCATCATATCTCACAGGCCTAGCTCCCTGGAAAGACAGGGCTTGATTGATCATCCAATTTGTCTTGTCGATCTGGACTGCAGCATTTCAGAGCTTAAAAAATGATCTCAAGTTTTTCACCTTCAGAAAATGCCTTTTCATTTTTGATGCGTGAACCACAAAGAGAACAAGTCTATATAGGGACACTTGATTACAGACTAGGGTAGTGCTTTGATTGCAAGGATTTATAAATAGATGAGCTCAGAAAAGTCCTGGTACTTTTATAGCAGGAGCTGATGAGACGTCCCAGTGAGGCTACATATTTTGCCTGCAAAATATAATTTCTGCAATAATTTCATGGTCACTTTGATTGGCCATCCTTGAAATGACTCTCCGAAAACACATCACAGAAGATGATTTGTTAGATATCCATGGGGTAAGTATGCGGTCTCATTGAAAATCCTTTCATTCGAATTTGTTTGAGGGATGCTATTTAAAAAAAAAGTCACCTGTACTTTGGTAGCAAAACTGTCCGTGTTAGCTTTTCTGGAGAACTGCTTCGGACCACGATAAGGAACTGGCGGTTCCCAACAAAGCCGAGTTGACCTTCTGCAATTCCTGCCAATGTCCATCCATAAGGAAAAAAAACCCCAAAAGCAAACAAAGAAAGAAAGAAATACTGGGCCACGTGTGCAGAAGAATATACAGCGAAAATTAAGATCCGGCCCAAACTAAAGCACTGGACCTGGGCTTGCGGCTGCAATTTGTGAATGGAAGTCTGCAACTGAGATACAAATGGTACATCTCAGTCTCCGGTAGAAAGCAATCTAGCATCGCACCACAAGATGGAGATATTACAATGCTCTTTGTTAAGCAGTCTGCTAGATAGATCCAGAGTAAGTGAAATGCGGAGCTGCTTTTGTTCATCTCCAGGTGCTAACAATCTCAGAGAAACTCAGCAATCCTAGTCTTAATCACTTATTCCTACATGTCTGGACCCACGCTCCTGACAGTCCATATATCCCATATTCTCTTGTGTGTGAACAGAAGAACCTAATTCAGAGTGACTATAAATGACAGGCCGGCAAAAGGAGAAACTCCAACCCTGTAAAGCCATTTCCACTTGAGCACGATTTCTAACCTGTTGATTTGGACACATTTTGCATTCCTACTGCCCAGGCCTGAGTGACTTCACGGGGGGCAGCTGGGCTCTGGACGTCTGATAGCTACCAATTTCCTCACAGTTTTCAAGATATTTCATATACGTTCCTGTAACGTGCTTGTCGGTCTTGAGTCTGCTCATGTCAGAGGCTCCGCTAAATAGACCTACCAGCAAGTGCTCCCAATTTTGTATCACAGGAGATTGCCGGTCAGGTTCTTCTCATTTTTATCTGTCAAGGACGTCAATGCACATCTGCACAATGACACAATTTGCCAGCCAGGATCTCCATGAGCCTCTCTGCCAACTAGTTTGACATCCAGGAGCATAGTCCAATGTCAGGTGGTGCCACTCAACCACAAAGGACATGTACAGCTGGCAGTCCCAACAGCGACCGGACTGGCCGGATGGCGGAAAGACCTGTCCACCCCAACAGGTGGTTCTTAATGGCGAGGAGCATGGCAAACACCTTCCTACCGCGGCTGCCTTGATTAAACTGGGCATGGTTGAACAAGAAGCTGTGCATCTGACCCCTTCTTTTGGGACAGGAAGATCAGGGAGAAACTTCTGGTTTTTTGCACCTGCTAAGCAAATAATACACCAGAAAGATAAGGAGAAGGCTTATATTTATAAGCAAGCTCCCTGTTATTGGTCATTTTTATCCTAAATCTGCAACTCTCAGTTGTTACCCCTATGCTTTCCTTGTTGTTGAGACGTATGGGGCAGCATTCTGCTAGAGGAGAGATCACACAGGCCATTGTGGAGTCACAAAAGATAATCTGGGTAGCAGTCAATACAGTAGCAGAGGACACGAATCTTTTCTCACCGTTAAGGTACCTGTGGCGCATTTCTGTATTTTAGGAATGTGATGGACAAAAATTACATTCAAAGAGCAACGAAAAGAAAATTAGCTTTACATGATTATTTTATTTATAGATCGCTTAGGAGATGAAGGTATTCATCTGTGACTGGTTTATTGCTATAGCCAGCCATCCCAAAATGAAACATCATGTATAGCAGTTTATTCTGTATTGCTTTATTCTTTTGCTCACTCATATAGTAGGGAGCGCTAACGTGGGGGCTGCAACACTGGAATGAACATCACTGGCAAGAGCCAAGGTTTTGTTTTGAGAGGTTTTTTGCCACACTGCTGTTAAACCCTTCTGTCCAGTTTATAAAATCAGGAAAATTAAAGACACTTTGTAAACAGACGCCCCAACAAAAGAGCAAGGATTGTGCATTCCCATAGAGAAGTGGCCATTTTCATGCATGTCTTGCTCAGAGAG
The DNA here is from genome assembly GCA_030014935.1 of Caiman crocodilus. NCBI lineage: Eukaryota > Metazoa > Chordata > Crocodylia > Alligatoridae > Caiman > Caiman crocodilus. Next base: position 21,352,276 of record JAGPOW010003685.1, read on the forward strand.
CCCTAATAAATGACCTGAGATGTGTCTGCATAAGACAACTCCTCTTCCCCCGTGACGAACTCCCACATCCGATCAGTGCACGGGCTGCGACTAGATCCCACTTGATTTCGGTATTCTCAATGGGAGCTCCCCAGGGAGCCCAAATTGCCCCAATTTAATTTTCCTGGCACGTTCTAAAATGATTGGGCAGGACTTTGGATGACGGATGAGGAAGTGCTCCTGGCTGGAATAAAGGGATAAAGGTCTTTTCTGCACTGATTAATTGGCTGAATGAGGTAAATTGGATTCATTAATGATGCTGGATTCATTTATTACTAAATCAGTATTTAATATGCTGCTGGGTTGTTTCGTTGCCAGCAGAAGTTGAGTTTCAGTAGGATGCTAACAGCTTCTTTGTGGACTTTTTTTATGAAATCTGCATTCAGTCAATAATTATAAATTTAAATGTATTGTCTGCTAAAGAGCTTCCAGCACAGGGTTTGGTGGCATGTGCTTTCCTTACCATTGCGCCACACTGGGAAACAACAGCAGCATTCAGAAATCTTTAATTTTCTGAAAGTTATGAAGACATCATGAGATATGCTTCCTAAGACCCAGGCATGAAGGTAGTTGACTAATCCAATTAACGCCAATAGGATTTGTGAGGCTAGTTCCCCATATACTCCAGTGGGAAACATAGCCCAGAAAGTATTTTTTTCCTTAAAATGTCCATCTAGTCCTATTAGCCGCATTGAGCCCTTATTTTATTAGCACTGGCTTGTTTATCATCCAACATCCACACCGAAATGGAAGCTATATTATATTAATGTTTGAATCTACTGCAGATTTCTCCCTAAGGTCAGCATTTTGGTTTTAAAAGCTACATTGTACTAGTACGTGATATCCAAAAGACCAGTTAGGATCACTAAATGCACATAACAGAGGATGGCTCCGTGTTCTGCGTTCCCGCATGCATGTGGTGGGCATATATACATACAGGTATATGGGGCAGCATCTGTGTGCTGCAGCCTTTTCTCTGCTGATGAACAGCATCCTTCAGCCTGGGCTCACAGATTTCTTAGCAAATTAACCCGTGATGTTAAGTTTCAGTCTAATTTAAATGAGAGAACATGAGAAAGCGGCAGCTTTTTACCTCTAGGAAGCCATTTCCATCCCCGTTCCAATTGTTCACTGAACCGGGGTACATAAAGACAGTAAGGAACTTCCCAAATTCCTTCAAACATAAGACCCTCTTGAATTTAAGATGCACAAGCATTTTCTGACACTCAATGTAAGAAAATAATAAGACATCCAAAGACACATCTATGGTGCCTAGAAAAGTTTTGGGGTTTTTTTACACTTTTTAACCTGAAATTAAGATACAGGACAGTTTTAGAAAAAAAAAATATTTTGTTTGAAAAAGACCATCTTACATTTAAAAAATATATAGTATCAACAATCCCTAATGTTTACAATGGACTGTCTCTCCAGAAAGTGTCCCTAGTAGGATTTTCCTTTTCTTTCCAAAAAGTATCCAATAAAGACTACCTTTTCAGAAGTGGTGGTACTTCTGAACCATTTTGGGAACGCATTTTGATCAGCTCATCCTCTTCGCGTTATTATTGGCCTTGTCTTCTAGCGATTCGAGGGACTGGGGGAAATGTACTTAAAGGAAATTTTGCATTCCACTATTATTGCAAAGTGAGAAGAGTCTCAACAGAGTGGATGGTATAAAAAAAAATAGATGTGTTAATAAACAGCACAAGGGGAAAGTGCATTGGCTGTGGGATCTAACTGAACACCTGCTAAGAGGTCATTAGTCATTCAAAGCCAGTGAATAACTTTAATTATAAATTGAGTTTTGAGAGCTGGGTAAAATCTCTCTGGCAAATGGACTTCCAGGGAGAGGGAGAGGCAGCTCACCATGACACGACAATGAGTTTAATTAAAGTCAAGAGGGATGCTAGCAACCCCTAATTTCCAAGGTTAATGTTTTCACATGCTTAATATTCATTTTGGAACTCAAGAATCCCATCCTTTCTTCATCTGCCTGGCGGTCTGGTCGGCATCTTGTTGGCTGCACACCTCATGATGGGAGGATTTGTTTTCTGGAGCTCCAGCTCACTGAAACATTGATTGTAGAAGGACAAGCCATGCAAAAATGGCAGGAATGGGTAGGAAGAAAAGGGCAATATTTCCCTCCCTTCTCTCTGCACTGGCCAGCAGAGTTCGTTGGCACGCAGGCCATCACGTGCTGCATCTATTTAAAGGGAGCACCAGTAGCCAAATATCTTGGGCCTGCCTGGAGCTTTGCCATTTGCCATTAGCTCAGGACAATGCATTGATAGCAATGCAGGACGCTTCATCTGTGGGAGACGGAGTGGGTTGGTGACCACTAATGTCAGGCTTCTTCAGATTTTGATTTTTCCTTTGTGTTCGCTTTCCTTTCCCCTCTGTGATCTGAATGACTCTTTCTGTTAGCGCGTATGCTCCGGTATTGACTGCTGGCACAGTCCGAGGCATCGTGTCCAGAATTGCTTCCAGCATGCCGATTAGGAAAAGACAAAAGAGCAGCGGATGGACATTGATGTAAGGGAGAGAGATGATGCCTCGTAGCTAGTTATGAAAGAACTATAATTGAGTTTTCTTTAAATGAAAAGGAAATCATTTTACAGGAGGAAGAAGGACTGCTGGGCAGACGTGGACAGCCTTAACTTATGTAAATAAAGGCTTTTTCTACCATGCTCTATAAGCCATCACCATCTTCATGACAGCTTAGAGATAAAACTTCATTTGATTAAGCAAATTTACCTTTTCCCAGACCTTTATTTTATTATCTTTGTCCCAATTTCTGAAAAATTGTTAAGAAAGGCTCTCAGAACCATTCATTGAGGATGCCTTAGAGAGGGAAACCGGACTTTGATACATGGGCCCATCAGATATGTAATGCTACGTTAGCTGCAGTGAGACCAGCCTGCACGGACTCCTAGTAAAATGCAATGCTTAGTAAAGAAAGCAGACAAACCTGGAGCACAAACTGCGTGGAAGCCTGTTACTTGTGGACTTAAGGAAATGGATGCAAGGCATTTCTACAGTGACTTGAGAGTGGCCACCTGGTGCTTTGCATGGCTTTAACCAAACCAGGTTAACCAAACTAAAGCAAAGCTGTGTCTGTTTGTAGGTGCAGACAGAAGTGCAGCTCCCCGCTGTAACTCATGGTACTTCACCAGGAAGCATCATGAGTTACAGTGATCCCTTGGACCCAACAGACATTTGCTACTGGATCCAGGGGTTGGAGGACTGAGCTGCAGTTTGGAGTGGCTGTGAGTCTGGCCTTGCCCTGTCCCTCCCCACTCCCATCCCCGGCACTGTCTTCAGTATGGGAAGGTGGGAAGGGAGCAGAGGGAGCTCAGCCCAGCCAGCACTGGAGGGTGGGGCAGGTGGACTGGAGCCCAAGGGGGAGGGAGGCTCCAATCCAGCCATCCCACCCTCCAGCACGGGCTAGGTAACCCCCAGATAGAGCTCCCTCTGCTCCCTTAGCCCCCTCTCCCCCCCGTTCAGGGTGCACTGACACAAGTTAATGAAGGCACTCTGCTTGGAACACCTTCATCTAAACCATCACGTAATGAGGATGCAGACTGTTGTGAGACTGGGTCCTTTTAAAGTACTTGTGTTAGGTCACAGCTGTCGAGCACTTTCAGGGGCCAGATCAGACAAAAATTGTCACTTCTGCCTGCAGGCAAGTTCTTAGCTTAGACTTAGCACTGATACCCTCAGGAGCTGTTGAGTCACTGCAGCTCCTTGGAGACCTTTTACACCAACAAAAGGAGCATAGTACACAATTTCCACTAAATTGTTAGCTAAACAAAGAAAAGCATTTTCTGTTGGCATAGTTGTGTCTACACCAGGGGCGCAAACTCATCTGGCCGTGGGCCGGATGAAAGGTGCAGGGCTGGCTTTGTGAGCCAGATAAGACCCATGGACTCCTCCTCCTCTCCCCCACCACATGCGAGATCCAGCACCCATGCTGTCCACTCCAGCTGGTCCACGTAGTGCTCGCTCTGCAAGCTGTATGAGGTGCCTTTTCCAGCCAGTCCGGGACAGGCACCATGTGCAGTGCAGGTCCCAGACCAGACAAAACAGATGCACGCATCCAGCACGCATGAGATCCATGAAAAACCCCACCTCCCCTTGCTCCCTTGCCCTGGCATGCCTATCCAATGCCTGCCAGCCCCTGACCTGCTATGGAAATCTGAGGTTATATTGAGTTGAAGCCAAATCCTGGCTCTGCTTTGACTGCTGCCCCTTTATCTTGAAGTTTTTGAAATCTAGACCTGGATGAAAGTCTTGCATCCTTAGCCCATTTTTGCTCAAATATACTTTTTTCTAATGATGTAATGTCTCATGTGAGCTACTGTTTTATTTGCCATCCAGGAGGAAAGTCTCCCTTAATTCCCTCTTTGACTGTTTTTAAACAGACTGGCGTATGATACATATATTTCTGGCACGTACGTTTATCAACATGTTGACATCTCTCTTTATATCTTCCCAAACCTACAACTATTCCATCAATCTGCAATCATTATTGTACTTTAATTTGTACAAGGGAGAAGAGAGATCAAATCATATTTTCCTAAAGTGGGACTGTCTCTTACAGGATTATCTGATTTGTCATCGCTACTCAAAGATTCACTCCCAGCAAATCTCAATTCTCTTCTAAAAATCAAACCATGTATAATGGGAATGGCATGATTTCATAAGCAGATCCTGCCAAGGCGGAGATTTAAAGACATTATCCAGACAAGGTCCTGTAATGATTAACACCTGTTACCTCCATCGTACTCACTAAACTATGTACTTATCTGGTAACGAAAATTGCTTACTGGCTCGCTAACTTTCTTTGTAATTCAACTAAAATAATTTTAAAAATTAAAAAACCCACAGCCCCAAAAGGGTCAATAATTAACATGCACTGTTTTGACACATGATCTGTTCTCTTTCATGTTCGCAGTCTCTTTCTAATATGTCTTGGCAGGGATACAGTCTCAGAGCCTGATCCTGAATTCCTTGCAAATCTTCTTGAGGCATAGACAAAAAGGGGATAAGATTTGAGGTTTCCAACATTATGTCAAATGGGTTATCTTAACTGTTTATTCAGGCCTTGATCCAGCCAGCTACTTATATGTATGTCGAATGTCTAGTACATGAGTGTCCCACTGATTTCACTTGGCTGGATCAGCAACTTTGCTGCGGTGCACAGCATGCCAGTGTTTGTATATCAGTGGTTCTCAACCCTTTTAAATTTTAAGACACCCCATTTTAGACTCAAGCCACCCAAATGTCAGCTTTTTGACTAGAGAGCAATAACAGATCGATTCTTCTGTTGCAAAAAAACTCAGAAAGACCACAAGAAGTCAAAATGCCTTTGACACTATGGGTTCCTATTTGAAATCTCTGGGTTTATCTTATGAATCATGTGTAAGTGTTTTCACATCTAACAATGCTAATATTGTGTGGCGCCTCCAGCACCCTTGAAAAGATTTCAAGATCCCACCTATCACCAGTCTCACTCTACGTGGGTCAGCCAAGCTGGGGAGTCAAAGGTGATTGGACATGGTTAGTCCCATCACTCCCTTGTGTGCAACCGGTGTGTCTTAGCCACAGTATTATAAGGGGTAGTTTGACTTAGGTGGACCTTTGGCCTTTGACCCTGACTTTTTTCCCTACTTGGGGTTTTGCATGAGAAGGAGTGAATTTGAAGTGTATTGAAGTCAAAGGAAAGTCTCCCGCTGACTTCAGTGGGTTTTGGATCAGGCTCTCAAAGCTTGGCCCTGCCCATGACTTAGAAAGGTTAAACAATGTACAGTGCAGGCATTGCCATCTGCAACCTTAATTTAAACACAACTGTGAATATTAATCAGCCACTTTCCTGTCGAATTTTTCAATCCCATCAAGAGTGCTGCTCTGAATTACAAATATCGGACTCGGGTTAATAGAGGTAAATAATGACGATCAGATCTTATTGTTTTATTGGGTGAGAGTTAAATATTTGACCAATAATGAAAACATATTTTTAAATGATTTTATCCTGCTATTTCTTCAATGTGTTGTATGTGCGCACGTGCAGATTTTTTTTAGTTGATTTTTTTTTTTTTAGGCTTTTTTTTCCCTGCCAGGGTTTCTTTATTACTTGAATAGAGGACATTTATTTTGATTTTTTAAATATATATTTTAGCAGTCAACTTCTCTATATAGAGCTAAATTTCTATTTTACTTATTGACTGTCTGTTTTCACATATGACGTGTCTGTCCCCAAAATAAGATATGCACCTTGTGTTTGAAAAGCAGAATAAAAAAGAAAAAAATCTTTCGTTGGACATACTGGTAAGTAGCAATAAATAACTGAGCGGCAGCACCTAGGGACCCCAGCGTGTTCAGTGTGCGTACTTTCGCTTCCCCGGCAGAGGGCTGCACTGCAGAACCTGCCGCTACCATATTTCCTCGATTATAACTTGCACCTCAATTTCCAGCAGCTGATTTTGTGGGGAAAGAAAATATGGTACTTTTTAAAAGCAGTACTACCTACAACGAGACCAGAACCCCATTGTGCTGGAACCCCAGTGAGAGGCTGTAAATGCTCTGCTAGTGTACCCCATACTAAATAGACCATTGGTCTTGCTGCTTATGTGTGGCGTTTGCCATCAGCTCTGTACAGTCGTCCAGTGAAGACAAATCCTGTTGTCTTTAAAACTCCATCTTGCCCAAAATGACCCTGACTTCCATGAGCTGAGAACAGCTGCCTGATGAGTACAGATTGCCTGGGATCAATTCAGCATATGACAGGGTTGAATGACAATGGCCAATAAATGCATGTGATAATTTGACACCGCGGCTCACACACACTATCGCCATTTCTCAGCAAACTCCATCCAAAAAAATCGGCTACTGCCAAACAAGCAACAAAAAGGAGCTTTTCTGGCAGCTTTGAAAGGGGAACTGAAGCTTTCTGCAAAGCAGTTTGAAGCTCTCCGTCACCAGGATGACCAGTGACAACATAGCTATTTCAGTGCCAGGCCCCTTGAGAACCAGAATGGCAGGGCGAACTTAGGGCCAGAAGAGGAAACAAAAAAAACCCAGTTAACAGTGGAGAAAGGGTGGGAAATTCAGGGATGACAGACTTGGTGCTCAGTCCTTAGTTATTCCTAGGCATCTGCTGAGTGCATCTGTTGAGGGGAAGCCATTGGTGTTCCACCAGTCCCGAGCCTGGGTTAGCTGCAGTGGCCAATTCAGTGGCCAAATCTCCGAATCGAATCAGGAGACCTTTCAATTTCTCCAAATCGAATCGGGGGCCTCTAAATTGATTCAGAGAGATTCAGAAAGATTTGGCGATTTGCACATAGACACAGCTTTAAATATTTTTTCTACATGCCTCTAGGTAGCAGGTGGCTCATGAGTGCTGTGATGCTGGGGCACATGGAGTATCCCACAGCAGCCTGGGGGGCTCCCCAGTGCGCTTGGCAGCAGACGCAGAAGTGGACCAGAAGCACTTCCAGTCCACTTCCAGGTCCCCTAGGGAGCATACTGCCCCCCCCCATGCGCCCCCGGCTCAGCGACTGGTGCCTCCTGGGTCTGGGGGTACCCGGAGTCCCCCTGTAGCCAGTCACTGAGCCAGGAGGGATGCAGAGGGGCCCCCGTGAACTCCCCGGCAGACCCAAAAGTGGACCAGAAGGACCCCCCTCACACTCCTATGGGACACTCCATGCACCCCAGTGCTGCAGTGATTGTGAGCCACGCCTGGTATCTCAAGGTACGTAGAAAAAACATTTAAAGCTGCATCTATGGCTGAATCGCTGATTCTCCGAACCAGCATCGAACCTTTCGATTCGGATTCAGCCGAATCAAATCAGGGACGGTGATCCAAATCAACAAATTGAACCATTGTCCCTGATTCATACCGAATCTGAATCGAATAGGGCCCACTTCACACACCCCTAGTAAGCAATCAAGCTGTACATGGGGTTGTGGAGAGGTCTGCTAAAGGGCTGGGACTGTACAGAGACCTAGAGAAGATGGGCTTGAAAAGCATGTGGGGGTCTGGAAAAGGGAGCTGGACGAGCAAGTGGGAGGTGGGGAGGAAGCTGTGGGTCTGTTGTAGAGGGGGAAGTACGCTATGAGGCCGCAGCATTGCGGGGCTAGAGGTGAGTCGCAGATTCAAACATGTTGAGGACCGCTGGGTTCAAGCCAGTCATTTTCTATAGCTGTGTTGGAAACTGCCCCAAGTCATCCAGGCCAGGGATCTCGTAAAGTGAGACGCTGCGTGATGCAGTGAGCTGGCTCAGCCAGCGATGAGCTTCACCCACACATTCATGCTCTCAAGACATTTCAGGTTCCAGATGAGCTAGGCCGAGCTTTGCTTCCAGCTTGCTTGCTTTGTGCCCACGGGCTAAGATTTCAGTGAAATCCTTGGTAGAAATGTGGAAGAAAATCTTCAGACATCTCAGGGCCGACACCTGCTCCATTCAGAGCTGGAACCGAACCCAGGCCGTAGTGTTTATGCTCAGCGGGCCAAGGGGCATAATTTCGAGGACGCTATGGACTGCAGGATTGGTGGTTGCTCTTTTATAACCATCGGAAGCCCTGAGAGTCTAAAGGAGGAGTCTAAAGGACACGTTCTTTTAAATTCCCCATATCTAGTAATCAAACACATTCACATTCACTATTTCACCCTCTCCGCTGGTTTTCAGAAGATCTGCTTGGTGTCTACTATGCACTGCTAACAACCTGCCACTGTTTCAAACCTGTACCTGAGTCTATCTGCTCTACCTACCCAATGAACAAATGGCAGGGCTAGGAAGAAACTTTGGTGCTTCAAGCTGAAATGTTTGACAGGAGCATTCAAGACAGAAGTGAGAATGAGCGTTCCTTGAGAGCACAGCCCAGGGATCCTTACCAAAGGCAGGCTACGTCCAGGGCTGCTGAGCAGAAGACAATGTGCTAATTTTTATTTTAGTTACACCCCGGCACATCCAGAATGACTCCAAATGAATGAGGGCATTTTGGACGTTTGCCAGTGTAACCGAGAGAAGGATATCTGAGAGTCAGGTCTAACGTAGCACTTCTTCCGGAGGGCAGACTTCCTGAGCTGCTCCGCGAAAGGGAAAGGGGTCTGTAGGTCAGACCTCTAAATTAAACGAGCAAGGGGGATACGCTAATCTCCTCCCTACAGTTCACAGACGCTGTGTGTGGATTTCAACTGGACAAGGTGCGTCACACTAGCTTTAGTTGTAATGTTTTTAGTAGACCATTAAAGAGGTAGCCTATTTCTCATGTGGCTGCTTTTTATGAAGCTCCCATTTTTGTAAATCTCATTATCATATCTACCTCTAACTTGGCTTTTTTGTGAAATATGTGGGATCAGCTACTACTCGTGTAGGGAGCGCTCACCTATTAGGATGGGAGGGGGTGAATAATGATGCTGAACAGGGGCTTCAGAGAACAGCAGTTTGTCAAAGGGAGCTGTTCCAGAACATATTTTTGCCTTTGAGGGTGGCCTGACTTGGCAACCCTGAATACTTTACCATGCAGAGGAGGCCTCCCTGCTATTAATTCACCTCAAAGAGCAGGTTGAAGTCATTAAAATATTTTGCAGGTGGTTTCTTGAAGTCATGTTGCAGCTGTGTCTAGCCAAAAGGTGGGAGTGGGGAAGCAGCAAGTTCTGATGAACCACGAATTAACATAATGCATGGACGGAGAGAAATCTGGTTTCAATCTCTACAACAAAGCCAAGCAGCACATCAAGCTCGAAAGGGAAAATGTCAGCCCTCCCGAGCCTGCATTTTTATTGCTGTAGTTCAAGTGCTTCTTCATTGGTCCCCTGGGAGTCCCCAGGTGCACGCTACTGCATACAGCTGGGAAACCTACATACGGACAGATTGTCATGCTGTGCCCTTTCACTTCGGAGAGCCAAATTTCATGTCTGTTGTGGCCACCGCTGTGTGCTCGCTCTCTTGTGAGTGCGCGCGCACATATGCACACATACACACACATGCACACACACACACATACTCCTAGGCATCTGCTAGTATCCCTATTGTACCAAATTCTGGCTCCAGTCCCCCTTTTGGGACTATTAAAATATGCATCATGTTCAGAGGAAGAGGAATAGATGGGCAAGCCAGTGCGTTCCTATTATGGCTATCCCTGGAGAAAAGGAGACAGCTCACTCCTACTCCAAAACTGGCCTAAGGATTTCCAGTGCAAATGGCCTCATCCCTTGAGAACCAGGATGCTTTTCACGGTAAAAATTTTAGCGTCAATGAAGCGGGCAGGCTGCAGATATCTCCTCCAAAATTGCTGCCTCCGTTTTTGGAAGGTTGCCACGTATTGTTACAAGAGTCATGTTGCAGAAGGGAAAAAAAATGGATCTAGATTTTGTAAACCCATAGTCTGAGGATGTTAGATGAAAGTAGTCTGGTGCAGCATGGGTCACGCTGAACAGACTGAGAGCTGGACTTCAAAACAGCACTTTACAGGATGAACATCTTGGACAGCCCTCTGTGCGAATGCGGTGTCCAGGAACCAGTACAGCACTTACCTGAAAGCTGCAGTCTTTACAAATGCCCAGGCGGGACATTGAGCGGTAGTACTAGACAGAGCTCATAGATTTGGAAACTGATATCTGATGCCGTACGAAAAAGAGGTTGGTGGACTCTGAACGACCGGCCTCAGAACAAATTACATTTAATCAGGCCCAGAGCTAGTTCAGCCTCATCTTTTCAGTCTGTTCTCGCATGGATGTGTCTGCAAGAACCTAATTTCTTACATCCGTAGCTGAACCCCTTCTGTTTCTGCCATGGCATTTTTGAACTGAAAGGACTCATTAGTGTGACCTAGCTAATGGGACATTCACCCAGGAGTCATGCATTGTACTTTGAGATTCAGGGACTGCATTATAAGAAGGATGTAAAGAAACTGGAGGAGATGTGGAGGCAAGCAATGAAGATGATGAAAAGGCTGGAATGTAAACTGTATGCTGAGAGGCTGAAGGTACAAGGCATGTTTAGTTTGGAGAAAAGGAAATTAAGATAGGGTCAGTTTTTTAACGTTTGAAAGGCACACCAAGAAGATGGCGATTAATTCTTTTTCCTTGCTGTAGAAAGCAGGATTTAGGCAATGGGATTATATTATTGCAAAGCAGAATTAATTCAAGTCTCAGGAAAAAAAAA
>JAGPOW010003685.1:21364375-21384168 GCA_030014935.1 Caiman crocodilus
AGGAACTGGTATAAGCTATGCTGACAGAAGGCTAGTGTGAGGAATGAGATGTGGGTGATCATGCCTAATGGGCAGTCCCTGGATCCAGAACCGAAGGCCAGAAGTAGGTGCCACAAGAGGGTCACAATACGAGTCCGGATGCCAAAGTTGCAATCAAGGTAGTCAGGAAGAATCAGGAAACCGGAGCTGAGCTAAGGTTGGGAAACAAGAATCAGGAGACACAGATCACAGGCTATGGCATCGAGAAGCTAAGTTCAGGAAGGTGCAATGTTAGCTGAGTGTCCTAATCAGACGCAAGCCAAGGCCCTATTGCTCCATTACTGAGACTCATGGTGAAGTGCATGGATTTAAATAGTTCAATAAAACACCGTTGATGCGACCAGCCATAGAAGTGCTACAAGAGTCTAAGAAGTCAGAATCCCTCAATTCTGTCTGCTGCTAACATGAGCCACTACAGAAACTCAGTCAGCTCCTGCTGGAAGGATACTCTCCCATCCGTCTGGATCCTCTACCTGGTGGTATAACTAAAAAAGATACCTTGGGGGTGAATAACACTGGGCGCATCTAACACACTGCCCTACAGCGCTGGAGCAGCGTGGAAGTGCTTACAGCCTGTGACTGGCTAGCAGGGCCGGACACATGCATGGGCGAACCCAGCAGCTGCCTGGGGCTCGGACAGAAAGAGGGCCCAAAAATGATGAAAAGAATGATTACTATTATTATCATTCTCTCTGGTAAGGGGGGGCCCGATACTAAAAGTTCACATGAGGCTGCCAGGAGTCTAGATATGGTGCTGCTGGTTAGTATCAGGAGTGAGAATCCTTTTGCTTTCACACAGTGAGAGAAAGGGAACATTGCTTAATTGCTTATCATCCTCCGGATCATATCATGTGCTTCAAGTTGCTGCTCTATTAATAAGTACATTGCTTAAGCCTTAAGCAAACCCTCCACCCTCCATGCTTCAGCATTTATTTCCCCTAATTTAGTGATGCCATTGTACAATCAAAGTTAATCAATTGTTGCAATCAGGGAAAACACACAAGAACATGACAGAAGGGAGCAAGCAGCTACAGTGCAAGCACAGCAGAAGCAAAGCAAAAAAGCCAACACATGCTCTTTCTAGTGCCCTTAGATGATAGTTTTATCCTAGAGCTGGGGCTGAGTCGTCGTGGAAGAGTGGGTGTCTATTGTTTTATATAGTTGTATACTGTTGAGGAATCATTTTACAAAGTGTCTGAAAATTTGGTGATACACAGAACAAAGCAGCTTTTATCTACAAAACATCCCACAACAGTCACTTTTGCCAGAAAACTGGCACTTGTGAATGAAGGAGTGGGAGTCAATCCACCTCCCAAAATCTATTTAGGCCAATGGATCCAATTAGTGGATTAAGTGCAAGTGGTCTCAAATGTTAGCCTTTATCCATAGGCAGACAAGGTTCCTTGGGTGAATTTGATATCTTTTATTAGACCAACCCACATAGTTGGAGAATAGTTATTAAGCAAGGTTTCGGGTTCAAAACCCCTTTGTCAGGCTAAGGAAGTTCCAGGAAGAGCACACACCAACTGCTGAAACTTCCTTAGCCTGACGAAGGGTTTTTGAACCGGAAAGCTTGCTCAATAACTATTCTCCAACTATTTGAGTTGGTCTAATAAAAGATATCAAATTCATCCAAGGAACCTTGTCTGCCTATGTCCTTAGACCAACATGGCTACAACCTACACCCTTGCAGCCTTTATCCATCCTACTTATGTGGCCAGCACTACTGCTACAACTGGGAGCCTCACCGTCACCAGTAAATTTGTCTCACAATACCTGGGGGGGCGGGTAAGGAAGTTCTGTAATCTGTATTTGAAACAAGGTACAAAAGACAATAAGCCCTAGGTCCTAAAAGGAACTGAGGTCACTGGGATAGCTCCTATTAACTTTACTGAATTCAGTGGAAGTTAGGCACCTGAACATCCTACAGGATCTGGACCCCAGTGGCTTGTCCAAAGGTGGGGCAGAGAACTGAGCCATGGTCTCCTGAACGCTAGACAAGTCACATTTGGGAAGCAAAGCAATGGGGTGACATAGATGGCATCTGGCTTGAGCCAGGTAGGGAAGGATGGATTTCATAATTTCACTATCTGATTTTGTGTACAACGATGGCCATCCCTGTCAGCAGTAGCTCCAAGCCAGTCTGCCCAGGAGCCAGGGACACTGTGCTGCTAAGGAACCACAGCAAGGAAGTTTGGGAACTGGTACTGCAGAGCGTTGTGGTGCCTGGCTTAGCATCAGCCCGCGATGTAGACTGCATTACTGCCCTGCAAAGCTGAACCGGTGAGGAACAGCAAGCATTGCAGCTGCAGCGGGGCCTTCAGTTCTCCATCAGCTGGGGAGGAAAGCTGGCAGCAAAGTAGGTAGATTACAAGATTCGCTTCAGTTCTGCTGAAACTTTGTCAGAATCAAGATGTTTCCACCACCAGCTCTATACGCACTTACATCTATCATCCTCAAACAGGGCAACCTGCACATTGCACTAGACTGACTGATGCACTCACTGGGCACAGGAACAAACTGATTACTAGCCCTTGGGTTAGAAAAACACCTTAACAATGAGATGGGAAAAGATCGATGCCTTTAGCTTCTCCTAAAGAAGGCTGAGAGGTCACTTGATTATAACATGCAAGTAACTACCCTGTTGGGGAGAAAAAGCTGGGTGCTAAAAGCCTTTTGAATCAAATGGAGGAAGGTGTAATAATGGCTGAAAGTTTAAACCAGACTATTCAAATTAGAAACAAGGCACAAATGTTAGATGATATGGATAATTAACTCTTAACTAGTACATTCTCCATCTCTCAAGGTCTCCAAATCAAGACTGGATGCCTTTCTGGAAGGCAATGCTATAGTCATATAAAGCTCAAAAGAGAAATAGGGACGTTCTCCTGGTGAGCTCATCTGTACTGGAGCGCACAATAAGCGTTCCTGCCCGTACATCCTGCCCAAGTCTCAAAACAACATGACCGCTGTCTCTCCATGCTGCCGGTTTTCTAAGAGATGTGAAGATCAATTAGACCGGGAAAAAAGTGTCATGATTTCATAGCTTCATATCTCATATATCCAAATTCCTCTCATGGGTTCTTACTGGGCTACTCATTAAAATGACCGATGACCAGAAATACTGAAAATTCACAAGAAAGAGGCATTAATATACATATTCCCGACCGGTCATAAAAAGGTAGTTTCAAATCCCAGTGTGGAATTACTTCTTCAACCTGTTTGTGTTCTAAACCAGATCACTAAATGTCTCCTTATCCAATAATGAGCCTTAAGGCTCCACAATACTGGAAAGGCCAAACATGGGGTATTTGATTTATTTCACATCCACTTCTATAATATTAATTCGATGGGACTTCCAGTAATTCTAATGTGAAAAATAGGAAATTTAGTTATTATCAGCACAAGGGGCCTTTTGCAACTCTCTTTCCCATAATAGTTTCTCTGTCACTGCCAGCACACTCTCAGGGTTTGAGCGCCATTCTCCAATACAAGATCATTTTGTCCTTACAGACCTTTTCTTATTGCCATTTCTGCCTGATGCAGCTATAACCAGGGGGAACTTTCCCAAACCCAGCAAGATGATCTCAATTTCCTTCAGGGTTTCAGGGGAAGCCACTTAAACCAAAAAAAGGTAGGAAAGTGCCTGACTCCTTCTCAGGTACCAAAATCTCAGCATTATCAAAGGGCGTTTAGGTGTCTAAATACCTTCCTGGATCTGATCATAAATTATTTTAGGCCTCGTTGGAGCATTGATCAATATTGACTGCTTACACAAAGGCTTTGCGAAAGCATTGTCCAGAATGGCCTCACCAGCAAACCTGACCAATGTATGAACTCCTCACATAAGCAAAACTTGGCATGTGGGGGCCAGATGTGCATTCCTGCCAAGAGATGGGCAGAAGGCAGGATAGTCCAATACCAGGGTGATAAGGCTGGACCGGGAACACCCAGGTCAGATTGGGAAACAAGCCCATGGTACAGGATGGTTTGAGACGTTCAAGATACAGAAGAAATGCAATGCATAATGACTGCTGTCAGACGGGGGGGGTGGGGAGAAGCACTCTGCCAAAAGAAGCAGCATATGCATTTGACCCAACTCCGCAGCACCTGTATAAATTGTGTGCTTCAGCAAGGCTTTTCAGCTACCAAATCAAAGCAGCAAAAAAAGCTCCAGTAAAGCACCTGATCTATACAGACAATGGGTAAGCCAGGTCAGACCAAACTGTTCTGGGCAGGCACTAGGCTAGGCTTGGGGGCACACTGAATTTAAAGTAAAGCCCCCGTTTTGTTTTGGTTTTTTAAGTCTGCAAGCAGCTTTGATAATGGTATAAAATGAGAACTGGAAAGCAGCTTTGAGAATGGTATAAAATGAGAACTGGAAAGCAGGGCAACTTTGTAGCAGCCTGGGGGAGCCTGCATGGTTTTGTGCTGACCAGCCTGTCACAGGTACAGTGCACCAGCTCTTGGTCTGATGTACTTGCTAGACCACAATATGTTAGGGTTGTGCTTGTGTAGACAATAAACCTGGCCAAATCTTTGCCACCAAACCAAGCCTGTGGCCATTCTTTTAGACAAGATTCCTGTTGGGATCTCCTGGCTGCTGTCTGTCGACACTCCAGCTCCTGAAACTTCAACACTGACAACTTATCCATAACACCCAACGAGGCCAACAGCAACCATGGCACCGATAACCCCACATGACAAGAACCAGATGGCTTCTGCAGTACCGTTTGCTGATAAAGTTGATCTCAAGGTGGATACATTTCTACCTTCCATGAGAGCCCTCTGAGTTAATGTCATGCTGAACATAGATCAGCTTGGTCAGCACTAAAGAATTTTACGCTGATGCCACTACCAGCTTAGTGGTAGCATCGGTGGGTGCCCCAGTGTCCACATGGCTCCCACAGACAGACAGGTTTTTACTAGCTTATGCATTAAGCCTTAGTTCTGCATTGTGATGGGGAGAAAAGGAAGAAAAGACTGCCCCAAAAGCGGTCCAAAGTCACAAAAGAAAGGAGTAGCTCTTCAGCATTCTCCTGGGAGACCCTTCAACCTAGACATCACATGGTCATAGAGCTGGGCACTTGGAAGGATGCAGCCATATGGTAACACAGAGCTCAGGGGACCTGACAGACATAAGATTTAATCCTGATTAGGACACGCCTGTCTGCCCCTCTGCAATCTTTCCCTCCCCATTATACATTACGTGTGCCAGCTGCCAAATTTGGATCTAAGTTTGGATTCTGGACCCCCTCCCCACTCCTGAAAGACCAGGAGGACTCAAGATCTGAGGTCCATCTACAGTTGAGGCTTATTCAGGTTACTTGTTAAAGGTGGCCACTCTGGATCAGGATAGGCCACTTTGGGTCAAACCCCAGAAGATGCCGAGGAACTCCTATGAGCACTGAACGGAGTTCATGTAGCAAGATAAAAGCCCATCCAGATTTTGTCCTGAATAAGCATGAGAGAAAAGCTGAATATTGACGTTTTATGGCTTTTGAGGAACCGACCATATTACATCAGAAGTGTCCTGCAAGTCTAGAGAATTTGTGCTGAGAGGAAATGCATTTCAGCTGCCATACAAACACAGTAGATGAACAGAAAGATCCTCATTTCCTCAGCATCTGTAATCTGACAGGACTGTAGGTTAGCTACAAAGACTTTCCCATGGAACCTAAAGAAGGACTTCCAAGTGATGGGAAAACATGCCCTGATTCAGGCAATCTGTGGTTTACTGCACCTTATACCACTTCCTTTGAAATCAATGGTAAAGTATTTTTCATTGTTCAATAAGCTAAAATCTTATCAGTCTGCTCTATCTTTGAAGAAAATAGCAAATTAAATGAACTTCTATATTTATGATACTTCCACTGCCTTTTTATTCTTTTGCTAAGACTTGTATCATCACAAATTCTAACAGAAACTGTACAGTTGAATCTAAATACTTTAACCAGTTGCACTGTTAATTTAATTAAAATGACTGTCCTTCTTCAAAGTATACCCTTTAAAACTCGGCATTATATTATATTGCAGCACTCAATTAAGGGCAACTTGCCTGCAATAGTTATTGATACCCATGAAATACTTTCCCTCCACAAAGGCTGACAATTTCTCAAGCAGTGGCTTATTTATTTTTTCCTGTACTTTTCAAAATGTGTTTGAATCTGTATCAATCTGTTTGTATTTGTTCTTCTTTCCAGCATCCTACTTATGCATTCCTTTAATTTAATTTATATATAAATTGCTTTTTTTTTAAGGAAGAAGAGCATGTATCCCATGCTCTGGTTGGATATTATATTTCTATTTCTCTCTCTATATAGAGTATATATGTATGTATGTATGTATATATAATATATATATACACACACACACACACACAAACCACACACACACAGTATATATTCCTTACATTTGTATGATCCCAGATTTCTATTAAAAAAGATAGATATAGATATAGCTATAATCTATAGCTATATATTGATATAATCGGTATCTATATCCCAGATTTCTATTAAAAAGATAGATCGATCGATCTATCTATCTATAGATAGATAAATAGATAAATAGAAATAAATAAATAATAAATAGAAATCTGAGACCATACAAATACAAGGAATGTATTTTGTGAGTGTGTATATATACATCTATATACATACATATTGATCTTTTCCCATATAATCCATATATTATATAATAGTATATATCTTAATATATATCTGATATATATTCCACACATTGTGGAATTTTTGTACAAAGAAAATGTACATGCCTTACATTTGTATGGTCCCAGATTCCTTTTAATATCTCTCTTTTTAATAGGAATCTGGGACCACACAAATGTAAGGCACGTACATTTTCTTTGTACAAAATCCCACAATGTGTCCATATAAATATTACTATTGGCTGGTTTGTGGAAACAGATAGATAGATAGATAGATAGATAGATAGATAGATAGATAAAAGCGGATGTTATAGCCCAAAGTAAAAGCAAATGAGAGACCGCCCAAGCAGAGAAGGAGACTGCACACTGAAATGGACCCAGAAGGACCATGTAGGGAAGTCTCGGGGGTCAGGATTTCAGCAGGGATTCCCCCAAAACGAAGAGTGGGAGCTGATGTTGGGGAAGACCTCAGAGCTGTGAGTTCCCTCCTAGAACAGAATGGACAGAGTCTCCGTCTCATCCAGCACCTTCCACAAAACGAACAAGCACAACCGCTCAGGGCAAAAGGGGCCACATTATTTAGGGTACGTCTCCATGGTGCCCCCACGCTTCTCGGGAGTGTTGCTTTCAAGCCCTCATTCCCGCTCGCACACTCCAAACCCAGAACAAGGCAGTGCAGTGGGTGGAGGCTGCCCTTAGCACGGCTTCCCCACCTCGTGTCTAGGTTGGGCGCATCCAGTGAGAGGGGGTGGGAGGACATGCTGAAAAGAGAAGGTCCCAGGAGTGCCGGGGATGAGGTAGCTCCAACCAGTGGGAACTCTTTGTGAGCTAAATGGACATTCAGGGATGTGAATTTTAGGGTTAGGCATGCTCTATGTCACAGCAAATGTAAGAGCAATACACCCTTTGATACATGTTCTTGGAGCTTTCAGTGTTAGTAGAAATGATGCGAGGACAGGGCAGAGTGGCTTTTGTACAGAACAGGGCTTTGACGGCCACATTTTTAAAGCTGAAAGCTTCTCACGGGAGTTCCTCTTCTTTCCGTATGAGTCAAGAGCTCCACCAGAAACCTTATGTGAGACCCTCTCTCACAGGGATCTCCCCGCTCTGCGTTTCAAGAACAAAATGAATGCTTCATTCACATAAAATCAGTCAATCTATAGCAAAGCAAAAGAAATGAGTGTGCTGTAAGCGAACAGGTGTCATGGGAACAGGGTCTAAAAAGATGCTTGTTTTATTCCTGTTGGATTTTAGAGCCATCAAGAAAAAAAAAGACTTCCTCATGCTGTGCTTGGACTGCACTCATCCTCTACCAGCTTTTGTTAACCGCAAGCCTAGCACTCTTGGCATATAAAGGTAATTGCAATGATCATTTGTTGTAACTTCGAAATCAGGGCACTGTGGGTGATGGGGCTGCAGAAACGCACTGTAGTAGGTGCAGTGGCAAAGTACTACAGAGGGTCACACACTGTGTTGGTTATGCGGGTTGTAGCACCTTGCACACACTCAGTGCTCTTTGCATCCTCCGTCCCTCTCTGCAGTATCTCCGTGCGTCCCGCTCCATTGATCAGGGATAAATAGGCAGGCAGAAGGGGCATCTCCAGGAGCAATAAATAGTGCTCCTAGAAGGGAGCTCACTCCTCCCGGACTGACTCTAAGGGGAGAGTCTGCTGCAAGCTGAGAGGGCGTTGTGCACGCTTATTTCTCATGGGAGGAAGCTGAGCTGAGCCCTTTCAAAAGGAGGGCAGAGAGACAGCTCAACGTGCACTCATCTGCAGTTCCTCAGGGGAACTTTCTGAATGCGAGCGAAGGATCCCGCATGCTCTGAGAGTAGGACAGGAGTCTGTCTTCTTCCAGATAGGCATTTGACATGATACACTCCTATCTGGTCATCTACATAAAGTCCTTGTGCACTTTTAAACTTTATAAACTTAGGTTGTAGGTATGATTGAAACAATCTGTAAACAGCACTTAAAAGTAAATGTTTTAGGACAACTAGAGTACACAATGCTAGACTTCATAAGTAATAACAAATTGGCAGGGGTCATTGCGGGGCCCCTGGCCAGAGCACCATGAGTGCTCATAAAGCTGTGCCAGGGGCCAGTTGACTGGAAGAAAGCCAGTGTGGTCCCCATCTTTAAAAAGGGAAGAGGGAGGACCCGGGCAACTATAGGCCCGGTAGTCTTACTTCAGTCCTGGGGAAACTCTTTGAGAAGATCATCAAGTAGCACATCTATGATGGGCCAGCAGCGGGATCAGGTCACAAAAGCATTGGATGCAGGTGTCGCGGTGGATGTAGTCTTTCTGGACTTCAACAAGGCCTTTGACACTGTCTCCCACCCCATCCTCATTAAAAAACTAGGTGACTGTGGCCTTGATGCCTACACAGCCAGATGGACTGCAAATTGGCTGAAGGGTCATACTCAGAGGGTGGTGGTGGACAGGTCATCTTCGACCTGGAGGGATGTGGGCAGCGGAGTCCCCTGGGGCTCGGTCCTTGGGCCCGCACTGTTCAATTTCTTTATTAGTGACTTAAACGACGGGGTGAAAAGCAGCCTGTTCAAATTTGCTGACAACACCAAGATTTGGGGTGAGGTGGGCACGCTAGTAGGGAAGGACAGATTACAGCAGGACCTGGACAGGTTACAGGGGTGGGCTAACAAAAACAGGATGTGTTTCAATACGGACAAGTGCAGGTGCTGCACTTGGGCAGTGGGAACCAGCAGCACACTTGTAAGATGGGAAACTCCCTTCCTGAGAGCACAGTAGCAGAAAGAGATCTTGGAGTCATTACTGACTCCAGGATGAACATGGGCCGACAATGCGAGGTCACGGTCGGCAGGGCTAACCGTACCTTATCGTGCATCTACAGATGCATCTCAAGCAGTTCCAAGGAGGTGATCCTCCCCCTCTACGCAACACTGGTCAGGCCGCAGCTGGAGTACTGCGTCCAGTTCTGGGTGCCGCACTTCAGGAGGGACGTGAATAGCATCAAGAGGGTCCAGAGGAGGACCACTCGCATGATCCAGGGACAGCAAGGCAGACCCTACAAGGAGAGGCTACAGGACCTGAACCTATTCAGCCTTCACAAGAGAAGGCTGAGGGGGGACCTGGTGACCATCTATAAACTCACTAGGGGGGACCAGCAGGGTTTGGGGGAGACCTTCTTTCCCCTAGCGCCCTCCTGGATAACAAGGAATAATGGCCACGAATTGTTAGAGAGTAGGTTTAGACTAGACATCCGAAGGCACTGCTTCACAGTCAGGACAGCTAGGATCTGGAACCAGCTTCCAGGGGAAGTGGTGCTGGCTCCTGCTCTGGGGGTCTTTAAGAGGAGGCTTGACATCTACCTGGCTGGGGTCACTTGAGCCTGGTTTTCTCTCCTGCCCAGGGCAGGGGGTTGGAGCTGATGATCTACAAGGTCACTTCCGACCCCACTTCTATGAATCTATTAAATTTATTCTTAAATAAGACAGAGCTCCATGCCACTATGCTCTGAATATATGACAGTTCCTAAATGACGTTTTCCCAGAGAAGTGGATAGGCAGAGGTGGACCAATTGCTTGGCCACCTCCTTCACCTGACCTGTCGCTGTTGGACTTCTTTTTATGGGGACATGTTAAAGCGTAGTTTATTTGTCAAAACTACGTTCTTTGGTGGAACATAGGGCTAGGATCATCACTGCAATTAGTGCAGTAACTCAAGAGCAACTGGGAAACGTTTTCAAGGAGTTGGAAGATCAGATTGAGCACTGTATCATGATGGGTGGTGGTTATGTTGAAGTCTAGCACTGTGGACTCTAGTTGTCCTAAAACTTAAATACATTTGCTTTTAAATGCCTTTCACAGATTGTTTCTATCATACCTACAGCCTAAGTTATTAAAGTTTAAAAGTGTACAAGGACTTTATGAAGACCCTGTATATCTGATCATACCCAGATCCAAGAGTGATAAGCACACTATAAATGCCCATGTAAATAGACTGGAGAGTCCTGAAACAGTAAAACTCGCCCCATCCTAAAAGAAAGAAGTGCATTTCTCACAGGAAGCTCAATATTATTCAGTAGAAGAGAACTGACCGGCATAGGAAGAATTTCCTAGATAACCAGGGAGTGGCTCTTTATACTGAATTGTTTCATTTCCACAGTGTTTAAAATGGAGGAGGGTTTGCATAAACCTCCAGAAGAAGACTACTCATATTTGCCAGAACATCTATCCCACAACAAAACATTCCTGGAGGGGAAATCTGAAGCCCAGCACCTCACAAGGGAAAACAAATTAATCTACAGTTTAGCCAAAGAAATCAACCTCATTAAAGTCAACAATCAAAACTTAATGATGAAGATGGGCAATATCACACGGATTGCAGGTATTGCTTCTCTTCTCCTCCTTTTTTCAGTGGTTTGTGGTGCAAAGCTCAGTGCAAAGCAGTGCAACAGGTAGAGATTTCCGTCACTGGGAAATGCACAACTCAGCAATTACCTCCCAGAAGACTTTCAGTAGTTGATTGGATGGGTCAGATTTGCAGCTGGTAAAAATGAGGGTCACAGTGGTAACGTGAATTTATCATCATCATCAGTCCCTCAGGTGCAATAGAGGACAGGATACTAAACACCGTACCAATACAGACAAGCAGACTTCTCCAAAAAATGACTGATGCACTGCGGACCTGCACAGCAAAGGAATTGGCCCCAAGAGCTCTGCTTTGCCCAGAGAAATGCTGTGCAGGTCCTTTCACCTCTGCATCACTCAAACTCTGCCAGGATCACCTGTGACCTCAACCAGTGAGAAGATGACTTATGATGATGTGAAAGGTGACCACATCCCAAGAGACTGTGCCAACAGCTGGGGCTTGCTAGGACATAGAAGTGCTATGAGCATGCCCTCTTTGTCCTGGGTACCCACCAGGTATGGAAGAGGGGTTGTAGTCATGGTGGTGACTCTGGGCCTCCAAGAATGCCTCAAAGCAGGGGAGATCCTACAGCTATACTGCATCACAGGCTGCCTTGTGCACTGGAAAGCAGCCTACGTGCATGGTCAGCAAATCTGATCCCCAGAGGCCACATCCATCCTTGGTGCTTGTAATAATTATTGCCTATACCAAGCACCGCAAATGAACATGTTGCAACACAAGCCCTAGAACAAGGCATTCAGGAAGGGTGGGCCTGGGATCAGCATGCTAATGTAGGGCTTGAAAGAACTTGGCCCAATTCCCTGCTCTGCTACACATTACCTGAGTGGCCTTGGTCACATCACTTAGTCTCCCTGTCTCAGGTCTTCATCTGCACCTACCTATGTTGAAGACTAGGGTACTATGTACTATAGGAGTACCACAGATGGTGCAGAGTCAGGTGAATGAACAAGCCATGCCAGATTTGATCGCTTCCTTTTCTACTAGCTGATGGTGTGCAAACAGATGTTAACTCAGGGTTGTCCTACTTCTAACCAGCCAGGCTGCAGGTTATGCGAGTGCCTCACTACTGCACCACTCTCATGGTCACCCTGGCCTCATCCTCAGCTCCCCAGCCATGGTCACACTGCCATGCTCCACCTGGGTACCCCAAGACATGCATTCCCCAGGCACCACAGTCTGCCCCGTGCTGCACCCACACTGGCCCTGAGGCAGAAAGTGGAAGCTGGGGAACCCAGGGACTGCCAGCTGCTGCTGCAGCTGGAGCAATGGGAGGGAGTAGCGGCTCTGTGGAAGCCTGAGGGCTATACACTGGTGTGCTTCATGTTAAATCATCATTCCTGAGTGCCAGGAGAAGGCAAGGACTTTGAGTATAACACTGCTTAGGTGCTGAGGTGGTGCGCTCGTCTACCTGCCTCCTCCATAGAATGGACGCAGGAGCACAGGCTCCGAACCCCCTTCCTGCTCTCACTTCTCTGCTGGGCATGGAGCGGTTCCCAGCACCCCCTCCCCACCAGCCAATGCACTCTGTAACTCTGCTCAGGGCTCTCCAGCACGATCACTCCTCCGGTAGCCGAGGTGATGTGTCCAACTCGCAGATTAATTCTCTTAGTCGCAGGTTTGCATACTATGAAATCATTTGGAATCAATTATTAAACACTGATCATTTAAAAATACATATTAAATATCCATTTCAGGGCCACCTGGGAGCAAAGGAAATCCGGGTCCTCCAGGTAGGTACATATTTAAGCAATAAGCAACTCCTCCTCCCTCCCTACCTCCCACTTCGCTGTGAAGAATCTGGAATTAGATTTTGTAACCATATTCAATGACTGATCCTGCAAAATCATAAGGACCTGCTGGATTTTATCCAAGAGCCTTGGATCCCCTCTTGCTTGGCCTGCTAGTAGTTGGACTTTGATGCACCATATGGAGTTTTCCCACTGGATACTCCCCACCAAGAGCAAGCGGGTGGGGAGCAGGTAGGAACTGGTAGCACCCCAACGCCATCCCCTGTGCTCACACCCCAGAAGGTCCATTCACAATGTGCGGAACAAGCTGGACCTTCTCTGGGCCTGTAGCAGCCTGCTCCTTCTCCCTGCCTGAACCAGAACAGGAACTGGTCAGGAGCTGTGATGTGCCCATAGAAAAGCAGTCACATGCTACTTCTCAGTTAGGGTTGAACCTAGAGGAGCCACCTCCGTTGGGCCCATTAGCTTCATCAGGAGTTTCAAGCACTCAACCATGCTGAGGACTGGGCTCTAAAATTTCCCTTATATTCAGGTTGTTTTCCACAGGCTAACTCAGATGGAGTTTTAACGTAATACCCTGCTTTTTCTATAGTAATGGTAACTGCACCCTTCTCAGTTCCCCAAGACCAACACCCAAAAATTTGGGGCCAAAATTTTGTGCATGACAGGAGCAATGTTTCACCATGATATTCTCTCAGTCTATCAGAAATGTCAGCTTTTCTTCCATTCAATCCAGGTCCCAAAGGGGAGAAAGGACTTCAAGGTGAAAAAGGGAATTCAGGTCAGTGTCCAAGTGTGTCCCCCTCCCTTTCTCCACTCTGTGATCCATCAAGGGCATTGGCTCTGCACTGAAGAATACATGAGGCCAGGACCTTGCTTTGTGTAAATCAGCAGTATGTAATATACAGCCAGTGAAGTTACCTTGGTTTACACCAGTGAGACCCTAGTCCATGGTATGCATTGGAATGTGATGAAATCTCAGTCCCATTCAATTCAAAAGCAGCCTGTATTTGGCCCGAAGCTTTGTATTTACACTTGGCAAACCCACTTCTAGGTCAGAAGGGAGACGTCGGCCATCAAGGACCATCTGGAAGCAAAGGAGAACCCGGGCCAAAGGGTAAGCAAGGAACTGCTGCATTTCAGGAGGGGAGGACCTATTTCATACTGGAGCAAAGCAGAGCAACATAAGAATAACTCTCTTCTATTGTAGGTGATGGACTTCCTGGGGCAAAAGGAGAGAAAGGTAAGGCATGGAGGGGAGCTCTCTTGCATTATAATATCAGTGATCAGAAGGCGGGTTCGGTGGTTCAAGCACTAACTAGGGTTTAGGAAAAGAGGGTTCAGTTCCCTGCTCTGCCACAGGCTTCTTGCTTGACTTCAGTCCAGCCACTTAGCTTCTCTAGGCACGTTCAGTATGCACAAGCACACATGCAGTATGTACACTGCACACACAGCACACGTAGGCATTCCCTGAGCTGCTAATTTGCAGTGCGGGGTGGGGGAGAGGGTTTGACACTGGCAGATCCTGGTGTCAAAAAAACCCACGCTAGAATAAAGTAGCACGGTGCACGTGGAGGCAGCATTCACTGCCTGAAACCAGAGCCTGGCCAGCTGGAGCCATACTCCAGATGCTAGCCAAACTCCCTGCTGCCAGATCATCTCCGCTAGAGCCCCAGGAAGCTCTCAGGACCCCATGTAAGGTTGCTAGAGTCAGCCCAGGTGCTGGCCCCAGCCTCCCCTACCCCACCCGGGGCAACTTGCCGCATGCCAGAGCATGCACGCACGGGTGTTCGCCAGGGACAAATTGTGGTGGCACAACTATGTGCTGCTGCTATTTGTCCCCGGAGGTATGCACATGCATGCTTGTCTGGATGCGGCCTCTGTGTCCGAAGGGCTGTAGTGACATACATACCCTACCACTTTCTGTGAGCCAATACAGCAACAGGGACCACGTGCATATTTCAGGTATAAAAAGGCCCCAGTTTTCAGAGATTTCTCAGCACTTTAATTTCAATGCCTACAGATAGCCTGGGGTGCCCAATTTTATGCATGTGGATTTGAAGGGTTTGGGCCATTGTTTTGAACCTGCCTTAACACATCCCACTGCACAGCTTGGGGAGCCCCTGTGTCACACAGCACCCCGGTGCCTGTGCCTGAAGAGGGGTCAGAGTCCAAGTGCGTGACTAAGGAGCACGGCTGGGGGTTGCTGGGGCAACCAGGGAAGGTCAGCTGACCAGAGGGGGCAGGGCCTGGCCCTTATAAAGCCCAGGAGCTGAGACCAGAGGCAGTTCACTGCCAGCAGCCAGAGAGGCAGGAGGTGAGGAACAGCCTGACTGCAGCGATGGCTCTCAGAGGCTCGAGCGATATTGTTTTAGCCAGGTGGCTTCAATTTATGATACAGCCCAGGGGCTTGGCTTTTGTTGTTGTTTAAACAGGTGATTTGGGTGAGGCTGTAAGGGGTTGGAGGAGGCTTCAGGGGGAACCCTCAGCGGAGTGTGAGGACCCCGGCGCCCAGGAGGGCGCAGCATACGGGATATATAGACCCCAGCCTTAGAGAAGGGCACTTTTGAGACGCCCTAGCGTGGGTGTGGCGAGCTCTGGAGAGGGGGCAGCACTTAAGGCGGCTCTGAGAGAGGACGACAGCACAGAGAAGGCCCAAAGAGGGGCCAGATTGGGGGAAAAGGCCGATACATAACAGATATTCCATCTGCGAGGCTTGGGCTGCGGTATTGGGGAGGATAGGAGCCACAGATAGTGCTCCCTGGCAACGGGGCAGAACAATGGCAGCCTCCCGCTAATTAACATCAACTAATAAATTAACATCAAGGCGTGGCAGGCGAGAAGGCGGGTGGTTGCCTCAGGAACAGGTGTGCGGGTCACAGTTTAGCTCGGCCCAGAACAGTTACCTGTTACACCCTGCCATCCACCTCTATTTCACGCCAATCACTTCTAGGTAAAGTCTAATATGATTTTGCAGCTGCACGTTTGTAACTGGCCAGTACTCAGCTCTGCCAGGGAAAGGAAGATGTGGTTTTGTTCTTCACCACAAAATGAATGTCATTGCTTTATTGCTCCCCAATGCACTTTCAACGTCAACCAGGAGAAAAAGGTGCCATAGGATCTTCTGGCCCAGCTCTGAAAGGGGAACCGGGTTCACCTGGACAACATGGAATACCAGGTAGCTATCTACCAGACTTTCCCCATCTGTATAAATGTTGTGCTGCTTAATACTCAGACCACATCTTGCCTTCTATATTTTAGGCATACCAGGAAACACAGGTCCTCCAGGTGAAAAAGGAAACAAAGGAGAAACAGGTAATGAAGGATGAGTAGCAGCACCTCCTGTAAGATAATATAGGTAAAGACCTTACGGCACAAAGCTCAGGTAAACCAAGTGAGGTAGGAGTGAGCTGCATGCTTCCCATGGGGGTTTATAGGCTCGGTGCAGTAAAAGGAGAGTGCAAACAGAATATTGTTTCTCAGAGGTGAGAGTCCTACCATAAGAGCCAGGCTGATACAGTACAATTATATCCATCACTTTCTTGTAAGACCCATACTAAAATGACGATGTAACCAGAAGTTGTCTAGTCCAGATTTCCTGGTTTTGGGGAACCAGCGTTCAGACCAAATTCTGACCTCATTGACACAGGATTAAATTGGGAATGCACTATGCCGGATTCCTAATTTTCCACTGGTAGAAATAAGAAATGTCTCCCTTCGGACTAGAAACGTTTCCTTAGGACTAAATTCTGGAAGCTTTGCGTAGCCCAAAAGAGCTGGGCTAATGCTTTGTACGAAAGGAATACTCCCCCACCACTCGCAAGGTTGTACCCACCTGGCTGCTAATTTCCTTTGGGTTTAGGACAACGACAGACACCGAGCCTGTCAGGTCCTTTCCCTTCTTTCCCTCGGTGCGGTGTCTCCTAGCGTGCACATCGAGAACCCACGTGTTCTCTGACTCCAACCCCCAGCACCGATCTCCAAACCTTTCTGCAGCGCACGGGCACCAGTTTCATACATAAGAGCCCTCACAGCTAGTCAGGAGGCGGCAAGATTTGGTCCTTTGTCATGTAAAACCTGCTGCCCTTCTCTCTCTCCCATCTGTGGTTCTTGGCTACATTTATGCTAAGCAAGCTTTCTAAAAATCATCCATTCATTATCTTTCCTGTTGCACAGCAGGATGCACAACAAAGAAATATAACCTCGGGCCAAGCCCTGTGGTTCATTTCATATGTATTATAATCCTATAGCTGAGGGCTGTTCCAAGAAAAATCCCCACTGCATGAATAAGGACAGCAGGATTTGGCTCACAGACTTTTGGCCTAACTCCATTGACTTCAGTTTAGGGGATCTGCCTGTGATCTGATTGGTCCGTTTTTATTGTTTATTACACTTACTAATATGTATCTGTTGGGATTTCAGGAATACAAGGACCTAAGGGGGCACCAGGAAGCCAAGGTGTCCAAGGTAATGCTTCCCTTCTGTAATATAATTTCCTTGGGGGCATACAGCAAGACTTCTGATTTTGCTCTCAATCACTTGTGTAAATCGGGTGTCGCACTACTGAAGTTACCAGAGAAACAGCCATATAAAACATCAAAAATGAGACTGGGCAGGATGTTCTATTTGATTGCACACCCTTAGGGTCAGTGATATCAGTGACCTGCATCTAGTTCAAGCATGACTGAATTGGTCTAATTGGAGTCACTCTAGTTTCACCCCAAGAGCAGAATGTACTTGTATGTCACTCTGCATCGCAGGTGGGAACGGTCCTCTGACAAGGTATTGGAGCCAGCATGGCATCTGAAGTCTGATATTTTCCATCCAGGTTTAAATGGATCTCCGGGTGAAAAGGGAACCAAAGGAGATGCTGGCTTTGCCGGTGCAAAAGGGGAACAAGGCGTGAGAGGAGAGAAAGGAGACACGGGCCCCGCAGGTAAGATTATGTATGTGATTATTGTTCTCCAGATAATTTTAATAAACTTTCCTGCTTTGCCAGTGAGCCTGTTCTGTCTACTGTAAAATGCACTCTCTCTAGACAAGTGGTTTGCTTTAGCTCTGAACAAGGGGTTACTTCTCCATAAAGGAACGGGATGAATAAGGTAATTTGTCTTATTTGAGGGATTCCATTTTGTGTCTTGCTCCAGGGAGGGTGGCTCCTCCAAAAATGCTGACTCCACACCATAAGTTTTAATAGTCTCTTTTGGAGAGAGGTGCGTGTAATGAAAACAGCAGGTATTTAATTATCAGCATATCCCTGATCCTAACGTTCATGTTTATAGCAGGATTTATAGGGTATAAACTAATGTAATATAATTTATATGCACAGGCATGTGTATATTTGGTTAGTTCTAGTGGTAGTAAAGCCTGTTTCTGAGTGGTTTATATCCCTTTTAAGCCAGAACTTTGTGTAAATTAAACAGAAGAATTATGCAGCATGTCTCTCTTGTGTAACTTGCATTAGATTGGTATTCGCCACCCTGGTCTGAGATGTGGATAGGGAGAACAAAGTGAAGAGAGGATAAAGAGGAAACACAAAGGAGATCAAGGGCACAAATGAGTGCAGGATTGTGAATTCTGCAAAAGAGAATTGCAGTCACTTTTGAACTATTGTATAGCCCCACTTTCACTGTCTATCCTGAGCCTCTTGTTTGCTGACTGAAGATGCCGGAGATCTATAAATGCAGAAATAAGACTAAACCCTGATCCCACTGAGGCCAAAGATAGATCCACTAAGCCCAGTAAGATCGAAAAATGAATCAATAACTCTATCTATTTAACTGTTCAACAGGTCCACAAGGAAGGAAAGGTGAAATGGGTGAGAAGGGAGACATGGGGCCAAGTGGACCAATTGGTGCTCCTGGAAGCAAGGGAAACCCAGGCGAGCCAGGCTCCAGTGGTATGTGAGCAGGGCAAAATGCCCAATCTGGAGGGTGTGGGAGCAGGGTGGAGGGACTGCTAGTGGGGAGGGGAGATGCCATGTCTCACAACCGGTACAGGTCTCGCTGGCACTAACATTCATGTTGTATTGAAGGCGGCGCAGGAACACAGGGCCTTCCCGGACAGAAGGGAGAGGCAGGTAGGTTGTGCAAGCAAAAATGGCTCTTCCTGTTTGTATAAAACTGACGTCTGTTAAAGGCCTGTTTAATTAAAAAGAAATCATTTACTGCTGTAAATGGGCTAAGCCAATCCACTTCAACGGAGCTGTGCTGATTTACAGCTCATGTCAACCAGCCCTTAAAGTTTAATTTAAATGAAAGAACCCATCAGCAAAGAAACCTCATTTATCCCAATCCCCAAGGAAGAGTATCAGGAAAAGTGACAGTCTTATTCTCGCTCTTCTCCCTTGACCCTCCCTCCATCCCCTCCCCACAGCTGATGTGCTGGTTACAGATCCTAGCCTTGACTCTCCTCTTGCAAACTATCTGTTGGGTAGTTCCACTGAATCCAGTGCGGCTGCGTTTCAGTAAATGAGGAGGAAAAGGAAGGATCTTTACTCTATACAGTAATAGACTTCAGAGGCAGGAGACCCCACTGTGATCATTAAAACTGAAGTCCTCCATAATATAAGCTATAACATTTCATCCAGTGAGTCCCTGTGTAAGTCGTGATGCACCCTTGTGTGACACTGGTTTCACCCTGCTGAAGAAGCAGCAGCATGAAACTGAAATAACACCGTGTTGAACCAAAGGCCCCTTTTTTCAACTTCTAATTTCATTTCTTCTTTCCTCGCAAGATCATTGAGTCCAGCTCCCTGTCCCAGGGGCAGGAAGTCGGCTGGGGTCAAAGGATCTCAGCAAGATAAGCATCCAACTGTTTCTTAAAAGAGCCCAGAGTAGGTGCTTGCACCACCTCTCAGAGGAGTCTCTTCTGGGCCTTGGGGGCTCAGACAGTAAAGAAGTTTTTCTTCATGTCCAGCCTAAAATGGT
>JAGPOW010003685.1:21392179-21414020 GCA_030014935.1 Caiman crocodilus
TGCCTGGGGTGAGCACAACTGCAGCCATACTGAGGATGCCGGTGTTGAATGCAGCTAAGAGAAGCACTACAAAGTGCACTCTGATGGAAACCGTCTTTGATGATTTTGTGGCATATCTATTATGACACGCAGTACAGGCCGGAACTTAATTCTTGGACTCTGCATTATATCTTGGCTTCTTTACCTGACAATATTTACCAATGAGGCACATAATTGTTCCATAAATTGGTAACAACTACCTGGCCACAAGAGACTCAGCTGCTGCAAAAAAAGCAGAGAATTCAGGAATAAAATACTCAGCTAGTGCATGTACTTCATAGCTCTCCAAATAACCTGCCTCAGACTCCAAAAAGCTCATGTTATTCCAGAAAAGGATGGTCGCAAGTTAAAGGCCAGAAATAGGAGTGTAGAGAGATACCACTGCCCCAGGTCTACCAGAACCCTCCTTTGTGACCTCAGGCAAATCATTTAACCCGTCGCTTACATCCCCAACCTAGTAAAGGAATAGTGGCTCTCTGGAGAGATTACTTTTTATAATATTCAAAAGGACTTCCAGATCTTCTGAGATAAGATGCCACGGAGAAATAAAGCAGGTGCATATACTAGCAAGAGTAACACTCAGGCAGGAAGTGGTTAACAATTAAGCTTAAGAACTGCAAATAATTCTCCCATCTGTGAACATAACACACGGCTTCCATCCTTACGGCATGTGTTATACAGAGCCACGGCTGAGACGGCAACTTTTATTTCTGATGAGAGCTTTCTCTCAAAGACCTCTATAAATATGAAGCCTAGAACATGTTGGATGGCCTGTGTGTTAGGTACACTGCAGGTTGTTTATAACCACTTTGCTTTAAAGAAAAATAAGTTTTCAAGAAATGCTTTCCTGCGCTTATTGTTAAAACTTGCAAGCATCTTTCTTCAACGCCGTAATATGGATTAACATAGAAAGGAAAGCCGCTCCAGGCAGCGTTGTGGAGGCTTGATTACAAAGGCAGCATTGATTCTAAGAAGAGTAAGGGAGAGGCCTACATTTTGTAATGTTATGTCATATAAATGAAGCTGCTTACACTATTTACAATAAAGGAAACAATGAACAGTATCTGTCTTCTTATTTTAGCAGGTACCTACATGGGCTTTCTCTGATCTTGCTTCTTAATGGGATGTGGGATGGGAGGTCTGTCAAAATTCTCAGGCTAGACTATGAGGTCTTTGCTTAATTTGTACTCAGTCAAAATTTCCATTAAAGACTAAGGTTTGGTAGATCTGCCGCACCGATTCAGAATATTAAAGTTGTCATATCCAACGTTTGAAAGTCATTCAGGAGTTTCTGCCTCTGGGGAATGATATCGCCATACTCATCGCCATACTCACACTCACCACCCTCTACACTTCCCACTCACCACTATGAAATCTGCATGTCTTACAGGTTTTTATGATCTAAACATGGCTTGCATTGGTTTTTACCTACGCCCAGGCCTTGCTACATGTTTCCGTGTGTAACACCCATCTGTGAGTCAGAATGATGAGGGCGGCAATCGACTGCTGTGCTGGTGGATAGGTCAGAGACCTCTGTTGACACACAATATCTGATGACCCAATGAATCCTATCAGTGGCAAGAGGCAACAGTAGTTTATTTAAGGGTGGAAGTGATGGCATTCTTCATGAATTTAGTTTACCTTCCTCTCTTGAAAAACTGATGAATGTGGCTTCTATTTGCACAGTTAGTTCTTGCTTTCCCCAGGTGCTTTTCTAGTTCTTGTTCCTCCAACTCCCACACTTACTTCGTGTTTTCTTCATGGTAGAACTTAAAATGGTTGAAGTTAAGAAAATTCACAGATCTGAACTTCCCACTTTGCAACACATGCCTTACCCAGAGCTCAACTTGGATTCAAACTTTCACACAGGCATGCCAAGCGGAAAGCCTGGCTGCTAGTTTCACGTCCCACTCCAACTGCAGCTATGACAGTGGGGGCTGTTAAGTCCTGTGAATCTCCACCAAGAAAGCTAAGGCATCAGAAGTGCAGTATATTGTGTTTATATTGGAAAAAAAAACCCCACACTTTTAGTGGTTTCGCTTGGGATGGAGGGATACTATATCAGTGCAAAACACAATGCTGCTGAGGGAGGGAGAGTTGTTATACCAGTACAAAACACTACTTTTCTGATATAGCTCTATCCACACTAAAAGCACTTGGCCGGTACAGTACACTGATACTTGTATTCCTGCAAAGAATGCCTAAAATCAACCTAGCATCATTTCTCTACAAAGTCCTTTCACCTCTAACTTCCAGGGTGCAGAGAAATAATTAAACGGGAATAAATCCTGTCATTTAGGCAGGCAGTGAGACCTAGGTCTAGGAAACTATAATAACAGTCTTTGCTTTGGACTATGATGAAAAGAACCATTTCTATCCTCCGGCATTCTCCCTTCTTTAGACTTTCTGGTTGAAGGCACAATTGGTGGCACTTTTAAGATTGAATAACGTATAGGAGGAGGAGGAAGAAGAGGAGTTATTTATATTATTGCAGTATCCAGGAATCCTAGCAGCTTTTGTTTAAAAACAAAAGTTTAAAAACAACAGCAAGCGTGGCAGGTAGCACTTACTGGGTTGAGGTTCTTCTGCTTCCATCACTGTAGGTTTGTTGAGTTTACTACCAAAAAAGGTCCTCTGAGGATATTCCTCGAGGGCATCCTGTGCGAGCGCTTGCTCTGCAGGCTGCTCCAGGCTTACTGTGGGCTGAAGCAGGCTGATCGCAGCCAGATCCAGGGAACCCTCCTGCAAAGCCTCCTCCTACTTTCTTCTCCAATTCATGGGGTCCCACCGTAAAAGAAAAGGGTTGTAAGAAGTGGTCAGTTTAGAGCTTGAGCACTTTGCCATGCTATGCATAGCCAGGACACACTGCAAGATCTTAGGCTAGTGTCCTTAGCCTTGCCACTGAGTCACTAGGTTAGCTCTTAGTCCTTCCCGTCCTGTGCCTACCCCCAGCTAAGCTGCTTCAAGATGACGCGATGTACCTTGCTCTTACTGCACCTGCAATCACAATTCCTGCAATACATGCCCAGTAGGTGTTTGTGTATGCTCACTAGGATGGCTAGCTCCATGTTAGGGGCATAGTCTTTGCTTGGGAGAGAGGGAGCTGTTATAGCAATCCGTAAGGAAAATGAGGGGGTTTCCCTCACACAGGGCAATATGAAGTGCCTCTTAGTATTTATAGAGTAAAGTGGCAGAGGGGAAGTGTGCAGAAGACTGGGGATAGGAACTGTGGGAATCCCCCCTGCCTTGTTCCCTGAGCGCCCCCCAGCCCCAGGGCTGCCAGTGAGTCCCAGGGGTTTGGGGTTTTTTTTCTTAAAGGGGTGGAGCTGGCCAAGTGGGGCACCCGTGGGAAAGGCTGGGGGAGCAGGGGACTCATGTAGAGCCCCCCCATGAAGCATGGGGCAGTGAGGGGCAGCAGGGATCGCCCCCTGCCCAGCAGCACCCAGTAAGCACCGGGGCTTTTTTTTAAAGTATGGAGCTGGGGTGGGTGGGGGCAGCCATGGGGGGGCTGCGGGAGCGGCCAGGGGTTGTACCCTGTGGCAGTATAGTGCACGTTGGTGCACCTCTATCCTGCCTCATAACTAGTATTACAATAAATATTTTATTGGGATTACTGTGCTAGGATAAAATAGAGCGAGCTGGGAAACTGAAGTTTAGTTCCTCGATGTTTTTTAAGTTTTCAAAGTTGTTTCCATCCCAAATCTGGATGAAAGCCCCAAAATCTCAACATTTTGTGCAGAACTGGTTGGCTTCAGAAACACCAAAAACAAAATGAAAATCAGACCACGCAGTGAAATGCTGGGAGCTAAGGAGGAGCAGGTAGGAAGAGCACTGGTCTGGAAAGTGAGGCATATTTTTAAATGATATAAGTATTCTTTCATTTGAATGATCTGGGGTTTTGCTGCCTTTTTTTAACATGTGTCATTCGATTTCACATATAAGCAGTGGCAATGCGCGGAGGGTGCACAAGGGTGCACGTGCACCTCCTGAGAGCATAAGTGCACCCCCTGATCAGCCACGCTCGCCGCTTAGGCGATGGGCAGAAGTGGTTGCAACCACTCCCGGATGCGGCTGCAATGATCAGCCATGGGGGAACTCCCTCCGGGCACTGTGATCTGCCACAGGGGACACCTCCCGCCAGGCTGCAAGATCAACTGCAGGGGACGGGTCATGGCGGGGCTACCCAGCAGTGCAGTAAATTCGCCTATTATGCCCTAATTGCCATGCATATGTAGATGGTGATGCTTTAGTGCACAGCAAATTAGTCTACAGCACAGTAAAATGTCTCATGTAGATGCACCCACTGTGTAAAAAAGAAAAAAACGTTGCTAAGACATTCTGCGGTACCGGAAAGAAGAGAGGCCAGCTCTAATATGGAACGTAAATGAAGCTTCACATTTATCTGAAAGGGTATTGAGAGTGAATGAGCCACCGTGTTCACATGATTTTTAAGTGTTTTATACCTGCACAGCCAAGAAAGTGAATTTCCCATAATAACCCCTCCCTTTGGTGAAGGGGCTGACTGCATTCAGCACCACTTCACATGGGTCATCGTTAAATGGACAATGAAGGTGAAACTCAAAGTGAAACTAAAGAAAAATCTAGTAGGAACATGCAATATGTGGCAAACCCTTGCTCTCTCGTTGCGGGTAGTAACATATGCTCAACTAAGCAGAATTTCTGATCGGAAGAGTTGCAGATCTGTTCAAATATCTCTCTTCCTCTTCCTTACTCCTCCGGGGGCTGACTTTACAATTCCTTTTCCTGAACCCCTGTAAGTCTGTTGCAGGTTTCCAGCAGCCTAAATTGTGTGGAAATCCACGGGACCATGCAGCCCTTCACAGCTCTCTTTCCCCGGGAACAGAGTCCCAAGGCAGATTCATTACAAGGGCTGCTTAATTAATACTAGATTTAAGAAAGGGACCCATCAAGTACGGGAACAGGCTACCCAGGAAGGTTGTGGACGCTTTTAAGACCCCACCAGACAAAGCCTTAACTTGGATGAGACACTAGATGACCCTTCCAACCCTCATTTGCCATGAGTCTGTGATTCCAAGTGTATAGTGTACTTCTACAACAAGGACCAGAGAGCTTTGCCTCCAAGTGTCTTGTGCAAGGATTCAATTTCAGCCCCCTACACCTTACTACTTATTACGGTATAATGAACTCTAAAATAAAAACCTGTGCAACATGGGGCCCCGGACTTGGCAATCACATGGTTTGTAGCGCCCTAAAGCTACGTCTGCAGGGAATATTTATAGAATGACTTGATCGTACAAAGATGTACTCTCCAGTCTAATACAATGCTCTCCTGCAGTTGACTCCCTGGCATCCTTGGCCCATGTAAATCTAGGTGTGTTAATTTACACGTGGCAAGTATCTCATTTACCCTGGCAAGCTGCACTCTGGAAGGTTTGATCAAATGTGCCAAGGCTAGGCCAAACTTTCTAGTGGTGTCAGAAGATGCAACACTAATTAATTCAGCTGAGTTAAATCCCCCACTTCGGCTTCTTGAGCTCTTTTCACATGCTCCTATTCCAAGGGCGAGACTCTTGCCAGTAGTTAATTGTTCGACAATAGCTTTCATGCCTACGGAACAGAAGTCTGATGTTAAAATGATCCCTGCATCTTCAGAGCTATCTATGGAGATCTTTAAGCAGCTTAGCTCTCTCTCCCACTGTCATAATATTAACACGAAGAATTTACAAGTGCACTGATTCAGGAAGCCTGGACTCGTGCCATGTTTGCACCCGTGTAAATATAAAAGGAGTGGATAAACAGCTTTTTCCCCTTCCACCAATGCAACTCACTACACTCAGGCGTAGGCTTACCCTGGGATAAATCAAGGGGAAACCTATGATATAATTTACATCATAATGTAACTGTGATATAATTTACATAATTTACATTAGCATAAATGTTGCTTGTCCACAGTTATCCTGTGACTAGCTGTTTGCTTAGTGCATACAAGCTATTGACAGCTCTTCTGCCATCAGTGGCGAAACCCCAGAATAACTATTTTTTATGGCAGCTACTCCAGAAACATGGGCATTTCTCTCTGCTCTTGGAAACCAGTGTAATCTATACAGGTTTCCCTCCTTCTATGCTGTACATGCGTTCCCAAGAACGGTGCATAAATCGGATTCACATAATGCAAACCCACTTTGCAATGTAACAAATAGGCATAGGTTCCCGAGGTGGTGAGGGAGAGAGTGAGGCTGGGACTAGGGAAGCGGGGGGGGAGGGGTCGGGGGAAGCCACTCCTGGGGCTGCACAAGGCAGCAGAGGGAACAGAGCCGCACTCACCACCGCCCCGGCTGCAGCAGCCCCAGGAGCAGCCCACACCAGCTGCCTGAAGCCGCTAGGCCGCACCATGCTCCACCTGTCCCCACTCACCTCTGCTCCGGGGCTGTGCCATCCAAAATAAGTCACTGAAATTTCATCACCGGGGGTTTGTGTTTCTGTGCTACTTGCCTGCTGGATAGCCAATGTAGGCAAATGATCTTCTGATTGCTTAATCATCACCAATATGACCAGTTGTAGCCGGGTGCCTTCCAGGGATGGCCATGAAGCCCCTGGAGCCCTGTCTGCCCTTGCTCACTCTGCTCACTGTGGGCAGTCACCATTTCTATCACCCACCATGTCTTGTTGTAACTATTTTTTTTATGAGGGAGGTTGTCCCAAGGCTTTCCACTCTTCTCTCACTCATGAGACCACCAGGCATCTGTAGTCCCCACCTCAGGAGCTAATTGAACGGCTCCAATCCACCCTACACCATACCCCATACCTTGTAGGTGTTATCACACTCTGATCTCAACACACTCAGCCCCTCTCTCTGGGCTCCTAGACCCTCTCTGGGTCCCCAGGAACCTCCTCTACCCCTTAGTTCCTTCCCAAACCTCCAGATCTACTCTCCCTGCTGGCTTTCAGGAGCTGCTGATGTTTCCTCCACTGCCTCCAAGATCTTACTGCCTTCACACTGCAGGTCTGGGACTTATATCTTCCTAAACTCAGGTGAGGCCCTAAGGGCCCTGCCACACTGGTACTCAAGAGAGCCTAGTGGTTGGATGTCTAACTCTCACTGATTTTAAAATCCCTTAAAGACCCGGGTCCTAATATCTTCCTCATCTTCCACTTCCCATCTGTAATATACAGATAAAGTCACTTCTTTACATCACAGGGTGCCATGCAGATAAATATGTTAGCAACTGGGAGGGAGTCAGATACCATGGGAAAGGAAAAGTAGGTAGTGGTGTGACAGTATGGAAGCTCCATCTAAACTAGAGACGCGTGAACCCTGCAAATGAAACAACTGCTCACCACCTTTGCCTATTTTTTACAGTTATTTTTTTCTTAAGTTCTGTGTTTCTCCTTTTCTAATGTCCCACCAGCCCTGGAAAACAAACAACGTGTGCAAATACCAGAAGAGAAGCTAAACTCATCAATTTGCTGCAAAGCGGGGAATGGAAGTACCAGACATGCAAAGCTAGGAAGTTCATTCAAAGGCTGCTAATCCTAATTTGCACAAGCAGGAGCACTGGCTACATCATGGGTGGGCAATTATTTGGGCCTGAGGGCCACTTAGAGAGTTTTGGCGAGCTGTCACGGGCTGGGTCAGCACCCTGCCCACCCCTCTGCCATGCCAGGTCAGTAGCCACTCCCGCCACCCCTACATCTGCCCACAACAACTAACCTAAATGGCTGGGTGGATGGGATAGGGCCATGGGCAGGCAAGGAGAGGCATCCCACCCCTGGATGCCATTCCCTGCCCGCCCACGCCATCCTGTCTGTCCAGCCCTGCAGCCTGCCTGTGCGGGTCCCAGCTCAGTCTCCATTTAGTCTCCACTACATTGTGACCCTTTGATTTCAGGGCACAAATATCTGAACAGGAGGGTTACAGCTGGTGTGAATCAGCATAAATTCCTACTGGTTTTACATATCAAAGGAAGGGGAGACATTCCAACTTTAAGACCCTGTGTTTCAATGACTGCCATGCTGATTCAGCATCCTAGGGCAGAAGTTTGATTCTTTTGATTCAAAACAATGTTCGGACAACAGCAAAGGTGGTAACTGCTTCTGAAATATTGGGCAGTAAAGCTTTGTATCAAATGAATGCTGGCACATTTTTTTGGTCCGTGATTAATGCAACCTGCAGTCTTTTTATTTCCTACTGACCAAGTAGAAAAATTGTTAAACTATAAAAAGTGGGGGGGGGGGAAGGCTGGCGGGTTCAGAAGCATTTCTTGATACACCTTTTCCTGTGGCAGAGTCAAGAAACTTTCATTTAGAGTTTCATCTGTGAAGCACGCAGATTTTGACATTCAAAACCAAGTGCAGCTGCATGCAAGCAGTTTAAAGGCTGCCATGCATCAGACCAGCGAGTTAGATTTAAAGCAAAAATGCTCCTTCTCAACACTAAGGGGAGCTCACGGGCCATGACCTGTTCTGAATAGAGATGTACTCTCCTTGTCAGAAAACTTTACTGGCAAGCTGGTAGAAACAGAGACTATGGTGATATGTTTATATATAAGTTGCCTTATTTCAAAAGCTTTCTTATTGGCCTTGTTTTCCAGTGTATTCATTCTCAGTCATTTCACTATATTTAGATGTCAAAGAAAGGCAATTTTCTTTATTCGGATTTTCCCTCCACCCAGATTTTTAAAAGTTCCTTAGGCCCGAATCAGCTCTCCCAAACGCCACTGGAAGAAAATTAAGTCAAACAGGGGCAATAAGTCAAAAGTGTAAACCTACACTGTTTTAAAAAATCCAGCCTTGAGCTGGACTGACTAACCTCACGAGGCGCCTTCCAGTCCTACTTTCCTATGATCCTGTGACTTATTCACTTAACAAAGATATTTCAGAAGAGTCAGGAGGGCTGGGGAAGACCAGGATTTCCTAAGTCCCAACCAGGTATCTTATAACGTCAATGATTCCTGCCGGAAAGTGGAGAGTCTTGCAGCTCTGATTGGTCCTGGGGGTCTCTGGGCTTTCGAGCGGGTGAAGTGGGAAGCCAAGGCCCGTCATCTCCTGCTAAAGCTACTCTATTTCTCAGTCAGGCTTACCAGCCCAGCTGGAATGCCATACTAGTCTGGCTGCACGTCCTACAGAGTAGCTCAGGGATCTCTGCACCGCACTGCACAGAAGTCAGCTTTGCTTTCCAATGGGGACCTC
Source organism: Caiman crocodilus (assembly GCA_030014935.1). Taxonomy (NCBI): domain Eukaryota; kingdom Metazoa; phylum Chordata; order Crocodylia; family Alligatoridae; genus Caiman; species Caiman crocodilus. The sequence continues at coordinate 21,401,390 of JAGPOW010003685.1, forward strand.
CAATCTTCCTTCCAGGATATGTGTGCAATGGAAGTCACACAAAACACAGGGGTCATTTACGTGGGCTTTCACGTCAATGTGCATTACATCTGGCTCCGAGAGAGACAGATGAGCTGCTGTCTTAGGGTACCTGCACACGGTGGGCTGCTATAATTGCACTCCCCCACTTAAGCCTAAAAGGATGTATGCGAAGAAATAGCGCCTATTCTGGTGTAACTTAAACTTGTAGAACTTAATCCTGATTCTTTCAGGGGTTATTCTCAACTGGATTGGGCAAAGATACTCCAGGGCACAGGTTTATATCACCTGTCCGCTCCTTTTCCACGCCAGTGTGATAATGATTGTCAGCTGACCAGGCTCTTAGTTGGAGCGAATTTCTAGCCACTTGCCTTTAGAGGAACAACCATTGATTTACACTGGGCAAACCAAGGCCAAAAATCAGAGCTTTGGTGGCTGACAGATGCTGTCACAACTTCATGGCAGTGATTTGTAAAGGGGGAAAACCCTGCACATAAGACCACCACCATCTGGCCTGGTTTGCTAATTCAGCCCAACCTGTCCAAACAACCAGCCCAGCCTCTGTTGGCCCGATGAGCAGGATGCCTCGCCAGACGACCACAGCACTCTGCATTCAGATGTTCTCAGCACTTCACATGTAGCTCAGCCCACCCTCCCAGAGCAGCAGATAGCATGAGCTATATATAATAACTAATAAGAAATTGGACGGCTCTACTTATCATCCCCTCCCAGCGCCAATTAAAAAGATTTAGTTAAACAGAATGCAATTACATTGTCATGGATAAAAGGGATACAATTAATTAAAAATGAATATTTTCCCCTAGGAATGTTGTTATTTCCAGATGTTCCCCATCCCCACCCTGATCACTTTTTACAATCTGAAACGAAGCAATTTTGGAATTTGATAGTGGCTGACTAGAAAGAAGTCCAAAGTTAAAGGGAGCAACGAGGCCAGCCCTTTTAACTCTCTCTTTCTCACACATACCTCAAAGCACTTGCTTCTTTGTGTCTTTCAAGCCTTAGGGGCACATGGATGAAGAATGAACCTTTTTAATGTGCATCGCCTTCTTAGGAACTCGTGTGCCAGTCCTGAAGCTGTTAGATAAAGCAGTGTGAAAGCGAGGGGGGTGACTTGGGCAGTAGCCCCAGGTGTCCTTTGGGGAAGTAGGGGAAATGCAAAAATAGCAGCTACTATGGCTGCCAGATGGCCATACCACTGCCACAGCAGTCTGGCAGCTCCCCCTGCCCCACATGCCGCTGCTGCTCAGGGAGCAAAGCTGCCCTGTTGCACCCCCGGGCTAGGGGCTTCTGCTAAGGGCAACGGAGCTACTCCGACACACAAGCTTCTGACCAAAGTACTCCAAGCACTGGTAGACACCTGGCATTCACTAAGCTGCGACCTGGAGCCAGCAGTGCATCCTTTATCACAGATCCCGGTCATTTTGTCAGGCAGGGTTGGAGGTCAACAGGCCAGCAGGAAGGGTCAGAGCAAGTAAAGAGGGAAACCATCTCAGCATTTAGTGGTGGGCGATGGTGGCTTCTGCTGGACCTTGTTATGCTTCTCTTTTTTTTTTTTTTCAAGTCAGCAATATCCTTTGTGGAGAGGGAAGTGGACAGTAGCCGAGAGAGGAAACATGCTACCGGGATGCAGTGACTGATGAGGACGGACGGTCTGCGCTGCTTGCCCCGGCCAATGGCGGAAATGAGTGAGGAGTGGGAGGACCGGCGAGAATCTGGCAAAGACCTTCAGCATCACGGGGCAGGAGTGGAAGAAGCAGACGCTGGGGACTAGAGAGGGTCAGCTGTGGGGGACACACTGCCTTGGAAGAGAGGGCCAACAGAGCCCAGGTGAAGGGGCAGCCTGGAAAAGAGAGAATTAGCAACTCCTGTCCTGCCTGCTAAATTCCACCCCGGCACCCGTACGCTCAGTCCCCTGGCAGCCCCACGGTTTAATCATGAGCTCTGAGGCAGGAGTCCTGGCTGAAGGTCTCTTGTGTGACAGCCTCTTCGAAAAGAAACACTAGAGTTTTCGTGAATGAAATAAGAAACCGAAGCTTGTCCAAGGAACCCAGCGTTACCTTTAGATTGCATTCGCCGCGTCTTATCGTGTCCCCACACTTCTTCAGCTTCCAATGAGCCAAACGCTGTAGAGATGGCAGGGTGAAGCTGCAAGTTTTGCCACTCCCAACGGGGTACGCTAGACTTGGGGGATGTGTGGCGGAGCAGGAAGCAATACGAGAGAAGCCTGCTGCCTGGAAGTTGTGACCTAAATCGACGGCAGAAGAAATTGTGAAAGGTGGGGACAATTAAACTCTCATCCTTCGCTTTCAGCATTGGAGTGAATCAGTCTTCACCCCTGTAGATTATATTGTTTGGACAGCCGACAAGCTACGGAGCAGCGCGGCGTCTCAGTCTCAAGGCTTTCTTCCCGACAGCAAGGTGGAGGAGCACTTGTTTCCCCCCTCGTGAAACCTGGCTTCTGTTCTGCAGCAAGAGGGGATCCCACGGCAAACGGTATTATGCGACACACCAGGCTCGGCTGATAACTGGCCTTTATTTACCCACTGCTCTGTCTTGCCACTAGCAGGACCTTCCAAATGCAAGAAACTATATATATGAGAACGTTATGATGAGCGGAAGTTTTTTCCCGTGGACATTGCAATTTTTGTACCTGCAGTGGAACCGGTATGAAACCCAAACCACGGAGAACGCAGACACCATTCAAAATAACCAGGGACTATGAGAAGCAAAATGTTTGCTGCCAAAAAAAAAGGTGTTTTGGATTGTACAACCTGGGGTTTCTGTTGAATGCGTCCAGGGAATAGCAATAACTCTGCCGTGGCAGCCTGAGCTAGCTCTAAAATGCAAGAGAAAGGCAATTACATTTGGCTCACAGCTAAAAAGTTGATCTGTCTGGGTTTTTTGGAAGTATGCTAAAACTGTAATATTAAATGTCAAGTGTAATGATGACTTCTCCTGCTCGCATTAGAAACAGTTAGAGGTAAAAAATGTACTACGCATGCTGAGCCTGCCTAAAGGTTAAAATCATCCCATAATAAACGGCGTAATAATTTCCATCCATCTCTTCTAGACTCCTATTGTTTGTGAACCTGAATTAAGATCATATCAGTAAAATGCTGTAGGAACTTGTTCAGGCTTAAAGGCTTTCTACTCATCCCATTCAGATAAATGTGACAGTGGAACAGGGCAGCTGGCCGCAAAATCTCATTTCGTTCGGCCCCCTCCATATTAATTACCTTCAGCAGCCAACACCAGTGTTTAGAGCTAGTAGGTATATGCCTTGGTAGCTGTCCTCATATATGTCCCCGTTCTTCCGCCAGCATTCGCTGCCTGCAACCAGTTCATTGCTTGAGGTCTTGTTGCTTAACATGACCAAACCTACTTCCTTTCAACCTATATAAATGTGTATCTGTCTGTGCAATTATAAACGTGTCTGCATCCTCCCATGCTTGGTGAAAAATAAGAGTGCTCTCAACAAAGTCCACAAAATGCATAGGCAGATAAGAACTATTAGGGCAAGATCTTTGGCCCCGGCCCCCTAGACTGTTTCTTCCTGATCTGGTTTAGCCTTGGATTTGCAAAAGCAGCCAGCTAGAGATGCTCCTGGAAAGATCCCTGGGTGGAGAAGAGCTGGTAGTCTTTGGTATAGGGGCCAGGAAAGCGTGCCTAAAAGAAAGAAAGCTGTATCTTAACATAATGGCCGTTTCAGATTCACGGTCTCATGCTCCAGATTCTTAAACACTTATATGTAAAGATTTCTAAATATCAATGGCTCTGCTGATTTCAGTGGGACCGTTCACAGGTGCAAAGTTACCCGCAGGTATAAATCTTTGCTGGACCAGTGACCACATCTGCATGTTATCTGCATAGCGCTACGTCCGGTCAACGTAAGCTTTCTGAGAAGTAAACGGTGGCAACACATGGTGCCTCGTCCTTCTCTTACTAGTTACCTAAATATCAGGGAACAGAGTAAAACTGACTCGCTGACATGAAAAGCCCAGCATCAGTGTGTTTGAAGTCCTATGCGAAAGGCCCTAGCATCTAAAACAACCAGGCATTCAATTCACACAACAAATCTCCTTCCTCTCTCGACAGCCAGACAAATTCTGCTTGCGGCCACCCTGGCGTAGACACGGTGTAAAACCTAGGGAAGTCATTTATTCTGAGATGACCCAGAGCTGAGTTTAGCACAAATCCTTAAGCCAAATGTTACCTGTGACTCCGACTGGTTATATATTTTATTTGAATATTTATCTTTTTCAAATCGGACTTAAAATCTATAAGTAATTAGTTATTGTACTGGCTACAGTATTGCCAAATGCTTCCCTTAATTTTTTATTCAGACAATGAGTTATAACTCTGAACTCATTCCAGTCACACCAACCTTCAAAGGTCTAAATGAGGAGGGGGGTGGGAGTTAAATGCCTTAATATCTCTGAGTTTTGCAAAGATACTAGAGGATTTGCTGAGGGATTCTCTGTAGGAGGAAGAAAGAGTTTTGTAAGCAAACAGAATAACTTGTATCTACAGTTCAAAAGGGAGCCAGCATCAAAATGCAGATTATTTAGATGGAAGCACGCTAAATCAGTGCTGTTCAATGGCTGCCTTTGTCTTTTGAGTCTGAGGTTAAAACTAGTTCAGAAAAAATATGAAGGCCTAGTCCTCGCCTTTGTTGGTGTTAAATGAATGTTAACAATGCAACTCCCAGTGTAAAAAAAAAAAATTGCACTAATTACTGTTTGGAAAAAGAAAACACCTGAGGACAAAAGCTATAAAGTACATTTTGGATGATCTAAATGCCAGCGTCCTCTTCCACATGGGATAGGAAAAAACTCTTCTGGGAGCATTTAAGGCTACTTTATACAAATACTAACAAACAAGCTCTAGCAGGAATGGTTTTGTTGAGGACAGCCAATAATACACAGTACAAGGAAGCTGTTTAACCCTTGTCTCTGCCATAGGAAATCCTACTGGACTCAGTAGAAGCCCCATGCAGAGGACTTGTAGTACTGAGCCATAAATAATTCAAGATGTGAATTTTTTCCCCATAAATAGCTGCAACTGCACATAAATGCATGGTTAGCCTGGCCTCTTCTGATAACGTGCCAAATATCACATTGTGGAATTAGGCAGACTTTTTACTCAAAGAAATTGCAAAATTGCAACCAACATCCATAGATTTCAATAGGACTAAAGACTACTATCGTCATTAAGTCTGACTTTCTGCAGAATGCATGCAAGAGACTTCATCCCATCATTTCTGCACCAAGCCCCTAACTTTTGAATGAGCCATCACCTTTCTTCTAGAAAGATGCCTCATCTCGTGTAGAAGATTGAGTGGCGGAGGATCCACCACGTTCCTGGGCAAGCTGTTTCAGGTTAAATTAGCTTCACAGTATGGGCGCTGTATTGTCTGTCGGCGTTTCGTAGGCTTTCCGTCCTTGATTTTGTTACGTACTTTTCCATTAAGGAGCTTTTGACTATCAGAAATTGCCTCCCTGTGTGAACATTTGTAGGCAGTTACAAAGACATCTCATGACCTTCTCTTGGATAAACTAAATAGATTGACTGTCCTTTGCTTCTCACTGCAAGGAATGACTTCCAGACCTCCAATCGTTCTAGTAATCCTTTCCTGAACGTTTTGTCATTTTTCACCATCCTTTTTCTTTCACTAGTTTCTTTCTTAGTGTTTTTCAAAGTCTAAAGGGTCCAAATGAAGTCCAGGAAAAAGTCGAGGTTTTCTTAATGTATACCAACCCTTCTTGAAAAGGACAGCATTAACATTTTAGAAAAGCCATAATAATATATTATTAATATATGATATTGATATGTTTTGTATTCCTGAGGTGGAGAGGTGCTTCAATCCCTGCCGGAGTCAGAGGCAATAGGATATGCATAGCACCCGGAGATTTGGGCGTAGCAGATTCTGTTCGCTTCTACTTGTGTTCAAGCTGCGAAGGCAATTTATTTGACAGAAATTGTTACTACAGCCTTCACTCGTGAAGAGTTCCCATCATGATCTTTTGATCCAAATCTTGTCTCACACCACTTTACACCCTGCCGTTCACATCATTCAGACAGAGACACTAAGTTTAAAGTGAGATCCTACTGGTATCCAGCTTCTCCAGGGGTTCCCAGTAGAAGTGGAGTGTACTTGGGTCCTTACCAGAAAATCTTGGTTATGGGCCTGTCCCTGGGTTAAAATGATGAGAGCAAGTCCCACTAGTCCTCTGTGAATGTATAATCATTACTCACCTCCAAGGGCTGCAGGGTCAGGGTCACAGGACTAAGAGATGAAGTACATTTTCCAGACCCAGGTAAAAACTGGTGATCCAGCTTCAGGTGCTATAATGTTTCTCTAAGAACAAGTAGGGAGAGGCTCCTGCAGGGAAGCTGGAAGGGGGAAAATAACTCTGCCTCCACAAATCTATTTATCCCAATCAACTTTTAAATGAAGTGTCTACTTTATGCTACAAAGGGGGTTTGCCGCTACTAACAAGGTAGAAAGGGGAGAACACCATTTTCTTGTTTCCCAGGACAAAAATAACACTAACAGCAAGCAAAACAGCCCACCCTTAACCGATGGCAACAAAAAAACCCCTCCTCTATTAGAAAGATCTATTCTTGGTTTTCCTGCGGGAGAGCTTTCAGTTTTGGCATGCACACGAATGCGAGTTGGGGGTGGGAAGAAAACAAAGATCTTTTGTTGTGATGGCCACTGCCACAAAGGTGCTCGGAGGCAGCATGACTTTCCAGCCCTTGGATCAGAATATGCAAAAGCATAAAACCCCAACTTTTTCAACATTTCATTGCCCCGAGCAACTCACTGCCACATGCCATTACGTCCCTGGATGTCATCTGGGACCAGCCCCAGAGTGACATGACATGACCCAATGCAACCAGACACAGGGCATGGAGGGTTTAAAAATAAAAAGTCCAATCCCTGGTAAACATGTGGGGTTCTGCTCTGCCCTCGGTGACGCAGCGACAGCACCCACTGACTCCAAGGCAAGGCCCATGGGCAGGATTGAGAGCAGAACGCGAGTCTCTGGATGTCAGACTGCACATTTCAGCCACGTCTTCAGCTGGGGTGTGTGGACATTGCTCCCCTGATGTCAAGGGAGTTACGTTAAGCGACACCAGTTAAGTTCTCCTTCTGTTGTTATTGTACCCAGGCTTCTGTGAGGCTGCTTGGCTCACATTAGCTATATAAAACCATTATAATTACGTGTCAAGTGCACTTCAATTATAGGCATATTTTATAAGCTCCAATCCACTCTTGCTTCCCAAGTATCCTTTATTATAAAATTATAGCAGCATTTCACCAGGGTGGATGCACTTCTGTGATTCCTGTGAATGTAAATACCAGCTATGGGGCAAATCCATAGCTGCTTAGAAATCAATCCCTTTTTACAACAATTGAAAACCAAGTCCTACGGACTCATAGGGCTAATCCTATGAGTTACTCAATACATATCAACAGGAAGCAAACGGAGGTTTCAGCAGGCTGCCCCTATGAAATCTATAGCCTTCCTCTTGTCACAAGCTGAGCACAGGGGTCCAAAACCTCCGGTCGGATCAGCTGAGGCCTCTGCAATGCAATGGGCTAACTTGCATTATGACTAGCCTCATATTAATTAAGCCAGTTTCCATATTTGCTTCTCCCATTATTCATGCTGCTGATGCATATAATTCAGGTACTTAAGTATTTTGTTGAACATTTAAGCTAGGTGCTTAGGGAGCTAAATGACCTTACTTATGGATGCAGAAAGAGAGACCCAATTAAGGGCCAATTAGAAAACACGTTCCCAATGAAAGATCTCAAAAGCCTTAATCCATTCAACTGCAGACTGATCCTCATTCTCACGGCATAATCCTTGATCCCACTTGAACTCCCCTATAAAAGCAAGCAGCCGAAACTTCCTGGCCAAACAAAAGCCATGGACTCTCATGATAGAAAGTGTACTGGCTGCAGAAGCGCAACATTACATATGCCAGCGGATCCCTTTCCCCGGAAAAAGGCTGGAGTTATCCAACATCCCCAGCTAAGCAGGGAAGCATCGGGCAAGAAGGAGGTAGAGAGGCAGGTATAGGGCACTGGGAAGACATAGGCCAAGTATCAGTGTTACAGTGATGGGCAGAGCCAACCCACCCTGCTGACAACTCTGGGCAGTAGAGTTCAGGGGAGCAGCATTTCTAGAGCAATATGTAAGCGGCCAGCACAGTCAGCTATGCACGTGTGTAAGTGGGGGAAGCAAAGTATCCACGTCAGTGCTGGGGATGGGGAGGGGAAAAGGAAACGGCGAGATGCAGTTGCCTCTGCTGATGCAGAGTACAATGAGTCTCCACCTCACTGCTCCTGCAGGCAGGCGTCCAGGGCAGAGTGCTGGAGTGTCTTTGTTTCACACTAAGTGGGCTTTTACTTTGGGCATCCTAAGCTTCCCCGTAAGTGTTTCAAGTCACTCTGAGGCAGCGTTCTGCTCTTTGGGTAGCTCACTGCAGTTAATTCACTCTTACAAGAAATCCAATTTCAGCTCTTATTCTCCTTGAAAATGCCCTGGCTGTCCTGAGCCAAGCGCACCTTGTCCATCACTCGGAATGACTCCCGTTTCCGTCAGCTGTTTGCAATCCACAAAACAGCAGCTACGGCCAAAGCTGACAACGATTTCTAGATTCCTGGTGACGTTAATGCCTTCCCCTTCCCATCTTGTCATAACCCACTTACAGGGATTACTTTCAGATTAGGGACCCTTGCAAATCCTGTAGCATTGCCCCCTTTTTTCTAGCCATGCCCCAGAGCAGAGCCATCTGGAATAAACTTTAGTTAAACTCTGCTGTAAGTCTGCTGTCTGACTTAAACCTAAAGGAATATGTACAAAGAGTACCCTCATCTGCAAGGCGTAACTCCAGGGCTGGGAAAGGAGGGAGCAGACGAGCAGTGAAGGGGAAGACGCCACACTCCACCTTATGACCACGTAAGTAATGGGTACAGTGACTTCTCTTCTCCCTGCTTCTGCTTCAGCCCTCCTGTTCAGCCGTACAAGCACACCCCACCTCACCATCCCCAAGCCCTGACATCTGAGCACGGCCTTGTGCCAAGGGAGGGGAGGAGCGTGGGGTGTGGCACAACATTTTAAAAAGGATTTAAAGCTTTAAGTCTTTGTGTTTCCATGACTTAATGTACCAATCTACTGATAGTGCTGTACCAATGTACTTAATGTACCAATCTAGTGCATATCTGGCAACCCATGGTTGCCAAACTTTCAGTCACTTTCAAATGAGATCTTCCCAGCTACGATTATTCAAATACATCAGTCCTACCTAGCAAATAAACTAGCAGAGAGAAAGAAAAAGAGACTCTTACTTGGCTTGACAAAACATCAAAGCACACTTCTCCCCAGCCAATAAAATAAAGAAGAAAGGGCGTTCATGATAGGCTAAGAAAAGATAGTTTAACTGTAAATAATATGAATAAAGAGACCACTCACCATTAGATCGAACAGATCCTCAGCCAATACGCATAAAGCTCAGCTCCACTGAGATCAAGCTGGTTTACAGCATCGAGGTACTTTTTTCTAAATGAGCTGAAACCTCCAAGTCAGTTTGGGAGTCCTTTTCAGAGCTCTCCCGTAGCCCTTGCTGCAGCCTGGAAAACCTGTAGCTATAGGAAAGGAGCTACTGCAATCCCAGTAGGCTTTCGCCAGAATTGAAATTAAACAACTAATTGTTCCAAATGAAATCTGGAGATAGCTTTAAATATATGCAGGCAGATTACGGAGCTTGGCAAAACTTTCCAAATGTCAGTGGTATGAATGGAGCGCTCCACTGATTTTTGAAGGAGAAACAGCAACAGTTTCTAAATATTGGGAAGAAGACAAAAACCAGTCTGTTTTTGAAAAAAGAAATCCCAGCATTGTTGCTGTTGCCTCCATTACCAGCTGTCCCAGACTCACTGTTACTCTCGGACTGCTTCACACCTTGCATGTGCAAGCGCAGTGGTGCATGTTTTTTTGGTCCTGTGGGCCAAATGAATGGTGTGGGGCCAGTCCGCACCCTGCACCACCCCTGTGCACCAGCTTCGGGCCCTGGGGCTTCCCACCATCTCCACCTGGCCACCACACACTGGGATCAGGGCCTGCGCCACTCTGCATACCCAATCTAGCAATGGATCCACGGGAAACCCTGCAGGCCAGATGACACGACACCAAGCGTGAGATCTGCAAGCCAAGGGGGGTCGAGCACCCCGGGTCTAGCGAGTCCAGCCCATGACATTGCAACCCTTGTCGGTCATAGAAGGCTTCAAGGAACAAAGATACTTTATTAACCTTTGAGTGAAAGAGTGAAATTGTCACTGGGAAATAAATAGGAGCGGAAAAAAAAGTTTGAAAATACACTAGTGATTGCAACAAAATAGTTTTGCACATATCCTTGCATGATGTTTAAATCCGAGTCTAATAAACCTCAGCAATCTAGTGGAAGGTAATAGATAGAGCTCTGTATTTTCACGACACGCATAATCCCCGTTTACATAAGTATGATTCAAAGCCATTCCTGTATCACTGTTAATCGACCCATCGTTTTACCCTTCCTTTTTTAATTAAAGTGCTTTTCATAATGCTTGCCAGCGTCCATCTGCAGAATGCCATGTTGCTGCATCCGCTCACAAAGGTATCAAGAAGTAGGGTTTTGTTAATGCACCAGAAGCAAGAAGAGCTGTTACTCCCGCCTGTTACTTCTCTTCTTCCCACTTCCCTTTTCTTTGAAAGAGAAAGCCGGGAATTGCTGAAATTCTGATCTGAACTCTTCAGCCAGACTGTGGGTAGCAAACTGTGGCTGCATTTACTTTGTTCCTAATGAACGAACGACCCAAGAACAATTTTGAAATGATTATACCATGGCTCATTACATCTCTAACTTTAATAGTTGCTGCAACGTGCTGTACTCACAAGAGGAGCTTGTGCCTGCAGAGCTGGAAGTAGACGCTTCTGCCTCGTTCTCCAAGGCTGTTCATTGAAATTCATCCCACTCGATGTGCAACTTTAAATATGACTTCAGCTGGAAGTCAGGTGCTTAATAATATGTGCTTACATGATCTGCTGGACCAGGGCCCGAATAATGCATTTGGCAGATAGATGGAAAATAAAAACAAGCACGCTCCAGAAAGAGAAGGAAACCCTGGGTTACAGGCGCACAATGACATGGTTCCTCCATTCACTTTTGAAAGGTCAACACACTTATTTGTAGAGACAACACTAGAGAAGTGTCATTACGGAGTACTTTGAATGAATCAAGGGTAGGGCACTGGCAGACATTTGGTTTTGAAAGGGAAAAGGAGCAAGGTAGAAAAAGTGAGGTAGAGACGAATGAGGTAGTCAGGCTGGACTGAGTATAGGGAGGAATGAGAAAGCAAGCCAAGTTACAGCGAGTTGATGCAAAGCTTTAAAAGCGGGGCAAAATGCTTGAATTTGCTACATCACCCAGTGAGGTGGGAAGAAGAAATGGCTGGGGGAGCGGGCAAAATATAACGGAAATCAATTGGCACAAAGGGCAGCTAATATATAAATACACCTGCATAAGTAGCATATCTGCATATAAGCAGACTGATACGCATGCCCACTGAAGTGCACAGATACAATGATAAAACTAAAAATGCAATGGTAGTTGGAAACACCATGCAGAGGGAAGGAGGTCCATGCTATCGATGCGAATGGAGAATGAGAAAAAAGTAGTCTGAATCATTTAGCAAAAAGGAGAAGTTGTATCAGTCATCCACATTCCCAACAAAAATGTCCATAGTAACTCTAAAGAGATGTTCACGTGTAAATTAGGGTTGACCGTTAGGCGGTATGTTTAAAATTTCCAAACCTTAATAGTTTCAATTATTGCAGCTACTGCTGTGTGAATAACTGATAGGCGACTGAGCTGCAACGTCAACTTCACGCTGGCACATTATTTTGAGCTATTTGAAACAAAAATGTTTCAGTTCCCTCGGTGAGCATCTTGAGTTGAACAAAATATTTTGTTCCAGTTTGGGGGGTGGGAGTTACTGTATTTTTTTTAATTAAAATGCATGAGCTTGGTTGGAAAACTGAATTTTAAGACGAATGAAAATGTTTCATATAAAAAATGCTGAAACAAAATATGCTGACTCGTCGGCATTGTGGTCAACCGCAAATGACTATATTTCCTCAAATGTAAGACAATCCTGGTGATAAGATGACCCCCACTAATTAGAATCTATATAGGGAAAAATTATAAATTTGTTATAATTTTCCAGGTCTAGAATCCAATTATGGGAAGTTCACCTTGAATTTGTCCCTCACCCACCACTACAGCAAGGAAAATAAAATGACTAGGGGGTCAGGGAGCTCCCTTGCCCACTGTCCCCCAAACTTGGGAGGCATCAGTCATCCATGGTACAAACTATGCATGACAAAACCAAAAAGCTCAAGATTTCCCACATAGTTCATTGGGCTGGGCCCCAGCAGAGACAACAGCATTTGAAGCCTTGGTGACCCCACAGCTCAGCACAGCTCAGTATGTGTGTGTACTCCAGATACCCCCTATCAAGGATCCACGTGCTAATTAGCCA
>JAGPOW010003685.1:21414120-21432261 GCA_030014935.1 Caiman crocodilus
GAAACAGTGTCAAAATGAAACGGCCGGTGAAATTTCGCACTGCCCTAGTATTTGATCAAAACCTTTGCCCCACTTCTAACTGTAATCCCATGCTAGTAATAGACTCCAAAATGAAACTGACCATGAACTGGGATGAAATTGGCTAACCTATTATAAGTATAGAGAAAAATAAATACATGAATGAATGAATAATGAGAACCCTGTCTGTGTATCAGCTGGGATGGGAATAAAGGACTCCCCGAATCACCAACCTGAGCCTGTTCTTTCAAGACCATGAAGTCAAATACAAGTCTGAACCTGGCAGAAAAAAATCCAACCAACTACAGTGATAATTATCTCTCATGAACCACCACATTTCCCTACTTTCTGTTAAGCTTTTTTATGTTTGGACTGAGCTACTTGCTAGAAATGTTTTCCATCAGAGGAAATTTGCCAGAAAAGAACGCCGGGGAGAATAAGTAACAGACTGCCAGGAAACACTGACAAACCAACAAGTATATTTAACTGGAGACAGATGTAAATACAATGGGATATCGTTTGGAAATTAAGGGAAAATCAGAAAATCTTGTATCATTCTCTTGAGATTTTTTTCTCATGCTATACAAATGGGGAAAAAAGCCTGGGAAGAAAGTAAGTGAGCTAAATGATAGTGTATAAATCTACCATCTTACAGAAGCTCCCGGAGGGCTCCGCTCCTTCTCAGCTGTAGTTCTACTGCCCCCATTACTAGAAGTGAGATGTATGTATCTGCAGCTACTTAATGTTCTGGATACGTCTCTATTAATCTATACAAGCACGAGCATTTTTTACAACTATCAATTCCCCAGTTCAGAATCAAACATAAACAGTTCATTCTGCCTTATTCCTTGGACACTGGTGCTCCTTCCGAAATAAAAAATGTACACAGAAACAATGTAGAAATTATATTCTTGGAGGCTTGATTGCATTGCTATTTTCTCTTGTTAAGAAGGGAAATAGTTCTTAGGGAAATATTTTTCATGGGTAAGAAGTTAAGATTTTGAAAAACTTTCTCAATCTGAGTGAGGGAGATTTTTTTTTTAAATAAGATTAGAATCACAGGCAGGGTAATAGAAGGGACCTCAGGAGGTCACCTAGCCCAACCCTTGCTTAAGGGACATTAATTCTTATCTACATCAGCCTAGACAAGTGCTCATGTAACCTAGGGGTAGGCAATATTTTCTGCCTATGGGCCAGAATGACTCACTCTGGCTCAGAAGTGGATGGGTGGGCAGGTGGTAGGACCCAGCCATCAAAACCCAATGAATGCCAATACTTGTCTCCACAGTGGCATGGGGAGGGCACTTGTAGCCAGCAGCACGGGGCCTGTAGCCAAAGACACTGACGGTCAAGTGCCACTGAAGCCCCATGTCTACAGGCCAGGTCCAATGGTTCCATGGATCAGATCTGACCCAAGAGGCCATTGGTTGCCGACCCCTGGTCTAGCCTATTCTGAAAAACTTTGGGAACAACCCTAACAAACAACTACTGGGCACAATACCTGAAACATCAAAACCACCCTGACTTACAACAGATAGATCAGGAGGACAGGGGCACTGCCAATGTCCTGTCACTGCAAGGACAGACAGACACTCAAGAGAGCCCAAGGAGCTGCATTCGAGAACAAGAGAACTTCTCTCTAGCCTTGAGAGCTTGTCTACACCAGAAAGGGTGTGCTGGCCCTTTTATGTGCAGATATAGCTTCTCTTGGAGCTGTGCTGATACACATTGTACTAGTTCTCTGTATATTAGCTGTGGTTTTTTTCATCTATAATATTTCTACCCTATGGTTTTTACTAGCATGAGATTTTCGTTTTTTTAAAAATCACGCTGTACCAGTGGTCCATTTCATGCCATCCTGTCTCCAGACAGCACCAGATGCCTCAGGAGAAAGTGCAGTAGATGGATGAAGCTTCATCTGCCCCATGTTTCTTATCCTAATCCACAGTAGATACAGACTGGTTTAAACCCAGAAGTAAAACATTGTTGTCCTTTCCAAAACCATCTGCACTAACAGTTAACTCTGGATATATCAGGGTATAGCCTGTCTCTGAAGCTAGAAACAGACATCACCAAATGAAGCAGATCATCTGTACTAGGACATGTGCCGGCACAGCTGATCCACTTCACTGGGTGAAACACGTTGCTCACTGTCCCGCAAGAGCGATGAGAGGACAGCGGAGGCTGTGTTCCCTGCTTCCAGAAATGCACCCCTGGCAATCTGTGGGGTTCCAGAGATCCCCCGGGCACATTTCTGGAAGAAGGAAAATCCAGGGTCCCCCTCTTTTAGAGATGTACCCCCAGCAATATCTGGGGCAAATCTTTGGAATCAGGGAACCTTGACTTTCCCTGAATCTGTACAGACAGACCCTGAAGATTGCCAAAGGCCCATCTCTGGGAATAGGGAAAGTTGGGGAGGTGTTCTCCAGGCTTGAGGGGTCCAATCTTGCACAGAAATACAAGGGGTGCACAGGACGGGGCCCATCAAAACCAGGGATCATCCACTGAGGTAGCAAGAGAGTGGAGGCAGCTCCTTCCTACCATAAAGCAAATCAATGTCCATTGCAATAAATGGGCACAGTTTATTACTGCCTTTTCCCACAGCCACATTGTGGCATGACAAAAAGTACGGACACCTACTTGCTGTTGCTTTGCATCACCATAATTTTTCTTTATGGAAACACAAAGGTGATGTCCGTTCCTACCCTGAGTCTAGGTCTTACTGGATAGACTGACTGAAAGGCTGGCTGACTAGGAGCTAGGACCCAAACTCCTTTCCTCCCCTCTCGCCGTCTACAGATGCCACTCCACCAAAGATGTTCATATTGTTTCAAAAGAGACTTCTTTGTATTTTTCCTACTGAGACACCCCTAAGCCACTTGCATTAATAATTAAAAAACGGCGAAGCATCAAGGGAAGGAATATGACAGATATGCCAAACTCTTCACAAGATATTTTGACAATCAGTAGACTGGTAAGATTGTAAATGAGGAACTACCCCCTTCTTACACTGCTGCTTTATCATGCTTATCTTTAAACATAGCGTGCATTGCAGATCATTCATTCCAGAGATGCATTTTGATGTCATAACAGCGGTTACGAAGCTGGAGTACACAATACTTAACGGATGACACCTTGGCACCATGATTAACAACCACTCTTGCCACTGTACCTTCTGTACTCCCATCAAAGTTGAATTTGTCCCTATTAATCAAATATAAGTGCTCTTTGCTGAAATGCTCATTTGTACCGAGTAGAATTCCAACATTCATCTCGGCTGCTGCGTGCGACTGCTAACCTTTCACTGGATCTACTGGGAGTTTCCACTCATTTGTATACAAAGCATGTCGGATAAAAGGGCAACCAAACATAATTTACCTGGAAGTGAGGTTAAAAGTGGTGTGCCTGCTTGATGGTGTTTGGCTTAAGAAACCAAATGTTAATTAACACCCCCCATTGATTAATATTGACCAGCTTTTAGCTTTCTGCGAGTTTCAAGTAGGTATAATTTTTTAGTTAAATTCGCTCTGGAGGCGGTGAGTTTTGCTCAGTTACGAGCTCCCCCCTGCTCCTACAGGCTGCAGTGAAAGCAGGGTTGAGCCGATATTAAGTGCCCAAACGTTGTGCTCCTTCGAGAGAGAATCCTCTTGATCTCCATAGCAGAGTTTCACTTCACTATGACCTCTACTATTAAAATCAATTATGTCAGTAAGTTTATGATCGAGTCCTTCGAGCCAAATTCTGCGGTGCTCAAGGTCATCCAAGCAAATGATCAAGGTCATTTGCTTGCGGTCGTCCAAGCAAATGATCGCGCATTTTCCAAGCAAATGACCAAATGGATGAGTTACATGATCAGCTCTCTGTGGTCTTCTTGGAAAATCCTCGGGCAAAACATCCAGGCCCTCCGTTCCACTGAATGGTGCAGTGCTTACTCTGCACACCGTTACATCCAATGATGCGCAGCACAAAACCATTACCCCAGCTGAGAATCTGGCTCTCAACATCGACTCAAGGCCCCTTCCTCTTCACACTGACTTGAGATCCACCAGTTTCCACAAGCTAACTATGCAGCCTTACTTTGGACTATTTGAATGTATTCGTATGTGGGTCACAATGCAAAAACCGTTTTAGCAAAACATTTATATTAGAGGAGTGCTCCCAGCTGAACAAAAAATCAATACTAATTAATTTTCCAAACATTCTCTTTTTATCACACCTTACTCATTTGATGTGCCTTTAATTCAATAGCACTTGCTGGTATAAGCAAAATAAAAGCTGTGTATGAATGTGTTAAAAAGGAAGCTCGGTCGCAGGTCTCTTGGGAGAGATGGGGGTACGAATGGTAGATTGATGTAAACGTCATAGGCAACAGGTGAGGGGGGGCAGGGGCGTACGTGTCCCCCCTGACAGGGTCATCCCTACTGCCAACGCCGATGCTGACACTGGCTTCTGCAGGTGCTCACCAGCCCCATTGCCGACACCATCGGTGGCTTCTGTGGATGCTTGCCCGCCCCGTCCCTGCCCCAACACCTGCCTTCTCTTTCCCCACCGCCAATGCCACCTGCTCACCAGCCCCATCCCCACTGCCAACGCCACCTGCTCACCAGCCCCGTCCGCACCGCCAACGCCACCTGCTCACCAGCCCCGTCCCCACCGCCAATGCCACCTGCTCACCAGCCCCGTCCCCACCGCCAACGCCACCTGCTCACCAGCCCCGTCCCCACCGCCAACGCCACCTGCTCACCAGCCCTGTCCCCACCGCCAACGCCACCTGCTCACCAGCCCCGTCCCCACCGCCAACACCACCTGCTCACCAGCCCTGTCCCCACCGCCAATGCCACCTGCTCACCAGCCCCATCCCCACAGCCAACGCCACCTGCTCACCAGCCCCGTCCGCACCGCCAATGCCACCTGCTCACCAGCCCCGTCCCCACCGCCAACGCCACCTGCTCACCAACCCCGTCCCCACCACCAGCGCCACCTGCTCACCAGCCCTGTCCCCACCGCCAACGCCACCTGCTCACCAACCCCGTCCCCACCACCAACGCCACCTGCTCACCAGCCCTGTCCCCACCGCCAATGCCACCTGCTCACCAGCCCCATCCCCACCGTCAACGCCACCTGCTCACCAGCCCCGTCCCCACCGCCAATGCCACCTGCTCACCAGCCCTGTCCCCACCGCCAACGCCACCTGCTCACCAGCCCTGTCCCCACCGCCAATGCCACCTGCTCACCAGCCCCATCCCCACCGCCAATGCCACCTGCTCACCAGCCCCGTCCCCACTGCCGACGCTGGCTTTTGTGGGTACTTGCACCAGCCCTGTCCGCAACCCCAGCTTCTGCAGGTGTTTTCTAGCCCCATCCCTGCCACCGATGCTGTCACCGGCTTCTGAGGGTGCTTGCCAGCCCCATCTCTGCCACCGCCACCACCAGCTCCTGCGGGTGCCCCCCTGCCAGACTCAGAGGCACCAGTTGCCCATGTCAGCGACTTTACTGTTAATCCAATGCAAAAATCTGTTATATGAGTGAAAATTCACCTCATAGGTCCTACCTAAATCTAGATAATGTACTTATGTCCAAATTAAATCCTGTTTTGAGATCATCCGTGGAACATGAGAGTCCCCAAAATCGGGCTTAACTAGAAAGCATATGCCTCATGCGGGCCTGCTAGGCAGGGGTGAATTCCTTCCTAATAAAAAAAAAAATCACAAAGCACTCAAAGTGTCACCGAGTACTCCAAAGCCAAGATACACCAACATTCAAACGGTGCGTGCAAGCTAAAATGCCGCACCCTTGTTTGTATGCAGCATGATACTGCTTCGAGCTACATTATCACAAAGCATCTTTCAAAGAATAATCTTTGTTAGACAGAGTCCTTGAAAATTACTTTCACAAAAACAGAAGAACGGGGGAAACAGGACAATTGTTTTGCTCCCCCAAATTCTGAAATCTTCAAACCACATCTGTTTTTTCAGGGTTTGAAACCAACAATTTCCTTGATTTTTTAAAAATCTTTTAACAAAATATGTCAAAACATTGTTAATTTGTAATCAAAATAGTCTTCCAAATCACCCTCAGTCATTTAGGTTACCCAAATCCTCATTTTCTTTCTAAACCATATTTTTGATAAGTAAACTCGTTATTCACTTCGAAACCCGCTTCGATTCAAACTGGTAACAAAATGTGCTGGTTTTGAGGTGTGTGCCCCTGCCCACCAAAACAGAAGACGCTGATAACATTCCAGGACATTTCTGCAGTAAAAATCTTAAAATATTTCTTTTTTACAAGTCCAAGACCCTGATTCATCAAGGTAATTAAGCACATGACTAACTTTAAGATAGAAATAAAAGTACGTGTTACTGCAATACAAGCACTAACTAAAGATGTTAAGTCCTTGCTTGATTTTTTATGCATTTTGCATGACGCTAGAAAGTGATAGAAGAAAATACCATTACTTTCTCAAATAACTACACACGTGCAACATATAGCTCTTGTAACCACAGCGGTTTTGGAAGGGTTTGTTTTTTCGATTTGCCAAACAAGGAGTTTCAGAAAAAAATGCAGTTTCAGGAGAATGGAAAGATTTCCAAGTTTGGGTTATATTCACTGGTGTTCACCCCAAAAAGAGAAAGAAACATTCTGAAAATGATGAATTGCTTGGTTTCAGCATTTTCCAGAGGCGTTCTGACTTTCCATTTCAAAATGCATTCTCCATTTCAACCTTGACCAACATGTTTAAAAAAAGAGGAGTAGGGTTAAAGAACTGTAAACCAAATTCAATGTTGCATTTTTTAGTCAAACAAAACATTTCAGACGGGCTCAAAACACTTTTTCTTTTCATTTTACCAACAAAAAGTCATTTTGACCCAACCAAAAATTCCCTTTTTAAGCAAACTGAAAGAATGCATTATTTCACTTACTTTGATCATCATACATATCGATAAGAGTATGACTGAATTTTTATGTGCCGTATTCACTCTGGTATTCTTTTGCTTCTGAGTGATCAATCACACAGGTATGAAGCTGTTAGCTTCACAGTATGTTTAGAAGAGATTAGAATAACAGACTGAATGACAGACACCTCTATCATGTCCCCTGGATTGCAGTTTCCTGGTCATACCAATGAGCCCCTCATCTGGACTCAGGACATGGCAAGCATTTTTGCCCTGAGAATACAGACAAAGTATATCTATAATTTATAGATTCATAGATTTCATAGACATTCAGGCTGGAAGGGACCTTCGAACATCATCAAGTCCAGTCCTCTGCCCCAAGGGCAGGAAGTCAGCAGGGATTATAGGATCCCAGAAGATAAACATCCAAATGTCTCTTGAAGACGTTCAAAGTAGGTGCTTGCACCACCTCCAGCGGTAGTCTACTCCAGACCTTGGGGGCTCGGACAGTAAAGAAGTTCTTCCTTATGTTCAGCCTGAAATGGTCATGGAGGAGTTTGTGACCATTCAATCTTGTCATCCCTTGGGGTGCTCTGGTGAACAGATGTTCCCACAGATCCTGGTGAGCACCCCTGATAAATTTATAGGTGGCCAGCAGATCACCCCTGAGCCTGTGCTTTTCCAGGCTGAAAAGTCCCATGGCTTTCAGCCTGACCATGAGCATGGCTCTTCTCTGGACACACTCAAGCTTCTCCACACCCTTTTTGAATTCTGGAGCCCAAAACTGGACACAGTACTCCAGCTGCAGCCTCACCAAGGCCTAGTACAAGGGGAGAATGATGTCCCGGGATTTGCTTGAGAATCATCTATGGATGCAAACCAGCGTTTTGCTCGCTTTACTAGCTGCAGTATCACACTGAAGGCTCATGCTCATCTTGCGGTCAATCATGACCCCCAAGTCCCTTTTGTCTGTAGTGCTAACCAGAGTAGCACTGCCGACCCTACAAGCATGCTGCAGATTTTTCCTCCCAAGGTGGAGAACCTTGCATTTTTTGGTGTTAAACACCATCAGGTTCTCGTCTGCCCATTTCCTGAGCCTGTCAAGGTCAGCCTGGATCACCCTCCTGTCCTCAGGTGTGGACATTTTATCCCAGAGTTTGGTGTCGTTGGTGAACTTGGCCAGTCTGTTTCTGATACCAATGTCCACATCATTAATGAAGATGTTGAAGAATATAGGCCCAAGGACAGAGCCTTGTGGGACCACACTGGTCACAGGACACCACAACAATTGACTTCGGCAATACCACCCTCTGGGTCTGACCACAGAGCTAATTCCCCAGCCAGCGGATCATGGTGAAGCGGAGGCCACGGTTGGCCAGTTTTGCCAAGAGGTGATCATGGGATACCAGATGGAAGGTTTTTTTAAAGTCAAGATATATGACATCAATCTCTTCTCCCTTGTCCAGGTGATAGGTCACCTGGTTGTAAAAGGAAATAAGATTGGTCAAGCAAAACTACCCACAACAAACCCATGTTGGCTATTCCTCAGGATATTGGTGTCAGTCAGTCTGTTAAGAATGGACTCTTTAATAATCTTTTCTAAGACCTTCCCCGGGATAGAGGTCAGCCTGATGGGTCTGCAGTTTGCCACTTTCCTCCCTTTCTTGAAGATGGGCACCACATTAGCCTTCTTCCAGTCTTCAGGCCAGAGCACTTCACCAGAGCACCAGGAGTTCTTGAAGATCCATGCCAGGGGCTATGATGCTCACCAGCTCCTTGAGTACCCCGAGGCGCAGACTGTCAGGGCTGACTTGAAGGTGTCCAGCCTCTCAAGCTGTTCCTTCACAAGGTCAGCATTGATGGAGGGTAAGGAATCTCCCTCACCCGGGCCTCCCTGTCCTATAATGGGTAGGGACATCCCTTGGGACTGGTAAAAAAACGGACACAAAGTTCCCTTTAGCAAGTTGGCTTTTTCCTGGGTATCGGTTGTCAGTTGTCCCATCTGGTTTAGCAGGGGTCCAATGTTGCCCTTGCTTTTCCTCCTGCTCTCCACGTACCTGAAAAAGGACTTTTTATTGTCCTTGATACTTGTAGCCAGTTGGAGTTCAGTTGCAGCCTTGGCTTTCCTGGTTTGCTCCCTGCAGGTCCAGACCAGTGCTGAATATTCTTCCTTGGAGGTGGATCCGGTCCTCCATCCTTTGTAGGTCTTTCTTTTTAGACACAGGAAGTCCACTGGTTCCCTGCAGACCCAAGGGGGCTGCTGTGCCCATTTGCTGCCTTTCCTCCGAGATGGGATAGACTTTGTTTGTGCATCCAGGATTGCTCCCTTGAGGAGCAACCACTCGTCCTGGACTCCCCTCCCCTTTGGGTCATGGTCCCTTAGGGCCTTGCCAACAAACCTCCTGAGCTTGTCAAAGTCAGCTTTCCTGAAGTCAAGGACTTCAGTATTGCTGACTGACTTGCCAGCTTTATGGCAGATGGTGAAGATGATCAGCTCATGGTCACTGTCACCCAGCTTCCCTTTGATCATTAGGTCACTAATTAGGTCGTCCCCCGTTGCTAGTACCAGGTCAAGCAGCGCTTTACCTCTCATTGGCCTGTAGACTTCTTGAGTCAGATAGACCTCATTCACACACATGAGAAAGCTTTGTGACTGTTCAGATTTAACCAAGCGCTCTTCCCACAAGATGCCTGGGTAGTTGAAGTCTCCCATGCCAACCATGCACCGGGCGTGCATGGCCTCAGCCAATTCCCTGGCAAATTCCTGGTCAAACTCTTGATCCTGGGTAGGAGATCTGTAGCAGAGTCCCACCACTGTGTCCCCTGTGCAGTGTTTACCACAGATTTTAACCCAAAGGGTCTCTAGTCATCCACCATGGGCACCAATGTCGGCTTGCAGGGATGCATAGCTTCCCTTGACATAGAGAGCTACACCCCTGCTGCTTTTGTCCACTTGATCTCTCCTGTACAGGGTATAGCCATCTATACCTGTGGCCCAGTCCTGGGTGGAGTACCACCGGGGCTGGGGCAGGGGTGGACTCCCTGAAGTGCCCTGGCCTGCTGGATTTGCAAAGGTTGCTCAGTGCGGACACTAGGTCTCCTGCTGGATTCTGGACAGTCCATGTAAAAGTTTCAAGAGCAGGCAGTTTGCCCTGGTGGGCAGGGCAGGCTAAAACCTGACTGTAACGTGCAAATTTGGACTTGTCAAAGTGCACCTTTCACAACTCCAGATCTACTAACTTCTGGTATGATCCTGCACAAGCACCTGCTAAGCCTTAGGAAATCTGAAGGCAACTTCAAAGCACTGCTATCCCAATTGAGAAAGCAATGCCGTCTATGTGGAGAACTGCTTCACCTTCCACAAAAGCTTAAAGCAGGAAAAAAAATACCCCCCCAAGCCAAGCAAATCAGAAGCATTCAGAAGCAGGAATGAGACTATGGACTTGGCACCCCCCTGAACTCCCCTGATTTAACAGCCATGTAATCCAACTGGAAATCAGCAAGGAAATAGGTATAAAAATAGAATGGCGCCATGATGAATGACCAGAACTTTATTCTTTCAAAACAGTTCTCTAATTAAATTAAAACCGACTCTCGCAGTTGTGTAATTCTGGGTCAGAGGCTCAAGGGAGGATTTTGGAATGCCAAATAATCCATTTATTAAAAAGAAAGAAAAGCTTGCTTTCTCATCTGCTATTTTGGGTAGGAGGCTTACAATGAGCCTCTGCAGAATGCTACTATTTTGACTACAAATGGGATTACTCACAAGAGTTTTTTTCATTTGTAAGTTTTCTGTAGAACTTGAAGGTCAAACATTAAAAGAGCTACATCTTCCTTCAAAAACAGCAAGGGGAAATGCATTACCTTTGCCGCTGGTGGTTATGCAAGGAAACAATCTGTATGAGAAGTGCTGTGCTTCTTAAATGGTATAAATTGAACTGCAGTAGCATTTTACAAAGCCACAAATTGCTTATCTTATTCAAGGGCCAGAGTGTTTGCTTCTTGATGGGATTTGTACTATTCCTGCAAGCTGTAAGATGGACTCTGATTTTACAGGGGCTTGTGTGGATGGTCAAACTGATCAAGTAAAAGGATGCTTGGGATGGGGAGGTATAGTAAGTACCCAGATTCTATTGTCTATAGCTCAGTTCAGCAAAGCAGCTAAGTATGTGTCTCAGGTGGCCGGAGCCGTCCAGAGGATCGCTAAGTTAATCGGACGTCAGGCGGCCGGCGACGGAGAGGCGAGACAGCTTATTGGTTTTAAAAGATTATTTTACTTACACCGCGTGGAATGGCAGCGCAGGCCTTGAGGTAGCTTGCTTGCATTGTCATGGTTAAGTAGATGAGTTGCTAGTAAACGAGTTGCTAGTAAACGGGTTTTTGAATGAGAAAGAACCTGCAGGATAACGAGGGTATGTCAAAAGGACCAGCGATGGGGAGAGACTGGTGGGTGATCAGTCCACCAAGTTTCCTTGGTCGTGCTACAGAGTTCTCCGTGATTACTCTGTCGCATGCTTGGAGGTCTCCAACTTGGGCAGAAGCTGCATGAACTTTTATATGTCCAGAGTGGCCAATAGCAGTCTGCTAGGTAGGAATAACTAATGAAGCGGAACGTGACCAAATTTGGGGTAATGGCTCCATGCCATTGTGACTTGGACACTCAACTGATTTGGTTATGACAGTATGTACCCAAGTTAACCAGGTCAAGGTGCTGGGTCAATCCTGGGCATATTTTAACTGCTTTGCCACATGACAGCTGTGAAGTAGGAGCCCTGCTTGACTAAGTGACATCAATGAGACATGCGTAAAGTTCAGCATGTGCCAAAGTGCTTCCTTATTCAGGAAGCTGTGCAAGTAGGACTGCAGGAGGAGGCTAAAGATGACTTTTGATTTTGCTAAAATAATACCAAGGATGGTGGGGCTCCATTTTTCCTGAATCTCCAAAACATAAAGGGTGAAGAATACTCACATAAAACCTTACATGTCTGCAGTCTTTTAACTTTTACATGGTGACATAACAGATCAAAGCAAACAGTAACTAGCTGGATTAACTTCCCAAGTCTAATAAAACGTTTGGCCTGTTGTGCTCCTCCTTAGAGCTATAGGCAACCACGAGGAGATCATGCACTGTAATGCAAACCCTCTGGTGTCTTCCTACTGACAATTGCTTCACACTTCCCGAATGATAAGCTGCAGGCACCTGAGTATTGAAAAACCAAGGTGACGTGTTTTCATGACTTCTTTCTTCAACCTCAGGCACTGACTGTTCTGCCTACCGTATACTGATGGTTTTTTAAACTCTGAGGAGGAGTGATCAAGGCTTGTTTAGAGATGAACTCCCTAAGTCTTGTCTCCAGACTTCACAATAATTAGTGGACAACTAGCCCAAAGGACAGTGAGGCCAAAATTAGTTCATCTGAAGAGACCCCCTCACTTTGGATTCATTTTAAAGTTGCTTTTAAGCTTCTTCCTTCAAAGCCGCTTAAAGATCTAGCTTTACTTTTTGTTTTTGAATTTTTCCAGTTTGAATTACCAAGACTGGAGAGCTCTGAAACGGCAATATGGAGTTTGCGGGGGGATACAATTATGGATTCTTAAAATACTTAGCACCAGCAAAACTGACACTTTAAACACAAAAAAAAGGACGAAATCAGTTGTTGAGCCCACAAAATACCATTTGTTTCTAATTTTTGCTTTCATTAAAAATATCAGCAACATTTCTTTAATGGAGAAATACTACAAGCAAAGGAGGCATAATTAAAGCTTCCCATTGTATTAGCATTAATATGCATCGTCTTCTATATCTACCACATCAGGAAACAGCTTATTTCATTTTTCTAATAGATGTCTATCCTGATCAAGTTAAAGGCGTCCGAGCGTGTTCTGTTCTAACCCAGCAATGGTCCACACAGTCCATCAGGTATTTGATACCTATGAAGGCCTACTAAAAAGGTTAGCCAGTGAATGCCACCCTGCCCTGCCTGTTGTCCATCCTGTATGGAGCCAGGTATGGCGCATCATTGCGTGAACTAGTATCGGCAATCTAATCAGCTGGTAGCCCATATTTTGAAGACAACACATAACTGAGCTGGTTGGTTCCTAACTATCTATGAGTCCCATCATTAGATACCAATTACACACCGTTCTGCAAATAAATACAAAAATACCTTGTCCCACACCTCGAGGAGACCAAGTGAGGTAGCTTACAAGCTCCCTCTTTGGCCGATATCACAACAGACAAGGGACCGAAAGTCACAAACAGTGAAGGGACTCCAAGCACAAAGCCTCCTTCGGGACTGATCCCTATCCTTTGTAAATCCCAGACTTGTTAAACTGCAACCCAAGTTCTCCTGGCTGGAAAAGGTAGGTATTGGCAAACAAAGGGAAAGTGGGTGACGATGGCTTGAATTAGGAAGAGAAGGAGGGCTTGAGGAAGGCTTAGTCTGGGGGAGTGGTTCTAATGGCAGTGTGTTTAGAGGGCATGTATGTGATAATGCCCAGTCCTCCTCTATGAATTCTCCCAGTGCTGGAGCAAAAATCACTCTTGCCTACGCCCAACAGATTTCACTGTAATGTTGGCTCAGTTGTGTGGTAGATAGTGTTATTAGATGCCTGCTTTACGTAACCGATGACACAAAATTTGCCAGCCATATGGCATATGCAGCATGCATCACTTTACAGCTCCTTGCCTATTTAAATAGTATATTTTTCTCAAGATCAGCTGTGACTAACTCTCTTGCCGCAATTTTCTTTTTTCATTATTTGTGACAGTTTGCATCTGAGCTTTGTTCCAGACTATTAAGTCCATGGCAGTGGGGAGGGGGAAGGAAAAGGGAGGAGCGTCTCTGAAAGTGCATGCACAAAATTGAATTGTAATAGAAGCATTGATATAGCTGTCTTCTAGATCAAGCTGCAGCAGTTGAGCTCATTTGTTTGCATGGTGTCAAAATGAACTTCAGGCCTCGGGTACCTCCTATATTTCCCTCCGTTCCCGGGTTGGGGAATTACTTCAGGTGGAGGGCCACTTACTGAGTTTTGGCAAGCCACTGAGAGCTGTATGACAGGCAGCCAGGGGCAGATAAATATTCATTTTCTTAATTTTTTAGGGACCCCGTGGGCTGGATAGAATGGCCTGGTGGGCCACATCCGGCTCCCAGGCCACATTTTGCCCACCCAATGCATTAGACAGATGGCTTTGGCAGTGACAAGGAAATAAGGTCTGTGACAATGTGGTGCACATTCAAATGCCCCCAGTAGCTAAACCTGTACGTACAAGAGTGGTAAGAAAAATCCTGAACCTGACCACAAGGGAAGGATTTGGCGTTAGGAAGGAAAAGGCAAACCTGAGTCCGAATTACTTACCAGGTATTGGCTCAAAATAAAGCCACTGACACTCAACAGCAAGCACGGTCACTGAGGTCTTATAAAACATTTTGTTCCCCCTCCCCCACTCTAAGTAACCTGGTCATCTTTGCTTCCTACTCTCTTTATCACGTACGCTGTAATGGCATGGACTTTAAATAAATCTCATCTTTCATAAACATTTATTGCCCATTAGTTTGGGCACCGAGCTAATGAGTGATTCATTTGTCTTCTAAATCCTAACGTTCATTAATTATAGAACTAACCAGGGTTTCTTAGAAAAGCAAGTAAGAAATCAATGGTAGATTAGCTACAGATGTATATGAAATGCACAGCTATTTTTAGGACACCTACATGCTTTGTCAGGTAATTGCAGTCACTCAAGAGTGATATGCTTTAATTGCTGCAGAGCATTTTGCCTGGTAATTGTTAAGTAGTTAAATGATTGCTCTCCATTGACAAGTGATTGAATGGCAGGTAGCAGGTGCTTTTATGAATTCATACAATGCAGCAACATGCCAGTTCAGGGCTTGTATCTTCAGTTACTACTAAAAAAAAATCCAGTAGAATAAAACATTTACAGTGTTTTCCCTGGTAAGTAGCTGAGTGATTGCTCCCGACCAGCAAGCACTAGAACGAAAGGTGCCAGATGTTGCAGTTTCCTTCTGTACTACACGAGTAGCATACTTCCACCCCAACTTCTCTTCTTCTTACAAATTGATCCATGGCACAAAGTGACAACTAAAATTCAGGGGAACAAGGGCCAAATACATATTTTATACTTATTGTGCAGCCAGCACACAGAAAGCACTCATACAGCTATAACTGAAAGACCCTGGATGAATGTGGTATCAGACTGCAGTGCTGCAGTGCTGCAATGACCAGGTGTATCACCATCCCACCGCCGCAAACATTAGGTGCAAGTCCACCGGCATCCCATAGGCCTTTGCGGCACCCCACTCACCCTCCCTTTCAAGGCAGCTTCGGCCAGAGCTTGTCTCGTCTGCCCGAGCACCGAGCCGGCCCTTCCCCCAGACAGACTGGCAAGGGTCAACAAAGTCTCTGTCCCCAGGCCTGCCCACGTCCTCCCTCCAGGTAACATAGATCCATCCACACAAAGAAAACTGCTCATTGCTGAATTCCTCTTATTGCATACTGTCATGGATGCAGTTGAGTACCTGCTGAATGTGGCTCAGCTGATATTTTAGGCTAAAAGAAACTAGGGCTGCTTCTGCTCACAGCTAACCTGTCTTAACAATTGATTCAGCTGCACTGATTTCTGGCAATGGGCAAGTTCCCTGATGGACGTGAGGCTTTTCACATAAAATCATGGTTAACTCCTGAATATTTAACATAGTTCAGAATGGCATCAGGATCAGTTTGGTGATGAAAATGCCCTTGAAACCAGCCGTTCCCAAACTCTGACAGATTGCGCACCGCCGATTTAATGCGATGCAACCTTAAGTATCGCCAGCACATTTTTGACATATAAAGTAATCATAATAAATCTGTTAATGTGTACCATTGACAGGTTGTCTGGGTACCACTGGTGGTACCCGTACCACAGATGGGGAACCGCTGCTCTAAACCCAGCCTCTACCTAGGTATTTAACAGTTCTGCAACACTGTCAAATTGTACTGTGCTTTTCAAAGGCTGTTACCGAGTCCCTGGAGAGGAACCCCAACTCCTAGTACTATAAAAAAAATGCTTGAACATGCCTATATGTATATCAGCACACCTATGCATACTGATATGTAGCATCACTACGTTCCATCTTGCCGGAGGAAACCAAACGTACGTGTACAATGTAGATTGTGAGAAGCACTTATACTTTCTGTGCTCAGTACAGCATGCAGGACCAGAAACCCACAAGTCCAGCTCACAGACCCAGAAACTTTGGATGCTGGGTTTTCTATAGCCCAAAAAGAACCTGAGAGTGTTTCTCCGTTCTCATGTCTTAAAGCCAATTTTGTAATAATTTTGGTCGCTCAGGCAGTGGTTTAGAAGCATGCGCACTCGATCGAAAGTCGTTTCGGACAGTCTGCTACAGAGCTTGAGGTATGCTGCTGGGAGACCCATAGCTATACACATTGGGCAGCTAGCTCCGGGAACTCTTCTTTGGTCAAACTTCCACTTTTCTTTTTATTAGTTACTATTTTATAGGTCTCACTTTTCCTAGCTATATGAATAATAATATCTGCTCAGCTTTAAAAAAAAAAAAACCCTCTGGGACACAGCGTCTATGATGTTCCCCTCAAGAAACACTTCATATTCTTCAGTGGAAGGAGAAGAAACATTTTCCCCGCCTCCATAACCTGCTGCCTCCAAAAGCAGCAGGGATTTTATTTTCCCTTGTGAGCCCAATAGGTTCCCTAAAATCTGGTATACAATTTAGGAAGCCAAGAAACAAGCTGCGCCCCGCTCCTGAAGCCCTAGTGAGTAGAAGCAGTCAGGAAGTCACATTTGCCAGCACGAGCCCCAGAAAGGATGATTTAGGGTTACCAAGTATTTGGTACTGTGTCCATTTTCCATCAGTTCTTTTTTAATTGCCTAATTAGCTGGTACCTTACCATAAGCAGCCAATAGGAGGCATTGCGTGTCTGAAGGACAAACAGCGGAGCCACTATCTGCAGTGCCAGTCCAATACATGGTTCACTAAGAAATAGTCCGAAGGTTTTCAAAGGCATTGTGGGCATTTAGACACATGCTCTGGGAGGGGTGGGGGGGGCACTTTAATTAGAGTGGCTCCAAATGAGCTTTAGATAAAGTGCCTCTGCCACCACCACTTTTTTGAAGCGTGAGGATGCTGATACACAAGACACTGGAGGCTGCTGGATCACGGTAATTACCACGCTCCAGCAGACTCAATCACTGGAGTCTGCTCCAACGCGCTGTAATTGCAGCCCATCGGAGCAACCTCGCTGCTCGTGTATAGGTGCCCTGTTTGTTCACACTCAGGGCGGTAACACTTTGATTGTGTGTTTTCTGAAATGGTTTAATAGATAGGGCAGTGAACTATGGGAGGGGTTGGGGGGGTTGGTTTATCACATAGTTCTTTAGTCTCTCTGAAATTGGACTTGTTTTTTTAAAGATTTATGGCCTGATCCTGCGCTCATTGAAGTCAGGGGTCATTTTCCCTTGATTTCTACGGGACCAGGATTGGGTCTTTGTACTGTACTGTTTAATCTATAGGGATCATCTTCAGCCTGCCTTTGTTTTGCCTCATAGCCATGACTTAAGAGAACTGGCCTGGGCTGGGGAAAATCCCAGCTGCAGCTGCGTGATCATTAAGAGCTGTTACAAATATTCATAAATTCTAGTTTGGGGACAGGGGGAGAGAAGACAGCAAATTCAGGAGTGAATTGAGCCAGCGAAGGTTACCAGGTGAAGCTGCGGAGCTCTCTACAGCTGTAAAGAAAATTAAGACTAAGAGCCAGGTATGTACGTGGGTGTAAATTAGGAAGCAAAATCTTGCCTGAAATATTTTAATAGCACTCCACTTTCCTACTCCATCTGAAGGCTTTTTTGGGAGGAAAAAGTAAACTGTATTTCTTAGTCTTATTATCTGCAGTCCATCTCTTCTCTCTCCATCTTGCATTCTCCAAAGTGATTTCAGATGCATCTGACGCAGTAAGTGGCTGCTTACTTCATAGTTGTCTATCAGGAGAAAATTTACCCTGCCTTCTGCCTGTCTTCAGATGCACGTGTCTAAATGCCTCTCTTTGAAGAACATTGTAACGTCTGATGCAAACAATGTCTTGTTCAAACCATAGATTCATAGATGTTAGGGTCAGAAGGGACCTCAATAGATCATCGAGTCCGACCCCCTGCATAGGCAGGAAAGAGTGCTGGGTCTAGATGACCCCA
>JAGPOW010003685.1:21442591-21477247 GCA_030014935.1 Caiman crocodilus
AAAGACTGGACAAGCACCTGGCTGGGACCGCATGACCCCAGGGTTGTGTTTCTTCTCTTGCCTGCCAGGGGCAGGGGTCGGACTAGATGGCCCACTGAGGTCCCTTCCGACTCCAGGAATCCATGACTCTATTTTAAACCAGGCTGATGTATTAGCACCGCACAGCCACTGCTCTAGTTTGGGGGCATTCAGGTTGCAGTCCAACTGCATTATGACGCTTGTAACAAGCCAAAAGAATGAGCTCCCTGCAAGTCAGGTGAGAACATACCGGTCCCTCCTTGAAGGAGTCAGGTGCACGCAGAGAACTGAAGTTCCCTGCAGGCCAAAGCAATGCAACTGGCAATAAGCTCTGGGCAGCAATTAAATCTGCTTTATTTGACTCCTTTGCCACTTGCTTCACCAGCACCAGGAGCTCTTTGGCCAGTGCTCTGTGGTTTCCTGAAGTGCCTCAGCAGGGAAAGCAGGATGCTTAAAAGTAGGTGCCAAAATATTGATTACACTGAGCTGGCACATAGGCCTGTGGTGAGGCTCTCAGGTGAGAAGAGCTGCAGTTGGCTCCAGGTGCAATGACATCCTTTCATGAAAAGCCAGTTCTACCTATTGGTCATATTTTTTCCCTCACATATGTCCGGTTTCTGTTAGCTTCCAATATGAGTTGCTAGGACATGCACGAGGCCCCCCAGCAAAGGCAATTCCTTATCACATAGAAAGAAATGTGTACAGTTCTTCTCCTAACAGATGGGAAGCCCTTGCCATTTTAGTACAGCCCGTGCTTGTTCTCTGCACCTTCCAGGTTAGGATTTGCAAATGGCCCTAAGAAGCAAGCATCTAATTCCCAAGGGTCCTATGGAAATTTTCTCCCCATAAACCTTTAAGGTCTCTGCTGGGCATGGAGTGAAGAAACCATGATGTATTCTGCTTAGCTAGAGGCAGCAAACACCACTATAGTATTCAAAATAGTCACAAAGAGATGAAGTACTGGACAGAAGTCTTCTTCATTCAGTTGGGGCTCATCAGCGCTGTATAACTTCAGACTCTGCACAACTCAACTGGCTTCTGCAAGAGCTTTGTAAAGGTGCAGCCGCACACATCTTTTTCCAATCAAAGATAACAATAATAATTAATCGACCTTAATGTAGTGCACAGTTTCACATGCACGTAAACAGCCTACTGACTACCAATGTTCAACAAGACCCTGAGCTCATGTGTACTTGTGGGTCTCCATAGAGAGACATCGACACATCAGGCAACAGTAAGTCCATTATGTCTGCTTATGCCCTGCCCTGAGGTTCAGTCATCAGCAGCAGCCATGATCTCCTCATGGAAAAATTGGTCGCCTGCAACCTCAGCTACATCACAGTCCAATGGCTGGGGAATTGGCTCCGAGGTCGGACCTGGAGACTGGTAGTCAACAGAAGTGAATCACTGTGGTACTCTGTGACCAGCGGCGTGCTCTGTCCTTGGACCTATACTCTTTATCATCTTTATCAACGATGTGGACACTGGTGTCAGAAGTGCACTGGCCAAGTTCACCGATGATGCTAAATGTTGAGTCATAGCGTCCACACCTGGGGACAGGTCTGTGCTCCAGGCTGACTTGGCTAAGCTTAGTAAGTGGGCAGATACAAACCTGATGATGTTCAATACCGATAAATGCAAGGTACACCACCTCAGGGGAAAAAAACCCACATCACACTTACAGGCTCGTAAGTGCTATGCTTGCTTAGCACCACAGCCAAAAGGGACGTGGGGGTCATGATTGACCATAAGCCATCAATGTGATGTCGCAGCTGGTAAAGCAAACATACTCTGGCTTGCATCCATAGATGCTTCTCAAGCAAAGTTCAGGATGTCATCCTCTCACTGTACTTGGCCTTGGTGAGGCTGCAGCTGAAGTACTGCACCCAATCCCAGGCTCCACAATTTTAAAAGGATGTGGAAAAGCTTGAGAGAATCAAAAGGAGAGCCACATACATGATCAGAGGTCAAGAAAACAGGCCTTATTATGAGAGGCTGGGAGCCACGGGACTCTTCAGCCTGGAAAAGTTCTGCTTAGGGGGGACCTGGTGGCAACCTATACGTACATAAGAGGTGCTCATCAGGACCTGGGGGAACGCCTGTTCACCAGAGCACCCCATGGGATGATAAGGTCAAATGGTCATAAACTACTCCAAGACAGGTTTAGGCTGGTCATAAGGAAAAACATCTTTACTGGCCGAGCCCCCAAAGCCTGGAACAAACTCCCTGCAGAGGTGGTGCAAGCACCTACTCTCAACTCTTTTAAGAAACATTTGGATACTTATCTTTCTGGGATCCTTTGACCCCAGCTGAATTCCTGCCCCTGGGGCAGGAGGTTGGACTCGATGATCTTCTGAGGTCCCTTCCAGCCCTAATGTCTATGAAATATCTATGAAATCTCATCCTGCTGACCTTCTCAGGCAACACGGCCTACTCCGTGTCCCTTTCCTCTTTCCATTCTGGGATTTGGAGAAAGTATGACCTATTTCTCCATTGTACTTATTTTGTTGAGTATCAAATTTCATACAAGGAAAGAAGCTGCCTTCAGTGACCCTCCAAGTTGCTTGCAATATTGGTTTGTATCAAACTCATTTCTGTGAAGTGGTAGCAGCTCCAGGGACCCAAAATCAAACCAAGACTTTTCTTTTGCCTTATCTCTCTCTGTATAGCTGCAAGTCCCCAAAATCTTTAATAACAGCTTCTTAACAGCATAGGCATTCTTGTTTTCAGTTTTCTGTCGAATAAAAATGATAGCAGGTGACAACCCATGTTCATTAGTGCAGTTCTGTAATTTGCACTGCTAAATATGGGTTAGAAATAGAATCACAATTTCTGGCCATTTTTTAGTTGGTGCTTTATTAGTTTGATATTCTTTTCCACCAACCCACTGATGGGGAATATTAGTGACTAGTGGTGATACGTCAAAACCCAGACTTCCTTGCAAACTGCTAAAATTCATGGTCCCTATGTCAAATATATTCTGTCTAGCAAAAATGGTTCTGATATGCATGATCATTTGTTTGGTCACAGTCTAAAAAGCTCTCTTAGGAAAGCAAGAATAAAAGTCTGGAACAATTAAGTAGGGGGTTTTTTTTCCAGCTAGCATAGATAAATCTGTATGCAGTTTCTTGTAGATCCAAGTGTCTAGTGCCATTAACAAGAAAGTCAAGTTCTTTCATTAGACTTATATTTTTGAAACATGCAACAAGTTTACTCCTCACTATTCTTACGTTTTTCAATCTGTAGCTGAGCTTCATGCATCATTTTTAATGTAGTTTCTGTATTGCTGAGGAATTGCTATTCTACTGTCTTTAAGCAAATTCCATCTGGTACAAAGAACTCGTCTTTAAATCGATATTAAGGACTTGGAATATAATATCGCAGCCAATCTTTGCTAATAGCCTTAACTGCTTTCTGCAACGTCCTATCCACAGCAGCACTTTGACGATCACAATCCATGTTTCATCCAAGACTAGGAAAGTTTCTGCCAGATCCATATATATAAACCAATCAATATGTTATCAATATACCAGCCTGCAAGCAGCTGCTTGGGGCTGGGGGGAGCAGGAGGAGGGTGATCAGGCAGGGGGGACCACATGCATGTGCATGCACACACATGCACATGGCAGCCAGCCCGCTGTGAGTACAGAAGTCTGGAGAGCCACATGCCGCCCCAGTAGAGCTGGGCAGGGCGGGGGGATCTGTGGGTTGGGAGTGAGAGGCATGGGCAGGACCAGGGGGATATTTTCTATTTAAACTATTTACCGAGTCAGGACTGGCCATCAACTGGCCATGGCCCAGCTGCCACTCCCTTCAGGCCACAGCTCTACCTCAGAGAGGAGGTATGGTGATGGGCAGTGTCGCCTCTGCCCCTCCACCCTCCTGACCCATCATCTGTGCCCCCTTTTTCCCCCACAGACTTACCTGCAGGGAGCTGTGGGAGCTGCTCTCCACACTGCCTGGCTGCCACATGCGTGTACGTGTGCGCACATGCACGTGGCACCCCTGCCTGAGTGCCCGCCTCCTGCTCCTGCCAGTCCCATGCAGCTCCTTGCAGGTTGAAACCCTGCCAGCCTGCAAGTGAAAACCCATGGTTTCCTGCATTTTTGTGGTTTAAAGGAGAATCCATTTTTTAAGGTTTGTTCGCAACCCTTTCATATATTCTTGCAACCCATTTTTGAGTCGTGACCCACGGGTTGAGAGACACTGCTCTAGATGCCAACTAGTTCTTCTGAGCTCCTGCTGGTCTCCACCCTGCCCTCACTATGTTCCCCCCCCCGCCCAGGTACGTGTTAGCCCTAAGGTCTTATCACAGCCCTTGACCTCCCCTACAACTGGGTCCACCATGCCTTGCACATAATACCACTTAATAATTTTGCTGGGCCTGTGGCCCCGATCCGATACCAGGCCACCTCAGGCCTTTACACCCGTGTCCTGGGCAATACACTCACTGAGCCTGCTTCAGCTCCTGGGCATCCTGGCCCTGGTCTCTGTCCCTGTTATGCACAGGACCCCCATGACCTGGCTCTGCCCTTTCTGGGCACTGCCCAAGCTAAGCTTCAGCCTTTCTCTCTTTTTCTCTCTAGGCTTCAACCTCTCCCTTGGGTTTAAGGCTACAGTATGCCCTGAATCAAGGCCCCTAGCAAGGCTGTAAACACTAGCATGCCCCTGGCACCCTGCTGTAGGTTGAAACCACTCTGCACCCCTTGGGCACCCTGCCATGGCTTCCACCCCTTTCAGCCATGCCCTGCTCGGGACCTCTTGCCTCTGCAGCCTCCAGGGCCAGGCTCTCTCTCCTGGCTCAGGGCCTGCGTTTATACAAATCTCCCTACTCCCTTGTCCCCTTTCAGGCAGGTGCCTCCCCGAGCTGCCACGGGAGTTTCCTGACTTAGCTGCGCGGCTCAGCCCCAGGGCGGCTCGCTGCTGCTGACCCCTGCAGTAAAAATGTCTTGTCTTCCATGCAGGGCACTAGCCCATTATGCTACTGAAGCGCAGCTAGGTGTGCAATAAGTACTTGCAGCAGGTAAATCCCTGGGTACCTGTTCCCTGGCAGCTCATAATGAGCAGCTTTTCCCACCTGAGGCTCTCGCTGCTGCTCCTTCGCCCGTCGAGTCCAGGAGCCTTTGGCGCTCCGGTACAACTCCCTGCAGCATTCACCACTTCAAGGAAACTTCCTTCTCTGACAGGGCAGACAGACATGGGGCTGAGAACATCAGCCTTACTATGATCTACCCAACTGCCTTGTTAACTTGCGTCCTCGGTATTTTCTAGTCATGACACGAAATTTCCATTTTTGTTTCATTTTAAGCCAATCGTTTTGACTCTGGTCAGGCGTTTTTCCTCAGATCAAGGCAATACCTATGTATACCCTTCCTTCCCCTACTATGCCTTAAAACTAAATTGTATTTTCCTGCAATGCACCTCAGAAGCTAAACTACTTGAATGACAGTGCGAGGAGACAGCGTCTTCTCAAGGAGATGTCAAATGTGTACAAACATTTGCTCCGTTTTTCTCATTTAATTGTCAAAACACGATTAATACATAAAGCACAGAACAATATGTGCTATCAGCCAGCTTTCCAATAGTTTCTCTCTTAGTAGGTAGCGGGACATGTTCCCTTTATAAGTATTTATTTACTTCTTTTGCAGGCAAATATTCCCCTTTTTTTCCCTACAATGACCGGAGAGTATATCCACATTCTGGGACATCAATATACTCATCTAGCTCCTCTTTTAGTCTCTGTCTCAAGGTGAGAGGAACTTTTCTAAGAGTATAAATCATAAGACAGCTGGACCTTTTAGCCCTCTTCTGCACTGTACAGAGCTTCCTTGTGCATAAATAATGCCCTAACTTTTCCCTGCTACATACTTGGACCCTGCACCTTCAATGGGTGCCACATCTCGGTAAGACCAAAGGGTTGGTATGTTTTAAAACCAATAATAGGTGTATTTCCCCCTAAGTACAAGGGGAAACTAATGTAGCCCAAGTACACCCAGGGATGTACCCTGTCTGCCAGTGGAAGGGATGGGGTGGTCAGGCAAGAGTGCTGAGAGGGGGGCCTTCCCCCTGGGAGCAGTTCCCTCTCCTCTCTGCAGAGCCAGACCGAGACAAAGTGCTCACCTCTGTACAAATGTATTACTACAATAAATGAATATGAATAAGAGACATTAAATATTTACAGTAACATTGGTACGTGGCACCTTATACAATAATCTGCAATCAACATAGTGCACCGCTTCGAGGGAGTGCAAAAACATGGCCTGGGTGATTCACAGCAGATGCAATAATTAACCCCCCTGCACAGAATAGGAATTAACACTTTGGAACAGGTCATCAACACAATAAACACGTACGAACATCAACTGAGACAAACCCAGGTAAGCTGAGGTAGCAATACCATAGATGTGCACAGGCAACCATACAGGTCAGTTCTGATAATAAGCAATAAACACATACAGGCAATGAAGACAGATAAACCCAGGTAAGCTCCCTTAAGGAGTACCCGTACCTATATGAACCCCTACAGTATGAAACAACAATCACGAAATATGGGGGTGCGCTCAGCACCCCACGGGGCGTTCCCCGGAGCCCTCCCCTTTAGGGTGCCGGGATGTGGACACACCACTCCCACAGTGAAGAAGGGGAGGCTGCAGACCCCCCTCTCCCAAGCCCCGCGGGACCCGCTTCCCCACCAACTCCCACTCCTGCTCTGAGCAGCCAAGGCTCGCCCCTGGCGGCCGGTCCCAAGAGAGCCTCTCTCCAGCGGTGCCTCTGGCTCATCTTGATGGCCTGGTGCCTGCACTCAGCACCCAGGGCGCTCCCACAGGAGCTGAGCCCATACTGGCTCTGGTTCCCCAGCCTTGCACCAGGGGTTCCTCCCTTTCCTGGGCCCTGATCTGGGCACCAGGGCTTTTTTAGTTAGTGCAGAGCCACACTGCAAGGCTCCGGTTACTCGACCTAGAGCTGGAGCTAACTTGAGCAGCCTTGCGCTGCTCCCAGGGCCAGGTCTCCATGCACTGATCCATGCACCGTGTGGGGCCTGAGCAGCCTGGAGCTGCTCCCAAGGCTGGATCTCTGTGTGCCAATCCACGCGCCGCCTACTCAACCGCTTGCCAGGTTTGCAGGCTCAGGTTGCCTCAGACGGCTCCTAGAGCCTGAGCACCATCCACCAATCCATGCACCGTCGAGACTCAGGTGGGGTCCCCAGGACAGTCACCTCCGGAGCTCCTCTCTCCTCACCGTCCCTTGCTGTGTCTCTCCCTCCAGCATCCGAGCACACTCTCCTCTTATACACTTCAGGGGCTCCAGCCCTGAAGTTCCCTGGACGTGGCAGGGCATAGTCTCAAACCAGGTCCAGACTGCCCCTTGCCCCCTCCCTTCGGGGAAAGGGCCTGGCCTTGCTTCTGATTGGCGGAAGGGCTCCACCAATTGGAATTGCAGAATCTCGAGCCCAGGACTCATCCGGAGCTCAAGAGGTAAGTGTGCTACACTAAGAAGATTTGTTATTGGCCCGTGCGTGCCATAGCAACTGAAGAAGTAAACCACTGCTTGCAAAATCTTATGCATCTCCGATTTAGTTAATCTATAAGGTGTAAATCTACCCTACCGTATGTATTTAGTTCATGTGCTCCCTCGGTGGGGACAAGCTTACTACTGGAGGACTGAAAGGCTACTGGAAGACCCAAGTTTTTACTGACTGGCCCCTCTATTCTATGTCCTTTTCAGTGCTCATATCACTATTTCTGGTACCACGTTGGCTTGAGCCCAATTTATCATCAGCATACCTTCCATTTCTTTTCACACTGATTCATCTTTCACAGCACTCTTGCCCACTGAGCGAGCAGTGACGTTGCCATCCCCTTTATCCTTACCGCACACTTTGCTTGATGCACCTAGACTCTTGGGAAAAGATGTAACCCATTGCATATCCTGCATTTTTCTCTACGTGCTGGGTATTGTCTGGGTCTGTACTGTTTACCATGATTCATGCAGCTTCGTGTGCTGCCTTTGTGGACTACAGCTTTGAACGTCACATTCCTGACTGCTTCATGGCTCGGTCCTTTTGGCTTCTCTCCTGAGTCCACAGCACCAGAGCACAGTCTACCCTGCAGGAATTTCAGTCTGGAATTTTTTGCAATTGCTTAGCAAATTCTAACTGCTTTGTCACTTAATTCAGTGTCTGAGTTTTAACTGATCAGCATTGCACAACAAAACACCTGGTTCCAGCTGGCACTCGTGAGAGCCTTTTGCAGGTTCCCTCCCACACCGTGAGTTTTCTGCTGCAAACTTGATTTATTGGTCTTCCTTATTTGATAGCGTCATACGTGCAAACAAGGCTGGAGCCCTTCGATACTCAGACAGAAGTGTTGTGACAGCACATTTCATCATTTTATTGTAAATGTGTCAACATCAAAGTGGACTTTGTAATAGTTTTGTGAGATCTAAGACATGAAAACCAGGGCCGGTCAATGATATTAGTCGCAAGGGGTCTCGGTACCTCATGAATTAGTCCTTCCATGCTTGGTCTGAGAATACAGGCTAAAGAAAGCAATCAGCATCAGATGACTAGGCTGGGTTGGGTATGACATGCATTGTGTTCCCACTGAAGACCTTTAAAATGATTGATTGCTATGGTTAGTCTAAGTAGTTATCAAAGATAGGACCTAAGCCTACTTCTTTGCAACAGATGTTACTGTCAGAAGTAAAGCTATTTGACTACACAGCATATGAAAAAAGATACTAACAACCCATGAGGTTGCTTATTGGATAATATCAACCAACCGATTAGCTACCTCACAAGGTAGGGCCCAAGGAGAACAACTGCAAATAACACATTTAAGGGCCAGATCTAGATGCTGTCGATTCTCTCAGCTGACTTCAGGGAGATGCACTGATTTATGCTAGTTGAGGTCTCGATTCCCTCACAGAGGCCCAGAAACTGCTTTGACTCAACTTACTGGTGAAATGAATCCCTTCTTTCACTAAAAGCACTATCAGGCCCATAAAGTGTTTTTGCACCCAAAGGAAGTTGAGTTTAACCCTGAATGTGTGAGCAAAGGAACCGAAGGAGACAAATAAAACGGTACAACCAGCCTGTCTTGAGAGTCAACTCTGCCGTTAGTACTACCTTAGTGGGTATTGACCTGAGAGTAATTGTGCTGGTAGGATGTTGGGATGGAATAGCTTTTCTCATGCATATTTTATGTCAACATATATTCATTTAACAGAGAGGAGCTCTATACACATTTCTCAACAAAATTGCTTATTTTTACTCTTGTGTTGGATGATTCAATCTCTTCCTTAGAGATTCCCATAAACAAATGCCAATATTACAACCACCACAGCATGACAGTAGATGTCTCCATAGTACTCACTGATACTAGCCGGATGAGTCTGCCCAGGAATCGGGGTGAGACTTGGCATTACATACCTATCTTTCCACCCACCTCATCTTATGTCTCCTTATACAGGTGCTTGGATGTAAAAGCTATAATCTGCAATCATGTCAGAAGTCTACTTAGGTTGACACGGTGAAATCAGATGAAGGCACCAGAATAAAAAGATAACTGCTTTTGTACAGGAAATGTTCTAATTAGTCTTGGCCTTTCTTAATCTAATGTGAGCTAAGTCTACTCAATATCCACTCACTTCTCTCCCCCAGGTAGACCTCCATGTAAGCATTGTCTCTATCCCTCAAAATGGTCAGCCTGCATTGTAAAATATCAAATCCCATAGCCACAAAGATGATGATGAGGGTGGCTAACACAAGCACAAGAGGATCAAGGAAAAAGACTTACCCCAGCCAGCTGCTCAGTTTGCAGGGTCCTCTCAGAGCTACCGATTCCCCTTTACAAAGCCGAGTCCAATTAGGTGGGTGTCTTCTTCTCAGCCTCTCGCCATTTCATCTCATGTCGTGCTTGCCGCTAGTTTCTGTTACTTTGGCAGGTAAGAGTCACCCAGCATCTAGTTCCTGTACTCATCATCAACATGAGACACCAAGTCCCTC
Source organism: Caiman crocodilus (assembly GCA_030014935.1). NCBI lineage: Eukaryota > Metazoa > Chordata > Crocodylia > Alligatoridae > Caiman > Caiman crocodilus. The sequence continues at coordinate 21,452,616 of JAGPOW010003685.1, forward strand.
AAAATGTTTACAGTGGCAGGCTGAAGAAAGAGAACAAAAAAGTAATAATAATACTTGTGATACCTTACTTGGGGCTCTGCAAGAACCATGCTTGGTTTGCCACCATTGGCTTCCAATTAATATAAAAAACAACCCTAAAGACTTGTCATGTAATCTTTCCCCCCACACCTCTACCCCCACCACTGCTTGCACCGCCCACCATTTATTGGGTGGAAATATTTGTCCCCCAAGCACCTCTGAGCAGACCCATTAAACACAGAAAACAACTTTCATAGCACCCATTCTGAGTGCTGGGCTTCATGATGAGTTTTCCTCAGCTGCTCTCGTTTTCACCGCCCCTAACAAAGGTTGGCACTTTGCAAGAAGACGATTTCATACCCGTTTATTATGTTGCAGGGCACATGTATCTGTAACTGATGTGACAGGAGAAGGGATGACAGCTGCTGTACTGGATCCTCCAACGGGGGGAAAGAAAACTCAAGCAGCAGCCTGACTACCCTGCATGGAAGAGACTTGTAAGCTAAACAAAAGCACAGTAGCATCTTCAGTGAGGACTGGTGTTTGAACCAATTTTTTTTTTCCCTTGTGCATACCATATACTAGCACTGGGCCAAATTCTCTGCTAGTGCAAACTGGTGCATCTCCACTGGTTTCAATTAAACCAATTTCTACAAGCCGAGAATCTCGCACGGGTTTTTCTCAAGATGGAGTAGCACAGAATACCTATACTATTAGAGAGAGAGTGCCAGGGATGATTTGCAAGTAAGCAACAGACATGCAGCACCTTGTCTGTTGTGAAGCCGTACTGGACACTGATTCTTCTAAACATGCTTGCAAGACTGAACAGTTTCATTTGCCTACAATGCAGTCTCTCACAACTGGAGCTGGGCTCACTTTTTTAAACGTTTCAGTGCTGGCTGCCTCTAGCACTTCATCATCTTGTTCTTTTCAACCACTCGGAAAGGAGGTAGGTGTGTGCTTGGGACTACTGGTGCTTACTGCTGCAGCTCAGTGCAGTCACCTTAATGCAGCTCTACTCGTTAATGCCCCTCACCTCTTCAGAGTTGCTCCTTCTTTATATTCTTGCCTGCCATGGCTTGATGTAACAAATCAGTGGGGAGGCTTCCCTAGGGGTGAAGAGAGCTTTGGGTAAAGGGCTGTTGTCTGGTCCGCAGCTCCCCTGGCCTCATCCTACTTTTATCCTGGTTGTGCCTTCTAGCGTGAGCCTACTGCCCAGGGCTGCAAGCTTCTGACTCAGCTTTGGTATGCCCTCATGACCTTGGGTTCAAGGCCCCACAAGACCCTTACACAGGCCTCAGGACCCGGGGTCCTGCTTCATGTGCACCAACCCGGCCTCTTAATCTCATGCAGGCTTTGCCCCTCATGGGCTCCATAAATATCTCCAGTATCTACTTTCTGGCTTCTTAACGCTAAGTCTGAGATTTGATACATATGTGCACGTCAAATGATGTATCTATAATGTGGTGTTTCATATATATATAGTGGTGTTTCATAGATTTCATAGGCATTAGGGCAGGAAGGGACCTTGCAAAATCATCAGGTCCAGCCCCCTGCCCAAAGGAAGTCAGATAGGGTCAAAGGATCCTAGCAAAATAGGCATCCAAATGTTCTTTAAAATGTCATGTTAATCACAGAAAAATGTGGATTTGGGGGTGTTTTTTTTTTAAATCAGAACATTTGGAGGGGGTTTATTTTATCAGAGAAAACCAGGATCCTGGGTCATTAGGCACTGCCTGCACCTGGTCTCTGTGGCCAATTTACCACAGGCTTCTCTGTCCGTTAGTTTGGCTCTGGCAACACCAAGAAAATGTAAGCAGAAAAGAAAAAAGAAAACAACACAGAAAACGGATGAACTGAGAGGAAGAGAGGGCCAGACACCACTAGACCTTTCCCTTTTCTAGAAATGGGGTAGTGGACCCGTTACAGTGGTCTATATAAATAACACTTACTATAAGTAGGGAAAAGGTATGTGTCTGTGTATAGAGTGGAGAGACACATCAGACCCAGATTTGGCCTAGCTTCGTCCCACACTTGCTTTACAACTACTGTCGTCTGCACAGAGGCATATATGATAGGCAAGATCACTTGCAGCACCCTTTGTGTTGGAATATAGTCACTGTATTTTTACAATGAAGCAGAGGTATAAATATAACAGCGGTCATGCATCCAAGAAGCTTTTCTATTCAGGTGGTGACATTATTAATGCACTCCATTCCTGACTTCTCTCCTACTCTTTGCCACGCTCATTGGCTGCATTTTGTTTTAAATTAGGCTCTGAACAAATTTATGCATAGGCTTAACTTTTCCTACTCCAAAGCAGCACTGTGAACTCAATGGGCTTTCTCCTGATATAAGGGTTTAGCAGAGATTTTGCAGGATGGCAGTCTCAAGTTCCTTCTTTGAGCTGAATGAATGTTTTATGTACTAGACAGTGCAGTGGGACAACCCACGCAATGTGTAGATTGTGGTTTGACTCCGTGAATGAATCTGCCTGGAAGAAAATAGGGAAATATGTTTGAAAAAGCCTAAGTATTTGAATTAGGAAGTGCTACTAGGAACGCATTTCGATTTTTCATTTCCAAGTGCTGTTTTGAGGCAAAATGACCTACATTTAAATTTTTAAAAATTGAAAATGTCAAGACCTTGAAACTCAAGCATTTCAAAGATTCTGTTCGATCCAGCATTCATTTTTCCTTTTGCTCCTTATTTCAATGAGAAAACTCAACTTTGTCCATGAGGGTTGATCTGAAACGGAATGTTTTTAACTGATTTTATAGCTGGGTGGTCAAATGGAAAATTCAATTACTCGCCCAGACCTCCTTTGTGTAGAGCTAGTTTTTTCTTCCTGTGTATTTTGCAGTCTCTAAACCAAGGGTTCTGTTCTTCTAATTGGAGTGTTTGAGCAGTGCTGCAGTCATCATCATGACCAGCTCCCAAAGACTTTTCCCCCCACTCCTCCCAAGAATGGGTCAGAACCAGGTAATCTATCAAAGTTCAAGCGAGTTCCTCCATTTTTGCCATCATAATTAGACAGGGGAGGTACACAGCAGGGAACGTGTTGTTAGAAGTCTAAGAAAGGGGAAACTTTGCAGTAAGGATCTATCGCTTAACTTCACCCCATTCCTGGCAAGGAAGATGGTTAACAAGAGAGAACCACCTAGGGCATCGTTTTTAGTGAAAGACATTCCCCTTTGATCTGGAGAATCTAAATCAGTCCCACAAGGTTTATGAGGATCATCATGAAGTTGGCTTTTTACTTTAAGACGACTACGTAGAGAGAGGCTTTCAGTTCCACACCAAAAAAAAAACTCTTTAGCCCATCATTAAGGCAAGAACAAGCATCAACTTAGTATCAGAAAGTTTAAATTAAAAAATGTAGATGGGTATTTTCAGATGAGTGAGACAATCCTACCTCCTCCTCCACTCCCACCCACCAAACACCTGCCCCCTAAGCCATAGAGCACAATCCTCTGTATATTAGTTGTGTAACACCCACACACACTTAGGGTTGTGTATGGTGTGCTTTTGGTTGTTGTGTCTTGTTTTTTTATGTGGGCAAGATGGCCCCTGTTGTTCTGGCCACATGCTCAGTACACGGCAAGCTGGGTATCTGGGCAAAGTATGTAAAACCCTCCAGATTCACTGGCCAGAGGAAGCAAAAGATCCTGCAGGCATATTGGTTGGGTGAAAGACTGACTGCAGCACTCCCTGACTGGACAAGGCCGGGGTGATGTCACATGGGGGGAAGGTAAGACAAGCTGGGCTGGTTTGGGAGAAGGAGAAGCTGGTATGGGCTACTGAAGAGGGATTTGCAGATAGCGAAAAAGGGAAACTCGGGCAGAGGATAGAGAAAGAGAGGGAAAATTGTCCCAAAGTCTGGGAACTTCTCTCTCCTCCTTTTCTTCCCTTTTTTTTATGGTTTTATGGGATTAATACTGGGGAAGAGCATACTGGTTCCTTGGGTTGACTGGCCAGGAGTTAGGCCTGGCAGTTTTAACCATTTTAAGTTGTCCTGATCCTGCCAGTTTTGAGCCGGGTTCGAGGTTTGCAACTGTTTTTGCTCCTAGTGGAGCTGTATGACCCAAACTACCTGCAGCCCAGGCCTAGAGAGTAGGCCTGGCATTTCCCCTTTGTTTCTTTCGATGGTCCTTTGCTCCAATCAAGCTGTGCAGTTGGGCCAGCTGTAGCCAGTCATCGACCTGGCTTCCTTTGGAGTTTGTCCTGCAGTTGTTTCAGCGGGCCATATAACCCAGCCCAGAAGTTTTGGGGTGCATGCATGGTGGCTAGAGTGAAAGTCACTCAACACATCACAGGCGACTGGTAGGGGAAGCCCGGGGGGGGCATGTGCCCCAACTCGACGTGGCCATCCCTGCTGCTGACACCAACGTCAGCTTCTGTGGGTGCTCGCCAGCCCCATCCCCACTGCAGGTGCCCTCCCAGATTCAGGAGACACCATTCACCCGTGTCCCACGTACAAACTCAGCCTCTCCATGGCAGAAAAGATTGGCATGCTAATACTTCTTCAGGAGCAACGAGGGGCCGCTTTCAATGCAGAAGGACCCCCACTCTCAAGCAGATACCAAGAGCGCAGTGAACCCAGGGAGCAGCTCAGGACTCCCCAGCCCATTGCTGAAGGGTAGGTATAGGGATGTAGGCCCCCAGAACTACCGGTTGGGGAGCCCCAAATCCCACGCTGCCTGCATATGGGTGAAGCCTCCCCAAGAGGGTGCCACCTATAGACTTTGCTTTGTAGTTGATAGTGTTTTAAAACTATAATTAATGCTTTCTTTTATTTTGCTCTATTCTCTGTAATAAATCTGGATTTTTGTGTTTTTGCTGCTTGCAAGAAAGGAGGTTTTGTTTACACGGGACGCCCCAGCAAATTTAGTGTTCCCAAGTTTTCTGGGGGTGGGCTCAAACCACAGGTATAATTTATGAGGTACCCCGAAATTTGAACCCGGCCCTTTTTGCTGCCCCCGGTGCCCTGGCAGAGGGTTACATGTGCTAAAACAGAGTTGGAACGAGGGCCAAACATGAAGTCAGAGCGAGCAAGCATCACAGGAAACAAAAACTGAATGCGACATTTTAAAGCACCTAATGATTACATGTCAAACCACAACTTAAAATGTCACAGTGCCTTACATATACAGGAAAAGGAAACTAAACTGACTGAGAACGCCTAGGATAAAATAATCATGTTCTTAGCACTGATTGATATTCTTGAAAGAAGAACTTGATGGATTATGATTTTTTTTGAGAGAGAATCATTACATGCCAGGTGCACAAATAGAGGCATTTTGACACTGCCGTGCAGAATAAAACCATTCTGGGGATCGTGAGTCATTATATCTCTATTTGAAATCAATCCACATGACCTAAATTTTGCATCATAAATCAGATTTAAAATTTGAGCTGAATCTGGGGAAGAAGTTGCATGTCCTTGGTTTAAAATCACTCTCCTGTATCCAGTTGATAATTCTAACCTCAATGATCAATACTACATAATCAAAAAGGAGTCCTGACTTAATGGGAAGGTGGAAAACACACGCGCGCACAGGCGGGGAGTCACGTCAACCATTTAGAGCCATATATTTCTTCTTGTACAAGGTCTTTTTGTGCTCAGAGTGCAAGATTTTTAAAAATGTAGTTAATGAATGAATAGGCAAAAAAAAAATAGGTTGTGAAGAAAGATCAAAATTAACACTGCAGATCTTTTGCATATGGCCAGCATGGTTGATGGTTTTCTTGCAGTGGCTCCTCACATACGGCCAGTTTCTTACTTTTGTAAATGGGCGTAACAGGTGACCAGGGCTCTCTTAATTCACATGACCTGGCCCATAACAGAATCCAGTGTTTGTGAAATGCCAGTGTTTTAGTGACTGAAATGCCACAAGTGCAGACAGGAGTAAAAATCTTACTGAAAATTACAGATGCACACAAGTTTCGGGCTGGAAAGGACCTCGTGAGATCAGGTCCAGCCCCCCTGCTCTGGGCAGGAAAGACGGCTGGGGTCAAATAACCCCGGGAAGGCATGCGTCCAGTCTCCTTAGTGAGATCTGCACTCCTAGATCCCTTAGGCGTGTTCAAAAATCTCCCTCTTAGTAACAAAGTGTAATTAGGAATGAGTTTGGAAAAGAAGGTGGCAGCATGTGCTGCATAAAATTAGACAAGTTCATTAACCACCGGGGTTTTTTGTTTAACTTTGAGGAGCTGTGTGACTCTTCCTCTTTGAGCTCCAGAGGCAAACCCAGGAGTACAGCACAAGGCTTTGACAATGAAAGAGCCGGGAGCAGAAGCAAAATGGGCTTTTGAAAGCTTCAAGCCCGTGACAGCTGCGAGAGGGCAATAATTCAGCAAATGTCTTGGGTAAAATCAACTCCAATGACTTGATGCTTTGTTTTATCATTACAAACATCAAGGAGTCTCTTTTAGTTATCAACTGCAAAGCCCCGAGAGAGTTCTTGCAAGATTTGAGAAGAATACCATGCCTTGAATGGAAATGGCTGCAAATGCCTGCGGTAGTAAATCGCTGCAGAAGAGGGTTAGTTTGGCAGCACGCAGCGGTTCCATCAATGACACCGAAGTCAGGGTAGCAGGACACTGATGCCCTGCTCCCGGCTTTCTCCATCGCTCCCAAGAGAACAAGTCACTCTGCCCTCCAGTCTGTTTTCCATAAAACAGGGATGTTAGTGGTTGATTTCTTGTAACGTGCCCGAGGTGATTCACCACTGCCTGCTCCTCCCATCCTCATTTACACCAGTGGAAAGTGGCGTTATAATGCTGCTGTACTGACTCAGGAGGAGTTTTACAGTCGCTTTGTCTGGGAAGAAGTAACTACGCGCAGTGCAAGGCCAGAGTGCCGTTTGCAACAAGGCTCCTTCCCACCGCACCAGCACAGAAATGCACCTTGCTCCTGCTTCGCTTTGCCACAGCAAGATGAGAGTCTGCCCTGTTCTGTACTCTATACATTACCTGAGGGGGGTTTTTTTTTAATCCTTTGTAACATGAGAGTGAATTCTCTTAAGACTTTTTAGGCTTTTTCCAAGTTCTCATATTTACTTTCTTAACTAATAACCAAATTCAGCCTTTCTACTCCAGAAAAATATTTGGCCAAATGACAGGAGGGAACAGCAGAGCATTCACAAAATGAATTTCCATATCCCTTAAGTATATTCATACTTGCTGACTACATATGAGAGGAAGCCGATACAAGCTTTAAAATGCCACGAGCAATAACAATAACATTTGTACAATGCCAATAGCTTGTGCCAAACCATCCATTTAGGAGATTACTCATCTTCCTGCTATGATTCTCCTACATATTTTAATAATATTTTAGGATTTTTTTTTTTAATTGCGTTAAAGTCCGCATGTAATAACCCTGTGTAACTTGCCTGTTGGTAAATTAAGGAGTTAACAATCAAAAACTTCACCAGTTAAATGCACGGTTGGCTATAAAGATACCTCCTCATTCTCAAAGGGCTTACTTACACCTTCAGGCACAGCCTGAAGCAAGAGGCAGTAAAAAAGCTTGACAACCCTCAGAATAGCTGCAGGAGCAGTGTTTAAAGGAGAGAGATGTGGGAATGGGATAAAATAAGAATGGTAGTGCCCTCCAGTTGGAAGAAATACTAAAGAAATCAGTACCGCCTTAGGCAGTTCTGCCACTTTCCCTAAAAACACGTAACATGAGCAAGGAGAATAGCCTCTCTCAAGGTGTTTGACTATTTTCTACTTTCTGCTGAAGCCAGCTCCACAAAGGGCAGAGAACTGAGCAATGAAGTCTTCGGCTTTCAAGAGGGTTAGGTTCAGGGCTGGAGTAATTTAAGTGACTCCAGTTTACACATCTCTAAATCAGGTAATATTTGGGTTTGAAGCCCAAGCTGCTGCTGAAACATCAAGGTAATGTTTTCTGAGTGCTGTAGTTAAAGTATTTCCCAAGCCCCTTAATGATATTTATTATTTTTTTCTGTAGACAGAATAAAGGACCCATTGCCATAGGCCTAGGGAGAAAAAAGTATTTGGGGGGGCTGAGTGCATGCGTGCACCCCCTTGCCAGCAGGTAAGTCTGTGGAGAAAGTAGTAGGGAAGGGGAAAGGGTCGTGAGGAGGGGCAGATCAAGGCCCCAGTGGTGAGGTAGGGAGCGGGGCACAGGGAGGAGCAGGGGCTGGGGTGAGTGGGGCCCCGCTGAGCCAGGTGGTGGTGGTGGCCCCGGGGAGATGTACCCCCTGACCTGTGCACAGGGCAGAGGAGGCTGCCACTGCCTGCTGGGCTTTGCTTCCTGCTGCAGCTGCCCCAGGAGTGGCCGAGACCAGGTGCTGCCGCTGCTGGGCTGTGCTGCACCCCCTGCCCACCTGGCAGCAGGACAGATGTGGCACCACATGGCTGCTGGGGCAGCAGGGCTCAAACCCCAGTTGCAGCCGCCTCTTCCCTGAGTACAGATCGGGAGGGCACATGCCTCCCAGGCCTCCACTTGTCCCACCAGCTGGCCTGGCCAGGGCCTCATTCACCCCAGCCCCTGCTCCTGCCTGTGCCCCGCTCCCTCCCTTACCACTTGACCCTGTGCACTGACTGGGGGGGCATGTGCCCCCCCCGACTCCCCCGTGGTGCACACAGTGATGGGAGCCCTGTCCTGCAGCCCTGGACATGCCACCGGGCTGCAGTTGTCTCATTCACGCCCCCTGCCCCACTCCCTCCTGCACTGTGGGGGGGGTCTCGATCTGCCCCCCACCCAAGCCCCTTCCCTTTCATGAAGAAAGTAAACTGAAACTTTCCTGCCATGCTGGGCATCCACACACCGGGGCTGCAATCCTGGCTGCATACCTATCTGGGTGTGAATGCATCCCACCCCAGCAGCCTGCGGCCATACTTGCTGCCCTGCGTTTGGGGAGGCTGAGCACTGGTAGCCTCCACCCCTTCGGCCACCTGTGCCCATTGCCCAGTGATAACATCATTATAAATATCAATGGCTTTTTAGAGAAAATAAACTTTCTGATATACAAGCAAAATGGCTTAATAAATATGAACAATTTTACTTTAAAAATAAAAGAAACAAGCCATTCAAATGTGGAATGATTTCTTCTTCAAAATATTTCAAAGTCATGTCAGTCTGTCTATTATCCAAGGCAAATTACTTTGACAGCACTATCTACTCTTGACATCTGAGTTGTCTCTACAGCCTATTATATTTTAGTACAGGCATAAAGTATTGTTCAGACAGTATGGTTAGTCTAAAGGAGTAAATCTAACTGCTTTGAAATGGCCTATTAGGAGATGAACTCTCCATTTAGCTGCAGGCAGAGAATTAATCCAGTGGTTTCCTTAGTTCTTAAACTGCAGTTCCCCTCCCCACCCAACTTTATTCTGAAGGATGTAAAAATTGAGTCATCTGCATAAGAAAAGGGACAAATTAAACAGCAATCAGAGAGGAAAATGCAATTAAGAAATTAGGACATAGCATAGAGTTAAAGGACAAGAAAGCTCTTCGTGCAGTGCTGAAATATGTATAGGGGTTAACACTGTGATTGTGCAAACCATTTCACACATCTTTAACTTCACTTATTTAGGTTTACATACACCATAACATAAAGCACCATTTCTCTGCCCCAGGTCCCAAGTCTATTTTCAATATTTAATTATACAGACAGACTCCTCCAAGTATCTTCTGTCACTCAGCCATACAGAATAAAATCCTGCAACTCAAACCATGTTTAAGTTCTTGGCAGATGCTCACAGATTTGTCCCTCCCTTTAATTTCTCAAAGCAAAGGAAACCAAAATGAGCCTCATAGCATTCACTGAAGCCCAGGCAAGTAGCTTAGAAGACTTGGCTTCATCGCTCGATTTGTGAAATGCGGCTCATATTTTCTTCCAGCACAAGCCTGTGATATAGGGCAATGCCATTAAGGACTGTCAGATACTCAGATAATGTATTTTCAAAAACAGGGATCTACTTCATTTGTGGTTTCGCAGACTTTGTGGAAACCACAAAATCCACAAAATCAACAACAACAGCACACGTAATAAAAATAAAATGCTGGCTCCCAGGCTCCCCCTGCACTGACAAGTAGAAAGGGTGTGCTGGGGAAGTGATCCCTGTGTGGCACATGTGGCATGGCAGGAGGCACTATTGATAAGCCCAGAAACCAGATCCCATGGTGCCTTGACATGCCCCAGCTCAAGCACAACTACTGGGCTCCTGGCTTCAGGGCAAGCCTGTGCTTCTTGGGTACTTGGCTCTATCAAACTCTTGGTGACGTTTCACAACATAGCTCAGGTTCATCGAATTCACATTCGATCTAATTCACATTCACATCGAACTAACATTGCTCAGAAAATCTGGGTATAGCTGCTGCCTGTGACCCAGATTCCTTTGTGAGCTTTTAACCTCTCCATGGCTCTGCTCCCCATCAGCAGAATGGAGATAACAACATCTCTGATACCTGCTCCATCTCCGTAGGTCGCTTTTCAGGACAGACGCTGTCCCTGGCCAAGTGATTGAACAAGAGCTTGCCCACTAGGGCCAGATCACAGCTTAAACCTCTAGGACCTACCGAAATGCAAATAGATGACCGATCCCCGTGACACAACTGTACCTGGGCTTCAAGCAATCTCTCGATTGTTCCTAGGAATGATCTGAAGTGCTGCTGTTCATTTTAGCAGCCGTTTTATTTGGGGAGTAGTTTAAGCCTTAGCTGTGGAGCGTGTGCTAGCTCACGCTCAGAGACGACGCTTTGTTTTTTGGAGGGATGGGTTTTTGCGAGCAAATACCTTGGCTTCCTTCTTGCAATTCATTTGGATTCTCCCCGTGCATTGCTCATCTCTTTAGCTCCTGCATTTTCATTGCTTTCCCTTTCATCACAAGTTTACCATTTGTCTAGCCAGGGCAATCATTTCCTTTTAAGTGGGTCATCTCAGCAGATGGTCTCTCATCCCAATTAACTGGCTACCCCAATTAAGAGCCTTTTTTTTTCTTAAATGTCTGAAGAGATTTAAAATAAAATAGTGCACAGAGTAAAGGTAAGATCCACTGCATTTCATCTTTATTTCTCCTCTAGCCTTTATTTAGCAGCTTCTTCTATTGCAAAGCATATCTATTGTGGCAGCTTCGGTATGAAGGTCAGAAATTAGAATTTCACGCTTCTTTACGATGCGTAGGTCAACGCAATTTTGCAGCTTACCACTTGCCTTAGTGCATCACACTGGAACGAAGGTTTCACGTATGTCCTCCATGCTGGGGATGCCACGAGTGAGGGAATGACCCAGCTAAATATGATCAGCTCCATGAAGCATGCAGCACTTCCAGTTAGCACACGTGAAAATCAGCCTGTTCACACGGGACCCTCAACCGGGAAATGGGAGGCAACACACCTTCAAACGGAACTGCACTGAGGCTAGAGAAGGAGACAGGGACGTCACTAAGGTTTGGAGTCAAAGTCCCAAGTCAGCAAAGAGATACCCATGAACTTAAACGGTCCCTGGACCAGGCCCACAAGAATACAAAGATGCTGACAGTATGGTGGAGTCGCCATCGCTATGATGGTTCAGGCAATATGCAAAACGCGGGATTTGCTTGTACTATTTACTGAATCAACTCTTCAATTGAGAGAGATGTTAGGCAAGCTTTTGGACCAAAAATGCCCCCACCTTCCTCCACCCCCCAAAAGGAAGACGTTTAATGCCTGAAAGTTTGTCTAACATCTCTCCATATTATATAGTTGAGCTGATGAAAGGTATTACCAAACAAATCCTGCTTCTTGCAGGATGTGAACAGGGCAGATGTCTGAGCTGTCAGCCAAAGTATGAGCACCAAGGGAAAAAAAAAACCTGGGAAAGCCACTGGACAAAAGATCAAATGTAAGTGAGCTAATGGAAGGGGGAGAACAATTTACTGTAAAGCAGCTTTCATTTACCACAAGGTAGTTGTGGGCACAGGTTAGTGTAAGAGTCAGCTCATCTATCATGAAACCTCACCCCTTATTTGTTGCTTTTAATGCCATCACTTGGCCGTACCTAAGTTTACACTGCATGATTCATGAGGCACAGCTGAATCCCGTGTTAACATACTTGAGGTTGCTTTAAAGGCAACTAGCTCAGGCATCGATAGAAATGCACCCACAACAGCGTGAGGAAGCTATTCACGTGACTCCCTAGGTTCCCGGCAGGTGCCACATGCTGTCGGTATCTATGTTGACTAATGTAAAGCTAGCTCTGTCTACGTGACCCGCCATCCCACCCACTGCCATAGCAAGGGGAGTGGGGTGTGAGTGGGGCGACCGCCCCAGGCACTGAAGTGAAGAGGTGCCAACAGGTACTGCTCAGCCAGGGCAGGGCACAGGACAGAGCTGCAAGTGGCTCATTTGGGGGTGCAGGGATGGGGGAAAGATGGCTTCCACCCCTGTGTGCACTCCCGGGCAAGCATGGGGGGGCATGTGCCCCCTCCCCCCTAAACCTGTGCACAGGGGGAGGGCAGGCGGCCACTGCAAGTTTCAATGCTGTAAGGAAAGCTTCAAAATAGGGTTCACAAAGTCAAATAAAAAGAACCTAACAATTATTTAGGGTTTTTTTAAATGTAAAAGCCTCATCACTCGTTAAAGCAGCAGCAGCAGGACTCAGTTTTGGGACATAGAAGGCTGGGGATACCTGTGATTTCTCAGTCCCGGATAGATCAATAATCCTACACCATAGGGTTAGGTAACAGAAATAAAAAACTGAATCATTGCCAATGCTCTAGGGTACATCTACACTGCAGCCCCCCTTGGGCTCTTACCCATGTACAACTGTCTTTGCACAAGACTCCTTACGCTCGATTATATGTGCTTTGAATCTGGGCTCACTTGCACGGCTGACGGGGATGAGTCAAAGCAACGACTTCCGACGTTCGCTGGCCCAGGGACAGAAGTATGAAGCAAGTAATATGTTGCAGGCAACATCACACTTTCCTCTGGCTGTCAGCTGGGATCATAGCAGCCTCAGTTTAAACGTCTTAATTTCCTGTGGCCGTAAGAAGCATCCGTATTTCATGGGCCACACTGCCCACAGCTCAAGGATGGGGGCCACTGGGTTAAAGCCCGCGTTTCATTTTAAAGTAGGTTGAACCATCCACCTTGAAGTGAGGATGGAGAAAGGCTTCAGAAGCTTGGGTCCTGGTAGTCCTCCAACGCCATCCCATAATCCTCCAGAATTTTATGTTTTGGCCCTTCCTATGCAGCAGAAGTCAGCTGCTGCTTTCTACCCACTGGGTTGTCTTTTTGCCTTTAAATCCATGTAGCCTGCTCCGTTTTCTGCATTGCTCAGCTCAGCCAAACAGCCTTACACGACCCTTGAGTGCTGCTATCATGCCATAGGACATAGAAGGATTCTGGCTAATCTCTGGCATGAGAATAACATCCAAAATCTGCACTGGGCCCACAACAGCTCAAAGTGGCTGACTGAGACCCATAGCAGGCAAATGACTGTCCAGAATAGGAGTACATCAAAACCCTGGAGAGCGCTTTCCACAGGTCCAACCTTTCCCTGCCATTAGGACGAGGTGCTTAATCAGGCGGTTGCCACCATTCACAATCCTGCTCAATAGCAGGGATGGCCTCGTTCACAAAGAGAACCATTTTTGTTCATTGTGTGCAGGCCACTGGGATGTCTGCAGTGGGTTGTTTTAAGACTTTATTTGTTAATACGTTGCTAGGAGGTGGGTAGGCACATTGGTATATGAATGTCAGGAAAGAAGAAAGAGTCAGACAGCAGTAGCAAAAGCTTTTAGTACCACATCAAGCCCTCTTAGTAACACATAAAAGCAATAGCAATGTGATGAAACGTCCCAGAGTAGATTCAAACAGATTTGGCAAGCCTATTGGGTAGGAAAGATCCCTTTCAATGCATGTGCCACACCTGGATCATCTAGCCTTATGGTTTGGGGAAAAAAACAGGAAAAATACAAACTGTGACCTGAGGATTTTGTCAGAACTCTTCAAGGTAAAGCAGCAGGAGGCTCTAATGAGCAATCATCAGATCCAAACCAACCCTTGGTCTCATTTATGCGGATATAAATCCAGAGTAACACTACTGGGGTCAGAGAAATTACAACTGGGACGTGGAGACCAGGATACGTCCAAAAAAGAGCCTCTAAAAAAATTATGGAACAGGGAGACTAACAAGAATCAGCATTTAAGCAAGTGCCCTTAAGCATGCGGGACTGAATCTGTAGCAGCATCTGACAAGGAGCCTTTCTGCAAGTGGGGGCATGGCAGTCTTTTCCTAGATGCAAAGAACCGCATGGCTCAGCAGCGGGCATCTGTGAGAAGCAGAGCTCTAACTGAGCACCGAGTCAGCAATTCCTTTCTTTTCCTTAGCTGTCTCTGATCCACATAGCTCGGCATGGGATAAGATCAAGGACAGATGGCACCGCCTCTCGCCTGGCAACCAACCACCTTCACGGCAGCACAAGACGTGGAGTGCAATGCTGACCCCATCACTGACCCCACGTGTGACTTGTGTCAGAAGTGCTAGAAGCCTCGACCAACATCAGGACCAGATTGTGCTAGGCGAGTGGTTTCAACCTTTTTGACTGGTGGACCCCTAAAATATTTTGAATGGAGATGCAGACGCCTTTGGAAATTTCAAATGGAGGTGCAGACCCCTTTGAATTGTAAGTGTGGGTACATACTTTGGATTGAGCATAGTCATCTTTTGTGGACCCCTTAGACATAGTCTATGGACTCTCCGGGGTCTGAGGACCACAGGTTGAAAACCACACTTTGCTAAGCACTCTACTTGCCCGCAGGGTCAGATCTTCCAAAGAACTCAGGATGCCTTTTTCAAGTATTCACCTCTCTGCAGACCAGACCAGATTTGCAAGGTGCCCGTTTAATGGCCTAGGACCAGTTAAGTGTGACCACAAGCTTTCAAAAGTGCCCATGACCCAGTAGCTTGTACAATGACCCATAGAGTTCCCAATGTGTTGAATTCTTCTGGCCTTCCCTGAACATAAGCAAAATGCCCTTTGACAAATCTGACCCCAATGCCAAAATATTAATAGCCCCACACTTCCCACCATCACCACCGTATGTCTTAGCCCTTCCCTGCTTCCAAAAGAATTGGGCCTCCTCTTTAAAAATCCCATTTGTTGCTGTGACGGCCTTTTTGTTGTGTAATTATCTGTTGATCAGCTACCAACCTTACACTTAATAGTGTGGCCTTTTTTCCAGCCTGCCTGATTAGTCCTGAAGATAAACGATATCAGATTAAATGAGCTTCCTAGGCCCATCAATCAGCTCTGGCACTGAAGCCAAACATGGCTCAATGAATCTCCCAGGTTGCCATACCTGTAGGGGAGATTACTGCCCTGCTCTCCTGGGACTGCATTTAAAGGATCTTTCGGGCATTCATTTTCTTTTTTATTGGAAGGCCACAAAAAAAAAAATCTAATTATTTTTGTAGCTAATAGGCCCTGATAATAGTGTTATTCCTTATCGATGAAAAAATAAAAACAATATAAATCACATAAATTAGGGTAGGCATCTCTAGCAGATAGAGCTCAGTAGCAGAAATCCCAATTCCAGGATTTGAGTCATATTTCTGATGCAGACACAGACTTCCTGGATGACTTTGAGAAGATTTACCTCCCTGAGCATTGTAATCCAGGCACTACTCCAAGAGGTACCCCCTCTCCAATTGAAGGGATCAAAGCACGTGCACAAGCACTGCGGGAGGTGCAGGGACTCTCCTCCCCCTATAGAGCAGAGCCAGGACACCGTATACCACGAGGACTTAACCATACACCTTTTCATGAGGGAACAATACTGGGAACATAACAGGCATAATCAAGGAGTATAGTGGACACCCCAATGCCCCAAGGGGGCAGGATTCAACAAAGGTTAGACTTACAATCATTGACAAAAGACAGGGTTGCCAAAATATAAAACACAAACAGCAGAGCAAACAATACTGGCTGGGGAAATATAAAAAGGCACAAAATACAAAATGTCAAGGGACAAATAAATATAGGGCCTAGGTACCTGGACGGGGAGAAAGGGGGGAAACACAATGGCCCCTTTCCCTGCAAGAGGAATGAGTCCTCATTAGCTCACTCACCCCAAGACACAAAAGCTGGGACTTGAACTCAGATCTCCCACATAGCAGGCATGAGCGCTGGTCTTGACCTTCCTGGAGCCCCCGCCTCACCTCGAGCTGCCTGGTCTCCAGTTAGAGGAGCTGGAAGCCGAGCTGGGAGCCTCTCAGGTTGCTGCTGAGATCCTTGCTGGAGTTGGGGAGCCTTTCCTGCTGGCCACAGCCTCTCAGAGGGGATCCTGGAGCCCAGCAGGAAGCCTCTCCCGCCGGCCGCACGCCGTGCTGCTGAGGGTCCCACTGCTGCCTGCAGGTCCTGCTCCTTCAGGCTCTTCTGGGGCAACTGCTCCTTCCTCGCTGGTCTCTCCCTGCATTAGCCACACCGCCCCTTTTTTCCCCCTCCAGGTGACCCAAGGGGCAAATCAGGGGACATGAGGGGTGACTCTCTGGGGCCTGGTTGGTGAGGAAAGGGAATCCCAAGTCCTCCAATCATCTTTTGCCCTTTCAAAACCCCTGGGCTAGGTCACTGCCAGCTAGCCCGTCACAGCATCTTGAGCGAGCAAAGCCCATGCCAGCGTTAAGTAGGGCTGGATCAGTCCTGGGTCGGGGCACAAGGGAAGGTTGGGAGCAGACTCAAAAGCCAACACTTATCCCAGTTCCCAGGTGCCCGTATGAAGTTGGCTGGCTAGGTGTACCGTGTCTATGAGGCAGCTGGTCCAAAACAGAGCAAGAGCTTGTTGCTACTGTCACCTGCATGAGTTTCTCTTTTAGCTGTAGTAGAGCGCAGTGATTTAAGCTGAATTTTGCTGGCAGTGATTCAACCAGAGCATCCCCACTGATGTCGGGGTGGAGACACGGACCCCTGATGCAGCAGGTCTCAAGGTCAATTTTCCAGAAACCTGTGGAACAGGAGTAAGCAAAATACAGCCCATGGGCCATATATAGCACCCAAATTGATCCTATCCGACCCTCTGGCTGCTGCCAGGACCCTGAAGAAGCAGGGCTGCACCCTGCACCCATCCACCCTGCTGCAGCTGGGGCCAGGCCAAGCCATGCAGCATGCAGCTTCTTCCGCCTCCCCCTCTGCATCCATCCCCACCACCCAGCAAGCAGGCCTGCAGGGGATGGGGCACAATGCAGTGCACGGAGTAGCTGTCCCAGCCATGATGAGCCACTGCTGCCACAGTGCTACTAGTCCATGCTAGCTGCTGTGGGGGGCTCATCCCAGGGCAGCCGCCCCTGACATTCCTGGTGCAACGCGATGGCAGCTGCAGCTCACTACGGCGGGCAGGCGTGTGGGTGAGACAGCTTCTTTATTCATGGACAGTTCATACCAATTGGTTCTTGTGCCAGCATCAGTTTTTGAGCTTCTGTAGTTCACTTCCCCCTCCAACATTTGCTGCCTTGATATATTTATAGCAAACAATAATCTCCCTTCTCTGCCCTCGTTTCATTAGGCTAAACAAGCCAAGCTCTTTTAGTCTCCTCTCAAAAGATGCGGTATGCCAGGTATTCCTGAAGTCTTCTGAGCGCTTTGTGCTGTGCCATTAATATACTCTATCTCTTCTAGCAGTACCTCTCCTGATGTAATCCTGGGATTACATTTGCCTTTTTCAGCACCTCCATACCAGTGGAGGCTCAGTCATAGTCTGATTCATCTGCTTCTCTCCCTCCTCAGTTGGTTGCAATAAAAATTCGTGTTTGTTATCAGTCTCCAGAGTCCCCTCGCACTCTGTACTACTGGATTTCATCCTTTTCTGTTACTCTAGTCCATGAAATATAAGACTTCTGCTTTCAACACTACCCATTTTTTTCTTCTCTTGCACCAGTTTTACCAGTTCTTCTACTGACCCCCATTTTAACCAACTTAACTAACATCATCTATGGGGCACCACATCAAATGCTTCACTTTGGATGACCTGTATTACATTTCTTTGGCCTCAAAAAGTTGTCTTCTCAAAGAAAGGCATGGCATACTCTGTGCTCTGCCTTTGGTAAAGGACAGCGTATTTTATCCCCTTTTCCATTTACTTCTGTGTCATTAATTCTTTAGAGCCCAATCCAGTTGCTGTGGATGTCATAGGATCATAGAAAATTAGGGCTGGAAGGGACCTCAGGAGTCCATCTGGTCCAACCCCCTGTTCAAAGCAGGACCAGCCCCAACTACATCATCCAACCCAAGGTTTTGTCTAGCCAGGTCTTAAAAACTTCCAAGGATGATGAGTCCACCACCTCCCTGCGTAATCCATTCCTCCTCGTGAGAAAGTTCTTCCTAATATCTAACCTAAACTGCCCTTGCTGCAACTTGAGCCCATTGCTCCTTGTTCTGGCACCTGCCACCGCTGAGCTCCAGCCTCTTTGGAACCACCCTTTAGGTAGTTGAAGGTTGCCTTAAATCCCCTCTCAGTCTTCCCCAGACTAAATAAGCCCAGTTCCCTTGGTGTCTCCTTGTAAGTCATGTCCCCCACCTCCCAGACCATTTTTGTTGCCCTCCGCTGGACTCTTTCCAATTTGTCCATATCCTTTCTGTAGTGGGGGGCCTGAGCCTCAGCAGTGCTGAATAGAGGGGAAATAGGAGTATTTCTGTTTAGTTCAATAGGCAGGGAATCAGGTCTTTGACTCTTGGACATTCCTCTAAAATTAAGTTCCTAAAATGAGCTTTCCAGTGCTCACACCTTTCCAGAAACCTCCTTCTTCTGTGTTGACAGGCAGCTCTCCTTGACGTGAACTCGAACTAAAGGGAAGTTCCATCAAAACCTGTACAGACATCCTTTAGTTCAGTGGGAGGAAAAAAATAACCTTTTCCCTTGTAAAAATGTGCGTTTGCAATGAAAATTTATCCCCAAGCACAGGGCTTTAAGAGTTGCATCCGCCTTACAGTGGCCTTCTGCACAGGGCTGAGTTTCATCAGGCAGGGCTTCGCTCATACTTTCAAAGAAAATTGACTCCAGTTCAACAACCAAGAGTATCTCAAGAGCATGCACAGAGCAGGTGCAGCAGAGTTATTTCTAAACCTTATAGGGGTGAGGGAAGCTACACGCTGTAGTGGAGAGAGGCAGCGGAGTCAGGTTCAGAAGACCTGGGTCCTTTTTCCTGCTACATCCCTAATCAACGGAGTGACGCTGAGAAGGTCACTTCCCTACTCTGTGCTTCACACTCGCCGCTTAGTCTTTCCATATTTAGCTTGTTCTGCACATTTACAGAGTAATAAATATTACTACTACTACTAATGATGATGATGATGGTGATGACGAACAGCTGAATATGTGCACTCATTTAATTGCATAATAAAATGTCTCTTCTCCTGAATTGCTCCAATCCAAGCAAGACAGCTTTTCAAGCCTAGCAAGTGTAGAGGGGAAATGCAGGAAAGACAACACCATTCATATATACAGTTAACACTAGATCATGAAGAAACATACCGGGGGAAAATTGAACTGACTCTTTTAATAAGTATTTATGATACATAAAGTGGCTTGATTCATAAGCGCAGTGATTACACTTTTACTACCAAGATAAAGCCTGCTATCTATTAAATGGAAACTGTAATTGTATCTCATTAAATTAAAGAAAGAATACCAGTAAATCAGAATTGAGATCTTGGAGCCGGCTTACTACAGAAAGTCTCGGTAGTTAAATGCTCTGAGCTACGCTTTGTGCCGGTACCGTTCAATTGAACCATTTACCTCACACGCCTAAGTGAAAGGATAAAAGCATGCCCGATGCTCTCACCGAGAGTGAATTTCTGGCTGTCGAAGAACTACATTTGGGATTCTCAGAAAGAACTACATTTAGAGGGGCATGGTGAAAATCCTAGCCCCAAGGAAGTCCATGGGCATTTTGCCCCCAATTTGTCACTGGACATGTGACATTTGAATACCATTCCATACCTGAAGGTTAAACAAAACCTGGAAATGAAAACTATATCGTTCAAACCAAACTGAGCAATGTATTAGGGCAAATGTTGTGATGCAATTATATCATCATTCAGTGGGGAGATTTGAATAGATGATTAAATTAGCACAGATTAGTTACAAACAGTAAAAGTTGTCAGGACCTCTGATGAGCCAGAAGCTGAGTAACTGCGAAGCTGATCAGGTGCGTACACCTGCTGTGAACTTAAAACAAGTGGCCAACCTGACCAGCTGATGGCATGGGAAGTTCCCCGGACTATGTAAAGGCCGGCAGGCCAACCCCAAGGCATCTGGTCTGTGCTCCTATGTTCCAGACTTGGCTCTACTCCTGATTCATGTGGCATTTTGGACAAACACTAAAGGTCTTTTGCCAGAGCATCCACTGGGGTCTCTATTGGCATCAGATGGCCAATAGATCAGCCGAGCCGGCCTTAGGGGAAAATGGAGCCCTGCGTATTTAGGCATCACCCCCAAGGAAGTCAATAGTGCTGCTGCAGATAGAGGCAGGGGTGTGGGATGTGGCCCAGGGAAGAGGGAGCGCAGCACGTTGCCCCCGGTGGGCAGGCAGCACTGCTGGAGCTGACACCGGCCGGCCCAGTTCTTCCTGAGCAGGGGCTGGAGGTGGCCGGCGAGCCGGGCTGGGCATTGCTCCTCCTGCCGGGATCAGATGGGGTGAGGCAGGGCAGGGTGCAAGTGCTTCCGTGAGCATGGGCTGCTCACACACGTGTGCGCATGTGCGTGCGTGCGGTGACCCCCTGACCACAGTGCCCTGGGTGGTCGCCCACATCACCCGCCTCTAAGTTGACCTCTGTAAACTGGGCTCTGACTCCTGCAGTTCCTCTTCTCTAAAATGAAGATATTAACAATTCTTTTCCTCACCTCCACCTATTTAAACTGCTGGCTCCTGTGTCAGGAGCTGCCTCTTCCTCCCTTGGAATATCTCAGGACTGCCATGGCAACACCTTTTGCTGGAGCTACAGCTGCTTGTTATTCAAGATAACTAGCTTTTGTCTCCAATTGCGCAGCAATGTCAACACAAGTTCATGCAGGGGACTAGAACCCACGACCCAGTGGCCCAGGTCTGGAAGAACTACTGAGTCAGACTGAACTAATGTCTGTATTATTGATGCAACTTTCCAAAAAAATGTTCTTTGGTCTAATCACTTTCTTAAACTACACAAACACCAGCTCTGCGCCACGATCAATTATTAAACAGAAAATGATGCATTGAGTGAGAAACTAAATACCATTTAATATGCCTCAGGAATTCTAATGAAGCAATATCACTGTATTGCTAATGAAAACTTTAACTTTGCTGTGTTTTCAAATCTTGCTTGAATGTAGATAAGCCAATATCTATATGCTTTCTTTTAATGTCTGGAATTATTTTGCCATTTTAATGTAATCAGTCTTTCTATTTTGCAGAAGATGCCCTTGTCGGTTATTTGTTTTCTTTCTGTTTTGCAAATTACTCCCTTTTCAAGGTTGTTTGTTTAGTGTCAAGAGGTTATTGAACAAACCAAGCACAATCCTTAAACTAATCAACTAGAAGTGACAATAGAGATCAGGAATAATTCAATATTTAAGAGGTTACTTTTAAAACTGATCTGAAAAGTAACGGGCTGGCGCGTGCGTGGATCCACGCGACCCCTGCTAAACTGAGAAAGTTGCCATACACTTTGGAGAGACTCGATAGCTTTAAAAAAACACATGCAACCCAAGGGATAGCTCTGTACTAGAAGAACCGAGCTCCAAAAGGCTGGTTTTGATTTCCATTCACTCTTGTCTCAAAAAGGAAGCACAGAAAAACAACGCGGGTCTGTCGGCCGCTGCTCTTCTACAGTCGCTTGTGTTTTAGACCTTTCCCCGAGTGCTTAATGCTCGTTCAGCTCCTGTCTCTTGTCCTAGTCAAGATTTGTGTACGCTCTCTCTCTTCACCGCCTCCCCTTCTCCAGTGTCTATTGAAAAAACAAATTTCCTCGTTAGAGAAACTCGCTGAGTTTCTTTTTCTTGTACAGAAGGTAGAATAGATTAGTATCCGGCAAGCCGTAACATAAAGTAGAAAGAAGCACATATTAAAGGACCTAGCCGGACAACGTAAATTATGTAATCCACTTCCTAGCGCCTCGTCCTGCATCCACGGGATTCAGCGACCAGCGGAGAGAACGTGAACTTTTAAGTGAAAAGCTCAGGGGACAAGTTCTGCTCTGAGTTACACTGGTAGGAAACCCTTTAAACACACTGGTGTTGCCCCAGATTTGCACTGGCTGAGACCTGACCAGAGAAGCTTAGATCTTTCCAGGTCTCATTCACCTGGACCCCTTTCCATTGCATGGATATGTTATACTTTCCAAACAGGGGGGTGGGATTTTCAAAGGCACTCAGTGACTAATCTAATGTGTAGTAAAGTGCTACACATGTGCAGGATTTACTACACAGTAAATTAAGCAAACGCACCATTTGCTAGTGTCAGGAAATGCACGGGCTAGCTTAACAGTGCATTATCTACTGCACAGTCGTGCACGTATAGATACTGACTGGGGGTAATTTGCTCCCGGGCAGCCCAGGCACCAGAGGGGCCAATGCCCACATCCTGATCCCCATGCAGCTGGGGGAGCCGCCCTAGCAGCTGGGACTGCTGCATGCCAGCCACGTAGAGATCAGGTCACAACCCAATTCCCACGTGGCCCATAGAGCTGCCTCAGCAGCTGGGACTTCTACATCTCAACCACATAGAGACTGGGTCAGGACCTGATCCCCACGTGGCTGGGAGAGCTATCCCCACTCAGAGAGGATATTGCCTGCCAGCCAGGTGGTGATTTAGCAGACAGCATCCCCACCCTGCGAGGATGGCTCTCCCAGCCACGCGGGGATCAGGACTGGCACCCAGGGAAGGCTAGAGCCCTGGACTGGGCTGCCCCTGTCAGGTGCAATTTGCTCCCAACAGAGGTGCACCTACAGATGCCTGCCCCAGAGCACTATAATGAGCCTGACATTTCTGCAGAGAAAATTCAGGTGCATTAAATTGCACCCCAGTCGGCACCCACTGAAACCAAGGAGAGTGTTACCACTGACTTCAGTAGGGTCCGAACCAGACCAATTCTGAGCACTAATGAACCTCATAGGTGTTTTACCAAGGGCTCAAGGTCTTTCCAGACCTGCTTCCAACCATGGCTTCCTTCCACATTAGTGCATCTCCCCGCATTTCCTCCAGGAAGTGGTCTGAGAGGAAAGTAAATGAGGTACTGGGCAATATTGCCAATGTGAAGAGCTCAAATATGATGATTCAGGCCCTCAAAATCATAAGACTTCCAGCACCTCCTAGGTTCTCTCCAAAACCACAGAGGCTAGAAACTTACTTTTTTAAAATTAAAACTGAGAATTTCACCATTTCCGGAGGTGGGAATTTAAGAAAAAAAACACCCAAATATCACAGGACTGGTAATAAAATGCTCGAATTCAGCAAGATTGTGTTCCTCATGTGGAAGGGAGTATTCAGCCAAGTGCCTTTCTTTCATCAGCATTTGTATACCTCAGTCTACTAGATTAAGATAGTAGAAACATTTGACTGGAATCTAATTTTGTAACGAGGAAATAATATTGCTGCATCTGTGAATTTATTAGGATTTGCAAAATGTGCCCGGACACAGTTCCTCTGTGCATGTGCATCTGTCTACCACACAGATGCCAATTCGTTTGCACCCAGACTTGGTCCTCTGCAGTAGCACAGGCCACACCGTCCCTGTGAGAACCCCAAGTATGAGCCATTGATCGCGTTCCTCAATCGGCTAATAACAGTCCTCTCTCTTCTTGATATATGGCTTAATCAACCTTGTGCTCCTGATCCACCAGGTGCAGGTTTTGATCTGAAAGACGGCTTGTAGAACAGCTGACGTGTCAAATCAGCGTAAACCCACCTTCCCGTTGTCATGTTGGCAGAAGATCCCGCAACCAGACTATTTACACCAGGGCCGTGCATCACAGCGCCCCTTGCAAGTCTCTGTTTTCTTGGCTTCTCCTTTGCGCCACGGCACGAATTGTTTTCAAAGTGTCCCAGAGATTGTCACTCTGCTTTTCTGGATACCGAGTTTGGGGGAATTCGATTTCAAAGGGACAGCACAGAACAATTCCAGGGCAGCCTTTTCAAAATGCCGCTCATTGGAGCGAACTGCCGCACAGTTGCACTTCCTTCTTGTATCATTCTCTAACAGCTGCGTCGGGGAGTCTTACACAACGTGGGTTTGCTGAAAAAGCTTATGCTTTACTATAAATACTCCACCCCCAAAAAGCACCCCCCCCCAACCTATTGCCTTTGCAACTCAGCCAAGGCCAGCATTCAACGGTTCTTACTGATCTGCTTCTGCTAGCAGAGGGCCAAGCTGGGGGCAGCAGCTACCAGAGCCAAGCCCCCAGGACTTGTCGCCCTTCCACAGAGCTCCCAGCAGCTCTGGGAAGGCAACAGCTGCTGAATGGGCCATAGAGGATCTTCACGTGCCTGCTGGTGGCTGCCACATGGCATCAGAGGCCTTAATCCCCTCAGCAGAGCCAAGATGTTTCTGCTTCTAGGGAGGACATGGAGGGAGGAGGCAGCTCAGCGTTTGGCCGGAGGAACGGGACTACGGCAAATTACAAACCC
>JAGPOW010003685.1:21477347-21507626 GCA_030014935.1 Caiman crocodilus
ACAGAGTTGAGGTAAGGGCTTTGGGCCATTCCTCAATTCAGTGGCAGTGACTGGATTGCACCACACTCCGTTTCTCTCTGCTTCTCAAAGGGCATGTCTACACAAGACGCTTTAATGTGCAGTAGTTTATTCAACTGCGCATTAGTGCGTCACGGCAAAAACCATGCTAATGCACTAATGTGCAGTAGAATTGGTCTGCACATTCAGTGTAACAAAAAAAGGGTTCACCTTTGCTCCTGCGCATTAGCACAGGCTAATATGCCTTTATGTAGTACCTCATATTAAATGCACGCCAGGGAATCACGCAATTATGCACCCATGTAATTTTGCGTGTAAAACGTATGACTACATGTAATAGCATAATGTCACATCATTCCCAGAGGTGTAGCTGGTGAGTGGGAAGGGAAGCTCTTGCCTGCATGAGGGGTAATGGTGCACAGCCCCTGACACTGGCAGCAGCAGCCGATGGCGGGCCACCAGGGCCCTCCTGAAGGGGCAGGCAGAGCCCCCAGCAGCATAGTACCTGGAGCTGCATG
Organism: Caiman crocodilus; assembly: GCA_030014935.1. Lineage (NCBI taxonomy): Eukaryota > Metazoa > Chordata > Crocodylia > Alligatoridae > Caiman > Caiman crocodilus. The sequence goes on from JAGPOW010003685.1 coordinate 21,477,884, forward strand.
TGGCTCCTGCCTGCCGTGCTGTAAGCCCCACATGCTGGCACAGACACAGCCCAGTCTGGCCCGAATGCGTCTGCCAGCAGGCCAGACCAGGCCGGCTTTATGCCACTATGTGCAGCCCCCAGGATTCACTAGAGCCGTTTGGCACCAAGGACTCTGCCTGCTGCAGCCAGGCATGCCCCGAGGGCCTACCGGTAGCAGGAGCTGTGCTGGGAGTGCATTGCCAGCTACTGAGGTTATGCAGGGACACTGCAAAAGTAGGGGAGCAGTAGGGGCTGTGCACACGGCAGTAGGGGCTGTGCACACGGGAGGCGTGTGGCAGTGGAGCCCATACCCACCTACAAAGGCCACACGCTCCCATACCCACACCCACCCACAAACCCCACATACACACCCTCCACAATCCCCACACACCTTTGCAAACCCCACCCCCTGACACACACACACACCTGACACCCACCCCCCAACCACACCCAAGGGCCTGCACATATTTTCTAAGGAAGGTTCAAATACTGTTATATTAAGTTTAATTAGTAAAAAAAAAATGCAATTAATTTTGCATAATTTTGAGTTTTTCTGCACATAATTCCCTGGGGTATAATTAACACTACCAAATGTTATGTGCCGTTGCAAAGGTGCATTAGTGTAGATGTACCCAAAGCTCATGAAAAATAGAAGGCAAGTTAGAGCAGCTTTAAGGCTGGTCTAACCTGTAGTTGAATAGCCATGGGTTATAGGGAGCATAATGGTATCTTAAAGGCCATCTTAGCTCATTGCCAAATCACAGGAATAGAGCAATTAAGAATCAAGCTTTGGGAGCTTAAGACTGTGGATAAGCCCTGTGCAGGCTTTCAGCCCAGATTTAAATTTCACCGTATGTGCATAAGGTCCATGCATCTTGCAAACACAGGAATAAAGAGGCTCCAAAGCTGCCTTCGCTATATCCGTACTATCATACTTACTTCAGTGGAGTCTCCAGGTGTGACTAAATATAGAATTTAGGATCAAGATACTTTCACTAAGGAGCTCACGGTTGGTAATGGGATGCCTATGAAAACAGACCTCCCCAAAAAATCTTGCAATAAACTGCATGCGTCCAGGATGGAGTGCTTATACCTGCAGAGAAAAATCTAAAGGGACTGGGCAACCTATTCATTTGTAGCTGAGAGCCACAACCACCAAGGAGGAAAGCGGCACCACCATGCCCCCAGAGGCTGGGGGAGGGGGCACGAAGAACTCCCGAAGGTGGCAACAGCGCTGTCGGTGGCGGGAGCATGGCAGCTGTGGTCAGTGAGCATCTGCAGGTGGCCATGGCGCTGCCAGCGGTGAGGCGGGGTGGCGAGCGCCAACCAGCACTCAGCAACCACCCACAGACACCGCCAGCAGCGGCACTTCTTGCAGGGGGTGCACCGCCAAGCGCAGCAGGTACACATGCACCCGTGTGCACCCCCCCTGCAAAAAGTGCTGCACCCATGTGCACCCCCTATGCATCGCCAATGAGCACCACAGCAAACAGACTGACATTTGCTGCAAACATTTCCACTCTGCTCATGAAGAAAGCAGCTGTAGCATATTGGCAGCCTGGCAGAATGCTTAGTTCGTGCAATGCGATAAGAAGTCAGAATTAGGATGTAGGGGTAACTGCTATGCCAGAGGTCAAGGTGCGCATTCGGACCTGACCCTCCTGGGCTTAATAATCTGTGATTTTAACAACTTCCTTTTTTCCAACTTTTCCTCTTGAAATGCACCAAAGAAAAGGTGTTTCTTAAAAAAAAAAAAAAAAAAGAGTACCTTCCATTTGGATTATTTTATCTGAGAGAAAGGCAAGTATCAGAAGAAAACCAGGTCTCGCTGGAGAGCTGATGAGCACAGCGGGGAGTTCTCTTTGCAGGGCTGCCCCACAGTGGACACATCACAGATTGCATTTAATGGTGCAGCGCACAGAAAAGAAACTTCTCTTGCACCTGAAGTGCTCGTCTTCACAGGACAGTATAGACAGAGTCATGAACTTAAACTGATTTTTTTGTTTTGTATCATCACTAAGCTACTACATGGATGCTCTTATGTAAGAGGACCTCTTCCAGTTTGGCTTATGTTGCTTAGAAGTGACTTTAAGCTACGGTGAAAATTTACTGGAATAAGAGGGTGCCTGTACACGAGCGGGGAGGCTGCTCTGACACACTGTAATTACAGCTTAATTACAGTTAATTACAAATAAAAACAGTCTGCTCAATTAATTACCATGCTCCAGCAGCTTTCTGCGTCTTGTGTCTCAGTGTCCCCATGCGTAAAAATAGTTGGGGGGGGGACACTTGAACTAAAGCTCATTGAACGAGCTTTAGTTCAAGCACCCCCACTGCCATTTTTAAATCATGTGGACACTGATACACAAGATGCTGCAGTGCTTTAATTAGAGCAGGTCTCAGAGTCTCTCCAATTAAAGCACTGCCCTCCCACCCCTGAAGCACGTGTAAAAGTGCCCACAACGTCCATACAGGAGTCAGCAACTCTACCGATCCTGGCGTTACTATTACAACTTTGCTCTGGACAGAAGCCCTGACACAAACAATGCAGGAGGAAGGGGAGAGAAAGTTTCCACCATAGTGGAAACTGGCCCTGAAGCTGGGAGCCTGTTGAGGCATTGATGGGCTCTTTATCTCAAAGGTTTTCTTAAAAGCAGAACTTACATAACCACTGCGCCAAGCACTAAATAGGCCCGATTTCCCATTTTGCTACCTTTTATTGTTATTATTTCACAAAAAGGGAAACAGGACATTTACCCAAGCCACAATGGGGAATAGGGTGTTGCAACGAGAACACACAGTGTTCCCCAGTTCTCGTTTTTGGTTACAAAGCCAGCTCAACAGTGGAGTTTCATAACTAACTATGCTGTTTGTATGTTCGATAAAATGCTTGGAGGAGCAGGTGCACACGGGCGCACAAAGTCACTAACTTCTTTTTCTTTTTTAATTGGTAAATAAATACACACCACCATTAGAATATGCAGGACGGTTTTTACACATACAGGCTCTTCAGCACAGTGTTTATGCTGTTCTGGTACTGATTCACATTTGGCTTTCTGTCTACAAAAGACGCTGAGACAGAAGCAGGAGGCTTTTACCCCATGTTCAAGCAAGGTGAGGCCTGATCTAGACTACATGGAGGAGTTATTCTGGCTACACTGGCTGGGGACATCTGTCCACTAGCTGCTCCACTAAGGCCTCCAGCAGTGTCATCCTCTTGTGACAGCTTCTCAGTCACTCCAAACCCAGGTTAAGTTTGAATCTTTATCGTCCGAGTGAAGAGCTCTGGTTCCACTTACCAATACTCCAAGTCACCCCTAAAGACAGACACTCTGACATGACATTTCTGTAGCAGCAACTTCTCTCTGTTTGGTTACTGCTTTAAAAAAAAAACAACCCAAAAAACACATCTCATGTTTAAAGCAAATGTTTGCCTTCTCATTAGCTGGATGATGCGAATTGCCTGGAGTCCCAAAGTTGGTAAGCAGTAAACCCGGGCCCCTGCTCTAATCATTAGCCTGCACTGCCTGTTAGCAGCCAAATCTCTTAATTAAAGTACTTATTAAGCAATGATGCAAGTCAAAACATATTAAAACCACCCTAGTGATGGCAGAGGCACAGTTAATCACCTGCAGGCTTCCCTACTGCTCCCGTCAGGAACCATCAAGCCGGTTATAACTCTAGTCGGCATTTAAAACAGAGCCGTTGGGAAGAGGATTCCCCCCCCTTGTCTCCAAGGGCAAGGACAGCATCGTCCTGATACCAAGGGTATTGCTGTCAGTTCATCTGACTGAGCCGTTGAACCAGACTCAACTGATGGCCACTGCTTTGCTCACCAATTTACCGGACTGGGAAAAGAAATGTGGATGCTGCATGCGGCAGGGGCCATCTCTCGTCCGTGCCTTCACAGTGAAGGGGTATAAACTTGTCCTATTTGTAAAGTCAAGTCGACCCTCATACAACAGTATAGCTTATCATGCAAGGGGCCAAAGTCTACCGCGACTTGGGACAAACCAAAGCTCTTGCACTTGAAAGAGCATTTTCATATTTTAAAAAAATCAATATGCCATCCTCAGATGACCTTCAGTTGTCTTTGTGTCATCCCCTCACAGGCACGGAGGCCAGCTCAGAAGCGCGTGATACTTGCCTCTGCTTCTAAAGGTCCGCGCGCAGCACCAAAGGTTACGGAGTGGAATAGGACTGAGATACTCGAGTCCTAAGAGGCAAAAGGAGTAACATATTTGCTCTTTACAGCAACAGGATCTTATGTTACGGGTGGAAAAAAATGTACATTTCCACGTTCTGGAATTTCTGTGATCTTCGCTCATTTAATCTGATGCTTGGCAGGTTCCAGTGTGATAGTTCCATGCTTTCCAAATCTGACAACATGGATACAGTGCCTAAGCCCACAACCCCAATCTCGGACTGGGGCTCTTAAATGCAGCCTTCATATATTTGATAGCAATCGTGGCAGGTCAAGTTAATGGTCAAACTTTTGCTTGTCTGTGAATAACTTGTAATGGTGATCTTGCAAGGGGTTGAGGGCTTTGGCTGTGACCAAATACTAAATGGCAAAGAAAAGTAATGTCAGCATATGGGCGGTCTTGCCGAACCCACTGCTCGATTCAGTTCCGGGCCCAAAGGGGCTGGGCAGGCTCCCATTGCTTCCAAAGGACCAGGGATGAAGTCCACGGGAATGAAGTCTGCCTGCAGGTCCTCAGCCCTTTCAATGGTCTCAAGGTCCTAAAACTCCTGTGGCCTATCAGTAGTGGACCCTCTCTCCCCATTGCTGGTCAATGATCGATTCACAAACCAATCCCAATAGCCTTTGAATATACTCACTGTACCAAACTTCCTGCAAGTAGGTTTAGCGAGTGATTTTTCGTTCTTTCAAGACCAGAGTGCTTCAGCGGCACTGTACGTGGCTCGTCCACGCCTGCTTCCAAAGGCGCGGGGGGAGACTAACAATGGAGTCTGTGCCACAGCTAGTGTTACATGCCCTGGGGTCAAAGCCCTTCTGTTTCGTGAGTGAAAGGTCAGAGCACAAAGTACAGGAATCCCAGAAAGAACAAATTAGTGCTTCATAAGATGCAAAGGCTGTTTGCTATGCGGACGGTGTGACGAAGGTGGCAAGGCACATGTCTCTGCTTCCCAGTTGAATTCATTAAGCCTTTTAAATAAGAGAATAACAAATATGTGCCCTGTGTGAGCCGCAGCATGTCTACAATCAGCTGTGCAAAAAAACACACAGAAGTGCTGGCATCTTCCCACACTGGTGGCCACGTTAAAATATGGGAGAAGATACTTTCATGAATGCCACAGATAGTACTTTATTCATGGCTCTATAATTGTGGGTGTATAATTAGCTCTGCTCATCAGAAACGCAAAGGAGAATGAAACCAAGGAATTTCCTCAGCTTTCCCAAAGCAATGCAACTCTGGTGACAGGACTGAAACCAAGATTTCCACCTGCTGAGAATCTGGCTCTACCCTGTGGAAGGAAAGAGTATGCAAAATACTGAAAGGCAAACTGATAACCAGGGGGTTGTCTAACTATCCATTGCAATTAATCTTGTATGCAGTTTGACCCTTTGAGAGAGTCAGGTAAATATTTCTTGCCGTGGTGCATGTTGTGTAAATAAGAAGAGACTTGGCTGCAATTCTGCAACATGTAATAACTTTGAGAGAGAAATGACTGGAAATGTACTTTTAACATCTCCAAGTGCGAGTGCCCTAAAGCTGCAGCCTGGCTGCAGTTTACACATGCGGAGTACTGTGCAGTCACACAGAGAGCACGGCCGAAGGAGCTGGCGCTTGGGGGCCAGATCTCAACTAAGGCTGGTTCTGCTGACACGGAGGGAGCGATGCTGACTACGTGCCAGCTGAGGACGCAATCCTGGGAATTTCCCATTGGCTGTGCTTTCACAGCAACTCTGGTGTTAAGCAGCAATTGAAACAACTATGGTCCACACTTATTCCTGATTATACATGGATTGCAGATCTCATCTCATAAAGCCCAAACCATGTTTACAGTACTTTGAACTACCCTGGCTCCAATTCAGACCAGAGAATTAGAAGCTACATTTAAGATTATGTAGGACTCCAAAAGATGAAGAAGACAAGCAGCGATTCGTGCCCAGGATGCCGTGAGACACTGGGGTGCCATACGGGCCTTTCAAGGGAGATTAACTGCAGTGGCGCACAGTCTCCGCTCTGCCATGGAGCAACAGCTTCACCCCGCAGCATGTCGAGCGGTCAGGATGTCAGCACGGTGACAGGCAACTCATGGGTGAGGGACAGACGTTACACAAACTAGTGTAAGGGATCGGAAACTGGTTGCAATCTGTAACACAACAGAAGTTCAGCGCATATAAACCTCTATCAAAATGGCCGGAACCAGTTTAAGATAAACCTGGGTGGATGCAGTATCAGACTTCACTGATTTAGGTGAAATCGGTTTATTGAACTTCTGTCCCAGATCCCCTCCAGATTCAAGTGAACTCCCAGGTCTCCAGCATCCCAGGATGCTTTGCACCTGCCCCGTAACACCTCCCTCCTCCCTGCAGGGTGGGCAGGCTAAGTTTGGCCCAAGCTATCTGCTCCAGCCAAGCAAGGAGGTATGCTCTAGCACTCCTCGGCTTATGGCCTGGACCACCGCAGGCGTGAGGCTGCAGTTCCCCGAATCAAAATGAATGCCTCTTCACTTGCTTATTAGTTCAATTTACACAGCTTAGACTAACCTGCGAAGATTGAATCGATCCCCCTTGGGCTTTTTGACTGTCTGTATTTAGCCAAGGAGTTAAAACACATGGTAAAAAACAGGCCAGCCCCCTTTATTGGCATGCATGCAGCACATCATGCAATACTGCAGCCAGGAGGGCAGAGCTGTGGTATCAGAATTATTTACCTCTGATAAATTATTTAAAGCAAGTGTTTCCAACAGGTATAAACTGCAAAATTAACTCGGCCCATCAGAGCAGGCCATTCAAAATAATGGCTAGGCCTAGAGTGGCACGACAGACAGAAACAAAACACCTGGGAAGCAGGCGTCAGGCATATTAATGCATCAAAAGCTAATACTGGCCATATTGTACCGATCGGACTTGCAGCCTCCTGGTCCCATAACGCAAGGACAACCCCTCTGACCAGTCATGCCACATCTTGTTCCACGTGAAGTGTGACAGAGCCTTTCTACTCACTTAACTGGGGACAGGATCGAATCCTTAACCTCTGCCAATCCAAGCAGGACACTTACTTCAACAGAAACTATATAAAGTTTTAGGAGGAGGGACAGGGGGGTTACTGTGCATTTGTACTGCACCTGGCAGACGGGGTCTTCATCCATGATAGGCTTTCATGTGCTACCACAGTACAAAAAAAAATTATATATATATATAATATATATATATATATATATATATACACATATATATACACATATATATATAGGACTGCTGCATTCTCAGATGCCCATGATGGGAGCTCAGGGAAGAATCAATAGCTTAAGGAGGCAAGATGTTCACATGCCCCAAATTGAGCCCAGCAAAAAAACCCCGTAGAGCTCTTGTGAATAAAGCTGTCGCATGACACCCCTTCAGCAGAACCAAAGCCATTCTCCGCATGAAAATTTCCTCGTTTACTTGTTGGTTTTCTTTTCCTGGTTGCTGGTCCCCATGCCTGAAAAAGGATATAGAAGAACTAGAGATGGCACAGAGAAAGGCAACAAGACTGATTAGTAGTATGGAGGGGCTACTGTAGGAAGAGAGACTAAAGAGACCAGGACTATTCCAGTTTAGAAAAGAGTTGCTTGAAAGAAGACATGATAAGTGTTTACAAAATACTAAATGGCAAAGTAAATAGGAAATCCCTATTTCCTTTCTCTCTCTCGCACACAATACGAGAACTAAGGGTCACAAGGCTAAACTACTAAGTCGTAAGTTTAAAACTACTAGAAGAAAGTTTATTTTCACACGCTATGTGATTAAAGGGTGGAGCTCATTGCCACTAGATGTCGTGGAAGCGGACAGTTTAGATTCACAAAGGAGTTGAACAAATTCTTGGAGTAAAGGGGCATCCATAGTTATTGAGCATGGGAGCGAGGGAGACCTTCCTAGCCCTGAAATGCTGGAGGCTGCAAGTGAAAAAGCAGCAAACTCTGCTCACACCCAGGTCACTCTCCCTTTCAGCATCCACTCTCTGCTGCAATGACATGCGGGATACCGGGCAGGATGGACCCATGGGCTGACCTAATAAGTGGCAGTTCTCACGTTCATATGATTAAAGGAGCAAAAACCAAAATCTGATCCAGAATTTCCTATTTGAAAAAGTCTGACAGTCCTAGATTTTCAAGAGCAATCATTTTCTGGGAACTCCCCCAATCTTCCAGTCAAGACCAGGCCATGATCTTGCAAATTGTCAATGCCCCAGTGAAATCCCAACATGCTTGGCTGAATCGAGGTATTAAGCCCACTCAAACTGAAGTCCAGGACAAACCTCCCTCATTCAGATGCCAGCAGGAACTAGGCTCCAGATTAATTATAAAAAAAAGTTATTTATCCGCATTCTCCTGTTTATCTTTTTTTAGCTCTTGGCCCATATGTTTCTTTTCTCTGTTAGTCAGCTGACATACCACTAAAACCAGCTTTTCAGATGTGCACATCTCATTTGAAACTACCCAGAGGTGTTTAATTAAGGCTTAGCGCTGGCACATGCAGCCACTGCTTCTGCAGCTTATTTTAACACATATCTCTGCTGTATGAACCTTGAGTGCAACTTCAGTGTCCATTGCCCCCCGGGTGGTAGCACAGGCAAAACAGCAGCTTTCCGACTCTTTCACAGTCTGCACCATTGTAGTTAGGGACAGGTTCTCCTGGCCACTTTCCCTGCCAACCTGCAAGTACCATATTTCCTGCAGCAGAGTTCATATTTCTGGGAAATAATTCACTGGTTTTATTCAGACTTGTTTTTTACTATCACTTGAACTCTAGTGGTGAATCCAAAAAAAAAAAAAAACCCACACAAACAAAACTTTGCATTTTTCAGATTCTCATAATCTGAAGATTTGTATAATATTGGAACAAAAAGGGCAAAGATAAACTTGAAGATGATATTACAACAAAAAAAGTATTGATCGCTTGACAGGGGCACGTTTGATTCCCAAATTCAGCCCCTTGTCCCACACCCAAATTTTATCTATGCCGGTTGCATCTCCTTCAGCGTAGAACCTTAATTAAAAGCAATTTCCCTTTGATGCTTGCTCTAATATGTGATGGGCTCAGACCCAATGTGCTTGATATCACTTCAAATGTTGATGCTCTCCACAAGTGGGATCCAGGTTGAATTTACACCAGGGACCTACCCAACACGAAACAGCCAAGAAAGTACATGGACATGTAAGCAGGCTGTCTTTTTAGCTTAGTTGGGCAAAAAAAATTGTCTGGACCATTTCAAAAAGCCCTGTCCCGAGTGCTGCCTCTGGCAGGGATTGTCACTGTTTGAACACAGATGTTTCACCACTTTGCTCCTTGGATCAAAGCTTGAAACTTTAACAGAACAGCTCTGCATTCATCTCCTGTCTTGTCCTGCTCCCTGCGCTGAGTTAGCCGTCTCAGAGTGCCACTGCATGCCAAGCACATTCCTATGGCCTTTACTTCTTCAGCAATCCTTCTCAGGGGAGGATGGTTGTCTTCTGTGATTTTCATATCTCCAAAGATGGTTGACAAGGCTGATCTGGGATTGAGAGACTTGCAACCTGGGTACACGTTTCCGTGCGGGGCGGGTAGCTCTGGAGTCTCCGTTCGGTCCATGACATGCTGTTTCTGCCACTCCCGCTTCTCTGACTCTTGTTGTCATCATAAGGTTTCATAGTACTGAGGTCCCTGCAGCAGATTCTTCCTCCATTTGGGGCAGTCCTGGGCAATCGTCTCCCGCGAGGTGATGTTGATGCTTCATTTTTTCCAAGATGGCCTTGAGGATGGCCTTGAAGTATTTCCTTTGCCCTCCTCTTGAGTGTCAACCTCAACTGAGCTGGGAGAATAAAACTTGCTTCAGGTGTCTGGAGTTGGACACTGGATGACGTGAGCAATAAGCAAAGTTGACGTTGGATGGTCATCACCTCATTTTGAGGACGCTAATAGTGGTGTGTCTGTCTTCCCGCTGGATTCAGAGGATCTTCCGCAGGCAGCGTTCTTCTCCAATGACTTGAAGTGTCTCCTGTCTGTTGTCCATGTCTCGTGTATGTTGTCCATGTCTCGGAGAGCTCCATGCAGTAAGGTGGGGATCACAACTGCTCGATAAACCAGGAGCTCGGTTACAGATCTGATGCTGTGAACTTTGAACACCGATTTCCTCAGGCACCTGGAGGCTGCTCTTGCACTTTTGAGGCAGAGTTGGATTTCTTTGCTGTCAGCCTTCTGAGATGGCTTCCAAGGAATGAGAAATACTGTACTGCTACCCAGTACATTCACAGGTGGCAGACAGAGGAATGACCTTCAGGAAAGGTTAGCTGAGAAATAAGGAGGTGTAACTGATAAATAAGCAGTTGCAAACCAAGCACCAGGACATGGTGGGGGCAGCAGAAGGCAATGCTTTCCTTCCTGAAAAGCTACTTATATCCTTTGTCGGTGCTGTGACATAGCAAGTACAGGCTGCCACTATAATAGGCCTTCCAGGCCCCCCGCCATGAGTCTACAAGTCCTCAACCACGCAGCAGGTGGAAGAAGACGTTACAGGCTCAATGGCTGCAAAGGCAGACAAAGGCTGCAGTGGAACGAGATCTCCAGTTGTCTACGGGCCTTACGACAAGCAAGTGAATGCCATCTTATGCTGCAGACAAGCCACCTAGATTAAAACCCTGCCCCCTTGGAACTCAGTAGGGGATTTTCCAGGTTTCAGCCACTCTGTCCCAAATACTGCAGCCCCTCCCCATCAAATCACTGTTAATACTGTGATTACCATTTCTCTCACAAACCGATATAAAATAGTTAACTGAAAATTGCCCTTGTCTTCCTCTCCCTCCTTTCCAAGACCTGAAGTTTCACAAGGAAATGGGAATTTATTTGCAGCTGAAAGATGCTTCTTACTTCGTAAACTTTCAGCACGCTCACTGGAAGAGTGCCGAACAAAATGCAGACAAGGTTGGTCCGTTCCCCAAAGTGCTTGCAAGCAAGTCTCAATGGAGCGTGCATTGAGGACTGTGTTGTCTTCTGGTCACTCTGTCCTTTCTCCCCCACAGGAACAGCCAGGCTGGATGAGAGCTAGCCCCATATCCTCTCTTTGACAGAAATCAGCACCAGACTTTTTACAGAAACATGCAAGAAACCCTGCAGTAACGTGGGATAATCTGCGGCCCCACATAAGAAATCATCCTGATTGCTAATCAAAGTTGGGGTTAAGCCTCAAACCCCACGCTAAAGTCATGGTAGATAGATAAAGTATAAGGTGGGTAGGTAAAGTATTGGCCTAATATACATTAGCACTCGTAGGGAAAAGTTGTGGAGGGATCAGAATTACAAGAAAGTGGTACTGGGGCTTGGGGAGGGCTCTCCAGTCTTACAGGTCCGTAGGAAAGCTGGCACGAAGCCTGGAGAAGGAAATCAAGGGGAACTGTGAGGCTGAGCGCACCAGCAGAGGGAAGTATCCTTTTACATGGCTGCGTGATAACCAATTACTCTCACCAGCTGCGTGTAGCACCTAGTTTGCATGAAGTTACATTGGCAGCTCTAGCACCTGGTACTAAAAACCTCCCTTGTGGCAACACACTGTGTTTGATTAGTTTGGAGTGAGGACCTCTCTGGGCAAACACACAAGAGAGGATGGCTGCTGGCCCACAGACCTTTCAGTCTAGGTACAAACCGAGAACCAGTGGGTGCCTACTGACAGATAGTAGCAGGAAACGGAGAGACGGTACAGGTCAGCGCGGCGAGTACAGGGGTTTGAGCACATCAGCAGCCTAAACATCAGCCAGATTTCTATAGGCATCCTGGCAAAGTGCTTTTAGGGGTTTGTTGAACAAGGACCAGGAGCTACACATCGGAGAAGTCTGGGAAAATAAGTTGCTCCAAGGAATCATAGGGTAAAAACAAAGGTTGCCTTTGTGCCACCCTAGAAGTCCTTAGAGGGGCACAAAGTAAAACCAAACAAATGCCCACACCTTGTCCCAAAAATGCTCAAGCTTGTGGCCACAACAGAAGGTGGTAATAAAGTGGGTCACTCTGAGACTCATGTCTGTTTGGTTATGGCAGAAATACTTGCTGCCCAAGCTCTCCGGCCTCCCTGGCAGAGGGGCTCCACAGGCTTGGAGGGGCCCGGTCCTGAACACCCTAGGAATTCCCAGGCAGGATCAGCCCCCTAAAGACTTGGGAGCACCTGCCTCGCTTGCCAAGACATACCCCTTCAGAGGGATTTCCCTTCCACATTTGCAGGTGTGGGAGCGGGATTTTTCATGGGGGGAGAGCGGGGGCAGGTTTAGCAGCTGCAAATGAGGGTTTTCTCCCACTTGCACATGCACCTCAAGTTAGATTGCAGCAACCCCCAGGGACATCTGACTGGACATCAGGGGTTGCAATAGATGACCTCCTGAGATCCCTTCCAACCCTTATTTTCTATGATCTATAGGCATCCCTGGAGTGCAATCAGCTGTGCAGAGACCGATCACAGCAGAGCCGATCGTGCTCCATCAGAGGCATATGTTACCAGCCACAGAAAAACAGGGGTGTCAGGAGGTCATCTAGTCCAACCCTTTGCTCAAGGTGCATCCCAGGCAAGTGTTAAATTTGGGATTCTCTTCCAATTTTGTGGTCAACTATGGACCAAATTTTGCTCTCAGCTATGTGGTTGCAAAGTTCAGAAAAGCTCTATTGCAATCTTATTACATCTTATTGTTTCATAAAGATTTTGAGTGTTTAAATGCAGGCATGTGGTGGGCCAGATGGAATAGATAGTACAGTACTAAAATATTGTGAGTTCATCCACAAGAAAATATAATCTGAGTTGGATTGAGTAAAGCAAATTAAACACATACGGGATTTTAAAAAATGGTACTGCCACATAGTATGGTCCAATTTGCTATCATTTGTCTGTAGTTGCTTATTATAAATCATGCCTAGGACCAACATTGGTCATGTCTGAAGTCTATTCCCAGAACCATACGGGGAACAGATATACCTCTCCGCTGCACTTAGCTGAACTCTAGCTATTACATATCATTTTTATTTTTTACTTGTAGCATTAAAGTCAAATTCAGTCAAAGACACAAAGGAAGAATCAGATATAAGCAAAGAATCAGAGCAGAAGCAAGAAAAATAGTGCATTTTTTTATAAATTCATGTTCACACCAAGTTAGGTATGCAATAAATATATTAACCAGCTGTATAGTGAGCTTTGCAGTGGTCTGGTAGTGCTGGAAGAACTCTCCCAGTTTTGTATGACATGAATTTCTAATGCAAATGAATCTGATTTTACTCCCCGGTGATCTCATTGCAGTCACCATCATATAACACGCTGCGACCTCCTTGTGCAGGCTGCGACTCCTGCTCGGGAGAATGTCGAGCTGGAAATAGTTGACAACGGTTCATTGTGCTCTCATGGGCTCCCCCTTGCAAAGCACGCGTTTCCGATTAGTTTGCATCCTAAGAAACTCAGGACCAATGACGTTAGATGCATCATAGGAGTCACCATTTGTAATGCTTAATTAAACAGTGAATCAGCACTTCCTTCCATTGTAAAAGTTGGTTTTCTGCAAACATAAAATCTTTAATATAGAAACCCGAGATGAAAACAGGGCTGAAGAAGCCAGTGTGGATGAAGTAGAACAGATCTCAAAAAGGACTGAAAAATGAGCCAGAATATTTTTTTTCTGGTTGGTTTAAACTCAGTAGAAAAGTGGTTAACCTTTTTTGCTGGTGTTGTTCCTTTGTGTGACATGTTGGGATAGAAAAGCCAAGACACAAAACACTCGGGTGGCTAAATTTGTACTATGCGCTGTCCTTCCTATTTATATTTCAGTGCTGCTGTTTCACTTGAACATAGTGCATTTGTAAGGGGCCTGATCCCGAGAAGTAATGTACACTTGCAATGTTTATGGACGCCCATGGGAGCTTCTCAGGATTAGACCCCTTGTGCCAGCCTGGAAACACACGAACGGGGGCACAGATTCTTAAAGGTGCATCGCCACCTAACTCCCACTTATTTCCAAAGGGGAAGCGAAACTAAAACCAGGTTCGTTGCAGCCAGGTCGTCAGGCCGACCAGCTCATTGTGCTAGGGTGGTTCTACAGCAATGGGATGTGGGAGCAATATGTCTGGCACTATGTCTTGCTTGAATGACTAGGTGCCCATTTACAGCTGAGCTGATGGGGGCACCCTTCAGCATCAATTTGGAGTAAGGCTTTGATTTCATTCCTTTCTAGAGGCATGCAGGGCACTAACCATTATACCACAGTATGGTAGTAGCAAGTAGTGGGCATGAAAAGAAGAATAATGCCGATATGCAGGGAGAATGACACAGCCCAAGTGGTGTGATATAGCAAACATGCTGTTCCATGACTGCTCATGGAGTTCAGGAGACAAATGGCAATATTTTATTTGGAGCCCCAGAGGAAGTGACAGAAGTGTCCACCCGCTCCCACTCCGAATCCAGAGCCCTTCCTCTCGTTGACCACTGGACAGCTGCTACGGTCCAAATGTCATCGTTCACATCATCTGCAACAACCCCCCTTCCACCCTGGGCTCTTGTGAGCAAACAAAGCACTCGCTGCAAACCCATCACTGTTTTCGGAGCTGAAAATACTCCAGGGAGTGTTGCACCCAGCCAGATTTCACGTGCTAGAGTTTAGCTCTCCCATGTAGCTGGACAGTGTGATGAAACACATGCAGCACTGGAGCGCTCTACAAAAGTCCTAGCTATTCCAGGATTAAAATCCTGCTAAACCCAAGTATTCTTTGATTGACATTATATTGGGGATCACCTTTCCTCCCTCCCTCTCAAACTGCCATTGGGGTCAATAGGAATTATGGGCAGAGAAACGGGCTCACAACTGCCTCCAGATCCACCTTCTGCAAGCAGTAAAACTTAAAAGAGTGTGACCAAAGCCTGCGATTTTTGGCCACAGCACGCCCCCTTTTGGAGAGTTATGATCACAAGCAGGGGTAGCAAAATGAGCAAGATATCCTGCAATGAAAAAGCTTGGCTGTCACTACCATCCGCTACTGAAATGCTTCACCTGCTCCCAAAGAATTGAACCTTTGATGCACATTGCACTCTGTTCTTCTGAAGCCTCAGATTCAGACCAGGCCATCTTAACAGCCTGCAGTTATTTTGTGTATGTAAAATGTTGCAGTATGGTAGCCAGACAAGCAGGCAGCCAACCAGCCAGCCACATGATCAATGCACTTGGGCATTCCTAAAATTTTGGGGCACACACAACACAGATCAACACAGGAATAATTCTGGCTTTTTTGAATATCTTTATTTTGCAAACAATAAAAAGAGAAGGAAAGAGAGCAGCTGTGCACACACAAAGTGCATATATGTTTATATATGCAAGGAATATGCTGAGAAGCACACCTTTAATATTGCTTTCAGTTTTCTGTCCAACATAGAATTTAAAAAAAAAATTAAAATAGATTAAAAAATAATACTTATAATAATAATCAGCATGACACCAACTTGGGAGCTTCTGTAAAGAAGAAGCAAAACTGATGATGCTATGATCAACCTGGAAGGAAACATCAGGAGGAAATAATCACACCATGCCACTTCTAAATGCTTATGAACATGTGATACAAGCATGTCAAGGATTTGTGCAGTTTAAAATATCAGAAAGCTTTGCTCAAGCATGAGGATGTAAATGATCATCCATGACTAGACATCTAATTTAGGATATGCGCTAGTCACTCAGGGGCAAGACCAATACATGCATCACTACAAATGAATTAGTAGCATAATGGTGTTCATCCGGCCCATTAAATATTTGGTCCAATAAAAGGCATTGAAGTGGGAAAAGACAGACAAGTAAAGTAACTTGCCCAAAACACCTGGACAGACTGGAGACGTAGACCACAATCAACGAGATGAGATTCAATGAAGGCAAGTTCAATGTCCTGTACTTGGGATTGAAAAACTGCGTGCACGAATTAAGACTGGGGAATGACTGGCTAGGCTGCAGCCCTGAAGACAGACCTGGGGGGTAGAGTAGACCAGAAGCTGAATACAAGTCAACAGTGCACTCTCTTTACAAAAAAAGCCTACAGCATCCTAGATTGAATTAACAGGACTTTCACTTGCAAAGCAAGGGGAGCAATTCCTCTGCTCTGTTCAGCACGGGTGAGGCATCCCCTGGCGTACCGGGTCCAGTTTTAGACCCCTCATTTCAAGAAGGATGTGGACAGTTTGGAAAGAGTCCAACACAGAGCAACAAATGTGATTAGGAGCCTGAGAGGCAAGACTTATGAGGAAGGACTGAAAGTGGTAGGGTTGTTTAGTCTGGACAAGAAGCCTGAGGGCAGGGGGGATAATTTTTACAGTCTTCAAATATGTGAAGGACAATAACAGGGAGACTGGAGGTGGGTTTTTCTCCATGACCATAGGGGACAGAACTAGAAGTAATGGCCTCAAGCTTCAGCGGGGGAAATTTAGGATCATATCATAGAGAATTAAGGCTGAAAGGGACCTCCAGAGGTCATCTAGTCCAACCCCCTGCCTGAGGCAGGATCATCCCTTGCAAACCATAATCTAAACTCGACATAAAACTACCATCAGCCCTGACACAACATAGAGCTGAAACCCTAACCTGACACAGGAAAAGCAGGAGAACCATGGCAGCTAATGTCTTGCTACTATAAAACATTGTCAATATATGCTCAAGAGGTGCCAGGTAGAGGGTCATGCCCCCATTATAGAGGAATGCAAAACCCCCCCAATCCACACCAACCTGACCATGGGGTAAAACTCCCTCCTGCCCCCAAATACAACAATCAGCCTGATCCTGAGCAAAAGGGCAAGACCCTCTAGCCAGGAACCTTTGGTCCCTGGGGGAGCATCAGTACACCGCAGTCAAAGTCCCTGGCCTTGGCTGTAGCCAACAACCAATGACTTTGGGAAGGCTTAAAAACACCCTGATGCACAGCAGAAAAGTGAGGGAGGTGGGGGGAGCAGGCAACCAGCAAAGCCCAGAAGCATAGGAAATATTTCAGATTTCCTATACTTTAGGTTGGAGATTAGGATGAACTTTCTGACTCCAAGGCTGGTCAAGCACTGGAACAGGTACCTAGAGAAACTGTGTAATCTCCATCCTTGGAAGTTTTCAAGAGCCGGTTAGACAGACACTTACCTGGGCTGGTTTTGTTGGGGACGCTCCCCTCTTGAGCAGGCGCCTGGATTAGATGGCTTCATGATATCCCTGCCAACTCGACTTTCCTAGGATCCTATGAAAATCACATTGAGCATGAGAGCTAAGTCCAGAACTTAAGTGTCCTGGCTCTCAGCCCTGTGCTTGTCCACCACATTATTCCCCACTCCCTGCAGTGTTTTATCAAGGGGTTATTATTTTACTATATGATAAATAACAAAGCCAGCTTCCCTGCAGGGTGCGCCGATTGTGCCAACAACTCAGACTCCCTTAGACAGCATAGTTCATAGGTTTCAGAGCCGGAAGGATCATTCTAATAATCTAGTCTGACATCCTGAAGAACCTGTATTATTTCACCCAGTGGTTTCCAGAGAGAGCAAAGTGATAAATGCATGCCCAGATATTCAAGAAACCCTGCTATTGCAAAAATAAGCCTGGCGTCTACATTCACCTGGCTGTTTTCCCTTTCTCCTGCCTAGATTGTGAGGCTGAAATATCTAATATGAAAAGCAACCTAAATTTTTCCATTTAAAGGCTGATGCTTGAATACTTCTGCTTGGGATCGCTACAGTCTAACAAATCCATTCCTCAAGCAGCTTGCTTCCTTGCAACAATTACTTCCCACTTAAGGTTCATAGAAGAAAGTAAAATTTGGCAGTCCTATTAGTCCAGTAATAGGAAAAAAGACAGCTGTAAGTTAGTTGTAGTTAGTTATTGCACTAACTCAAAAGCAAACTAGTCTGGACAAATTTACAAGAGTTTTATTTCTTCTTTGGGCACATAATAAAGACCAATGTGTTGCATTTCTGCCACCACCCCCCCCCACACACACACACTCTTATAATACATTTAAAAACATCGAGTGGATTTCTGCCCTCTGACACCGGCTTGGATCATGGAAATCCAACATCTCTTTGGTTTGGCTTTCCTGTCAGGAGGGTGTGGGTGGGGGAGTACTATGATTCTCAGGAACCAGCGATCAAATTAATTCACAGACTATTTGTTTGGATTCCACAATAAACGAGCATCTCTATGATGCATGGGGAATCTAAAAGTACCACCATAAATACACAAGCTCATTGATTTCCCGAAAAATCAAGTCACAATGGGCACAGCTATATGCAATATTAGTATGACACAGTAAACTCTGGTGCAGTTTGTGTCAGAGTTTATCGCTGTTGGACACTGCATTTACATGTGCATCTGGGACCACAGCACACTGAGCCAGGTCAGAGCAGCCCCAGTTGGCAGGGAGCCCAGGGGGTCAGCCTGCCACCCAGTGCTGCTCTAATGGGGTTCAATGTGCTGCAGAGGGGCTGGCTGGGGTATAATGGTGCTCCAGCGCAGGGCCAGCTGGCAGGCAGCTGCTGCACTGAAGCACCCTCATGCCCCAGTCAGCCCCATCAGCATCTACACATGCATTGCAGCGCACTAAAGAACACCACCATGCAATAATACTTGTGTTTCCAAGTACTAACCTGCGGCAGCCTTTATTAGTTTACTGCAGCCTAATAGGGCTGCATGTGTAGATGCCGAGTCTTTACTGTGGAGTTAATCAGGCATCAACATCTCAAGTAGATGTATTTATGTTACAACTGGGCACAAGGCAAGTAAATCTTCCACCTTTTAAAGCCCCCGTGAGAGGTCTACACAAGGGTCTGCATCCTGCACTGTTCAAGTCGATGAGAACTTTGCCATAGACTTTAATGAAGGTCGATTCAGGCCCCTGGAGAGCCTGCTAGCCCTACTCATTGTTTCGCCTCCTGGATTAAAGCCCTTAGTCTGTAAGGAGCAAGGCTGGTACAGACTAAGCAAGGCTGACTGGGCAAATTACCACAAGGAAAAAATGGAAAGACTCTCAAGAAAATGGCCATCACCATGCATGGCTTTTTCAGGTCAGCATTTGGGGGCTCTGCTACAGACAGTGATGTCCATTGTGGGAATTGTCTGCACAGGTGTTTGGAAACTTCCCAAGACTCCAGAATTTCAGGGCTCTCCCCGGAAAAGGAAGAAGACTCAGGCTTCCAGCGTTTCTTCTAACAATACCATCTTCCAGCCCCACTGAAGGTTTTCACAATTTGAGCTAAAAGAAGCTCCATCAGACAATATTAAGCTAGGAAATCACTACAGCTGGTTGATCAAGACTTCCTTCCAGTGGTGTCACTGTATCATCCCTTGTTGCATCCTAAGCTGAAGACTCAGCTTCCACCAGAAAAAGGCAACTACAAGATGTAGAAGATGGACAACAATGCCAGAGGCAGCAGACCCTACCTACCCTTGGTGATGACTAGGAAAGTCCTTGTCCCAGAGAAGTTATCTTGCATCAGTTAAAAATTGAGTGATGATAACTTTAAAGCCCAGGTCAGTACCTTGTGTTCATCTGATTATGCCTTGCCCTTTAAAATCTGTTTGATGTGGATGTTTTGTTTTGTTTTTCCATCCGAAATCCCTCACCCCTCCACCCCATAATATTTATAAAAGCAAACCAAGAACAAGTAAAAAAAAGTATATGTACACACACACACTCACACACACACACCTGTCCTGACACAGCATACACTCTAGAAGAACCCGCTTTTGCACAGTACTCCAGCTGCGCATGGACAGGAGCTGTTTTTGCTAGAATTGGATGCAGCAATGTGATTCACTCGACCTATAAAGATTTAACTGGGATTAGTGTAGTGTTTTTGCTATGCATAGCAGCATCTTCAGGAGACATTACAGTGTATGCTGTCAATATATAATAAGAATGCCATGCATTGCAAATTATGGACTTGTTGGAATCAATGGGATTTTGCATATTAATTGCAAACAAAAAAGGCATTGGAGTTTATTGACTTAATTAGCACTCTAGCCCTTTTAATGTGCAGGCTTGGGCCACTCTCAAATTGATAAATTACATGCTCCCGCTCCCCTCCATAATGTTTGCCTTTCCAAGGGGATCACTGAGTACACAAGCCCTTCACTGGGGCAGTGCACCGATGCACCCACGGGGCAGGAGAGATGACTGCAGGTAGTCCCTCTTCCCACACCTGCTTGTCAGAGAATCAGGCAGGGTGGGGAAACCCATCTCAGGTGCATGGGAGCTGTTGGTGTTCCCAGCTCCCATGCAGTGGAGCTGGAGTGGGCAAGAGGGGCTTTGAAGCAGGCACATCCTCTCTGTCCCTTTAAGGATGGAGGGAAAGCATGAGGGTTTTCATGTGCTTTGAGGACTTTAAAAATAGTCCCCAGAGGCTGCTGAGGTGGGGTGTGTCCTTACCGGTGAGGGTTGGGAGAGAGGGAAGGATGTCTATACTAGGTCTATGCTAAAGTGGCTGGGTGCAGAATCTGGCCCTCTAGCACCTAAATCTCCACTACAGGTGCCCAAATTACACTTGAGACCCCCAAGAGAAAGAGCTTACTTCCAAACTTCAAAAACTTACCCATGTACAACTTAAAACCAAAACTCTATCTGGATCTGATCCCATCTGCATTTATCATATCAGTGCTAACATCATTGTCAACATGCAGTTTAATAATCAGACCACAAATGGGTCGATCACTCACCCTGCAGCCTTAGACAGACAAAGCAGCTCCACTCCCAGCTTCTCAGACCAGCTTTACTCATAAAAAACACAACACAAACTAAAACCCTCGGTCCTTTCTGGACAGGAAATAATATTCACCCTAAGCTTCTTCCTAGCACAAGAACCTGCCCCCTCAGCACTCACCCACTGGAGGCTTTTTTTCCTTTCTGTGGCTCTACTTCTATTAAGTGGTCAGCACTTCCAGCTGTCCCAAGCCTCCCCCCCAGGCAAGTCTATTATCCACTGACCCCTTGCAGAAAATTTAAACTGAATTGTAAGTCAAAACTGAATCTAGTATAGCGCTCAAATATTTGTGTGATGTGGATCATGACTTTGTAGAAAAGAAAGGGGACATCAGGCACATTTCTGCCTGTTTTTGCTCATGGATTTTCTCTACTTCTGATCCATAGGAAGGCCCTTGCCTCCTTTCTCAAAGCTACAGCCCTGGAGCGACTGCCGATTATGGAGACAACTATTTAATGTTTTCAAGAACTTCTGCTGTGAGTTAGCAGCTTCAACGCAAGAACAGCCAACTCTCCGTGGACCACCAGCAAATGCTGTGGGCTAGCTGTGGTCCAGAGGTCGCTGTACTCATAGTCAAATCGGAGGTCCACCCTAAGCTAAGCTCACTAGGCCAGTGTGTTTGAGGCACACCGTTTCCAATAGCCACCAACGCACAGAGGAGTGAGGTGGCTAGCATCCTGTCCAACTAACTTTGCCTCTCCAGCCCTAATGACCAGGGGCCCTTACACAGCAGGGGTGACTAAGGGCAGCCTTCAGCTCTATCCACCTCAAAGCCATGCCTCTGGAGCCACGGCAAGATGCCTGTGTGAACCCTGCCCCCAGGCCACAGCACTGCACTCCAAACACACTGCGGGAAAAACCCTGCAGGAGCAGAGCTGCAAATGGGGGGGGAGGGGGATTTACTAATGCTTTTCCACTCTCGTGTGACTTTTTCCATAAAAACTAACAAGAGCAAACTTGACTGAGAGAGACATCTCACAGCATCGCAAAGGAAATGTGCTCTCATTTATAAGACTATAAAGCCATGCAGTGCAAGGTAAATGCTGGCTCCAACCACTTCATAATTGAAGGAGCCCAAGGAAGCTCTGGAAACCAGATATTTGTGGCCCACTCTACAGACAAATGTTGCTACAACTCATGCACCAAACCTCCTTTCGTCCAGGACTCGATTCTGCAATAGCTTGATTTTTTTGTCTTTTTGATGGAAGTAATCAGTACAAGCCCAATTTTGGAAGATGTTCCCCATTGAGAACTAGGGGGAAGCCATTACCTTTCAGCTAGGGACAGAAGTTAGACATATACTAGTATAAGTGATCAGAATCCAATTCAAATCTGTAACACAACAGAAGTTCAGTGCACATAAACCACTTTCAGAGTACCCAAAACTTTGAAATCCTGGATGGATGTAGTAAACTGAAGATAAGCCTAGATGGATGTAGTATCAGACTTCACTAATTTAGGTTAAATCGGTTTTTTGAACTTCTATCCCAGATCCCCTCCAGACCTAAGTTAACTCACAGTCCTCCAGCATCCCAGGAAGATTTGCACCTCCTCCACACACCTTCACACCCCTTTCAGGGTGTAGCCTTGGCCCTAGGAGGCATGCTCTAGTGCCCCCCAGTTTCTGGCCTGGGCCACTGCAGGCATGTGGCTGCATTTCCAGAATGAAAAGTGAATTTCTGCCTACTTGCTTAGGTTCAGTCTATGCAGCTTAGACTAACCTGCAAAGAGTGAATCAATTCAGGCTCAGGCTTTTTGACTGTCTGTACTTCAGGAGTTGGTCCTAAGTTACCCAGTTCTTAGGTTCCAATCCTACGTCTGCCTCCAGGATACCCTCTGTACTAGAGTCTGGCAGAGAAACTGGAAAAGAGCTTCACCGCTAGCGGCAGGACCGGCCCATCCTATCCTGCAAAACCTGCAGCTGCAGGGGACCTCGCATTTCCTGCAGGCTTTTTCAGGGACATAAAAATACCTTAGTGATATTTAGAATCTGGCCCCAAATTTGTAAATCTACAGCAAGGTACCTTGGAGTCAGGAAGTGAAGAATAATTCAGGTTTCTTCTTTGGCTACTTGCCTTTCCCATTCCTTAGGATCTTTGTAGACCAGCAGGAACACACCAGGTCAGCTTCACAAGGGCACATCTACACATGCATATTAATGTGCTGCAATGAACTCCAGTACGTATCACACTGGAGTTTATTGCTCCCAGGTGCGTGTTTACATGTGCGCCAGGATGTCAGCATGTTGAGTTGGGTTGGAGCAGCCCTGGCTGATAGGGTGTCCGAGGGGGTCAGCCTGGGGCTGCTCTGACTTGGCTCAACTTGCTACGGAGAGGCTGGCTGGGGCACAAGGGTGCTTCAGCACAGAGCTAGCAGGGAGACAGCCCCTGCACTAAAGCACCCTTGTGCCCCAGCCAGCTGGGGTAGTGTCTACATGTGAAGAGTTTTTACTCCACAGCAGGATAGTACTTGTATTTACTTGTCTATAGATCCAATATATAGTACTTGTATTTTCAAGTACTATCCTGCTGCAGAGTAAATTAGTCTACTGCACAGTGAACATCTCATGTAAACGTGCCCAGGGTGTTCTAAAATGTTCTTAGTGACAGAACCAAGTTTGATTAGATTGTGTTACTGATTCTTCCCAGACTTTGTTATCAAACAAGTTTCTGCACACACATGACATTTGAACACCTCGGGAATATATATAAATAAATAGAGAGAGAGTTCTATATCTATATATATAAACTGCATTTAAAATTTCTGCAAACTACAGAGCTTTGGTTTGCAAAAAAAGGCTTACAAACTGGTTTCCCTCTATCCTCAAAGGTTCTTGCTTTAGGGGCGTTTCTAATATACTTGTGTAGTATAATTATGATTTTAATATAATTATTCTGCGGCTAAAACAGGAAGGTGTAGAGTGACTATCCACACCAAGTACATTCCCCAGTTCGTTAACTCACAGATAAACTTATCCTGGCATCGGAGTCCACCGATGTGTAAAGGAAACACACAAGCATTAAATTACAAAGTATAACATCCAGGGCAAGACGCAGAAACAGGAGGCTTCTGAGCAGAGTTCAGATCAATATACACATGTAAAGCTATTAAGTGTAAAGACCAAAACCGTTTATCTCAAGGCAAAAACAACAGAACCAAGACCCTCGCACACTGCTCTCTCTGCCCCCTGCCAAGCCAATAGGGCCAGGGACAGCTCAGGTGCATCAAGGGGGGCTGATCCTTAGAAGTACTGAGCACCTCACAGTTGGCTTAGCTACTCAAAGGTATTTAGGAGTGAGAGTCACAAGGGGAATGTAGGTGCCTAGCTGGCTTTCAAACACTTAAATCCATTATTTAAACACCAGTGATAGTCTCAAAACCACTGCTTAGCTGCTGCCTACCTCTATAGGTCCCTACCATTCAGCAGCTGGTGTGCAAAAAGCTGCTGCTGACGTCCCACAACTAAGGAGCTGTTGGAAAGGTGAGTCCAAGCCGAAGCTCGGGAGCAGGATTCTCCAACAAGGCATCCCCCACCCCTCTCTCAACAAGCAGGGCGTCCTCTCGCGTGCATGCTCTGAACACAACATAGCCAATGCAGCTCCAGGTAGGTGATGACAAAGCAGCACAGCACCCTTCCCCTCCGGCTCTCACATCGCAGGTGAGCATTTGCATCACTGGACCACTGTCTATCCAGGTCTCTCTTTCTCTGGGATTTCCTTTTTTGATGGGACAGTCAGGCTGACCCAGCTTGCGGGCCTAGCTTCAGACAAGGTAAAGGATCCTGAGTAGAGGGATCCTCCTCAGCATTTCCTGTCTCACTTGAGTGTCTCACTGTCCTGCTGGTTGCTGAGGATCCCCTCCAGAAACACCAAACTGCCCCCATGCATTGTATGGGCAACCTGGGCCTCTATCCCTGCCTTGAGGATGCCCCTGCTTGGCAGGGCACCACGCGATTAGGTGTTCAGTGCCTGAGTAGCTTCAGGAAGCCAGGGCAGAGACCAGACTTTTTGAACTTGGAGGCCCAACGTGAGGCACTTAAATAAGAGTGGCATGATTTCTCTGACAGGTCGAGCATCCATAGCTCCCAACTACCTTAGGTACTTCTATGGGCCCCATTAGCATGAGATCTGAGAATCTCATGCTCTTTAATGTGTTTAGTCCCATGACACTCCTGTGATGGAAATGTTATTATCCCCCCCATTTTACAGATGGGGAACTGAGGCTCAGAGAGGCTGCATGATCCCCACCACCCCTCAAGTGAGAAAGGAAATCTGGGGATACATGGGGTGTGCAGCCCAGAACCCAGGACAACCAGTGAGCAGTGTGTCCCTGTTCAACACGGTGGCTTTAGTCACCCATGTATGGAGAAGGCCTTCTCTGCCACAGTCAAGCGGACGCAGCGTACATGGCAGCTTGGCATCCCATGGACTCCAAGTCCAGCCAGAAACACATGACCCCACTGGATTCATTTCAAGACCACAGTGGGTGGTAACTATCCACTAACCCTCTCTAAAGGGAAGTAGGGCTCTGTTCTTCCTTGAAAACACACAACTAGGGAGGGCATCTTGCAGCTGGAAGTTCTCCCAGCCCTTCCATCCCACAGGCAGCACTGCCTCTGTCATTTAGCCGATGCTCTCATCTGCAAGCAAGCATCTTGCTCTCCCCGTGTTGACATGCCTGCTTCAGAGGAATGCACCCCAGCACTGCGGTAACCATAGTAAGACCCTGAAAATGAACTCGAACTGCCTGCCTTCGTGCTTCTCCAGCAGGCATCAAGAGAGAGCCGTCCGAGCCTTCCTGTAGCAGTTGCAAAGGTCTTTGCGGTGAGAAGAGGCAAATGAGAAGACTGAGAGTAACTGAGGGAAACGTTCGTTGTATCGATTGTATAAACTGTCACTGGAGTGGCAATGAGCATTTTTGTTTCCATCCCAGGGAATAATCCAGCCTGATAATTAGTACATGGGAGATAAGTGGAAAATGAGACATCTAGCGAGGGCAGTTCAAACCTCCTCGTGACATTGATAATGTGCAGATACATAGATCACTGTCGGGGCAAAGTGCTACTGCGAGCCTGTCTTCCCATTGCCTCATCAATCCATCATCCTCTTAGCAGCTGCCACCTTGGCAGGCGCTCACCGACAGCCCTGCATTTGAATTGCAAGGAGCAGGCTCCACCAGGGAATACAGATTTAAGAATCTAAGATTCAAATTTGTTTAAGTATTGTGAACAGCAATTCCCTTGCAAGGCATCTTCATTGCCCTTTTGCCAAGGGGGAACAGTTGGGTCTTTGTTAGAAGTACAAATTGCTTCTTAATGCAAAGGATAAAGCAGAGCCCAGGCACCTCCTTAGAATTCCTCCTGGCTCTTGGTAATGCTGCTGCATGTCAATTTTAATTTTTGAAATTTAAACTGAGGGCTTTGTGTCTAAGCTCCATCTCATCGGGGGGAGGAGAGGAATAGTCAAAAAGGATTAAGGGCCCGGTGGGAATTGAGGCTCCATTGCAATTATACTTCATTTGGGTCCCAGACACTGGTTTTAATCATATTCTAGATGATCCAATCAACAAGACATTAGAGATTGATAAGTGTATAACACATGTACCTGGTCATGAACTCATCCTCCTGCTTGAGCAAGGAGGGGTCCATTCGCATAGAATGAGGGAACAGCTTTCTCCGACACCAAAGTTGAATTTGGCCTTTCTTCTCTGATCAGTAAAGCAGCAATCAATACACACTGAGGACTAGGTAAGAGACCGAGTCATCTTCAGTGACCCGATGAACTTTGTACAGTCCCAAACCATTGCTGGAATAAATTCATCACGGCTATGATCCCATTAGCTCCCGGAGCGGTAGTGAGGGCAGGACCTCCCTGTGCCAGTGGGAGCTCCGAGTCTGACTCCACGCACAGGGTAACAAGGTGTAACTCCATTGAAGCCAATGGAAGTCTCCTTGTGTAAAATCTCTGTGCACTAAGAGAATCGAGCCGCGAACGAGAGATGAATGAGAGGGGAAGAGCGAAGGAGGGGCCCAGACCCTTAGCAGCAGCAGTCAGGCACCAACCCCATCTTACACCAGCAGAGGATCTGGGCCGGTGTGTGAGATGAGATTCACCCCCGTACCAGGGGGTAGGATTGGCTGTGCAATTATATATTCATGTGTGTCATTTTAAAAGAAGCGAGTGTCTTCAATTATTCAGATTCTCAAGGGAATGGAGGAAAAAGAGACCACATTGGATCTGGCATGGTTTGTGCATGTGTGCACATGTGTGTAAAGCCAGATTCACACAGATACACTTAGACATCTATGCTTTACACTCGCACTCGAGTCCTCCTTTACTTCTTCCTGGCACTCACTCTATCAGGCTAAAAACAGACGCTGGTTTAAACCGCTGGCTGACTGTCCTGGGTTTTGACTCGCATCAAAACAGGCCAAGGCAATCCCTTACACATGCCTCTTGAATGGCAATTAACTCCCCTTAACCTTGACTGTCCCGAGGCTCAGTGTTACCTCCAATACTTCAGCTACTTGAAGCGAGAGAATGAACTTGTCCTCCTGTAGGACTCCAGGAGAAAAGTCTCTGTCCTCGGATAAACCAGTTGTCTGTTTTTAGCCTAAATATCAGTGATTTCACCCAGTGCCTGATAAAGGGCCTGAATTCAAATGAACTGTGGTTGCCTCTGAAGCAGGGCCACGCACCTTGTAAAACCTCCCTGCCCGGGTCCTCTCCTTTGGGCCTGTCTCAGTCCAGGTGATGGGATGCACCCTCTTTCCTTACAACTGCAGGATGGGGAAACTTCACCCATCGCCATCCACTCACTAACCTAAAATTTTGCTGCAAACATGAAGTGACCTTCCCCATGCAGCCCTCCCCCTCACTCCCCTCCCCACGCAGCCTCAGAAGAGACACGCAGTGAGAAACCATTGTCTAAAAACATAATTTAATGTGATTTGTTGTTGTTGTTGCAGCTGTCATTGGTGATGCACTGGTCGGGCAGCTGGGGACAGCGGGATTCATGACACCATCATTCACACGAGGATTGCATTGCACGTAAACGAAAAGTTACACTTGACCCTATACAAACAAAAGCAGCAAGGAAGAGCCGGTGCATGTGGCCGGCCAGCCCACCTCGCCAGGAGCCTGGCCGGTGACCGCAGGGAGGCGCAGCGTGCAGGGCGCCGGGCTCGGCAGTCCGTGGCTCCCCCCCCGTGGCCCATGACACGTGCTAGTCCGCTTCAAGCAGCAGCTGAACTCCTAGTGACACACAGGGACAGATGCACTGTGGCTGTGGGGAGGGATGAGCTCGCTCGCCTCCACCGCAAAACAAAACGTACGGATGGCTAACGCAGCTAACGTGGCCCGCAGCAGGCGGTGGGCCCCGGCGCTTGGTGGCTCGCTGGGGTTCTGGGCTAGTCGGGGTACAGGAGGAAGCCCGAGAAGGTGCTGTACTTGTTGTTGTTGCCCCCGTGTGCCTTGCCACCGTCCAGCTTGACATACACCTCGTCCCCCGAGTCCAGGTGCAGCACCACGCTGTTGCTGGCATAGTCGTAGTTCTGGTCCGCGTCCTGCGCGATGGCGCTGGCCCGCACCTGCAGAGCAGCCACAGAGGGCTCAGTCTCTCTGCCACATAGGGCATCTGCCCCCCCTGCATCTCCCAGGCTGCCCCTCCTGGTAGCTAATACCCAGCACACCTCTCCTGGGACCTAGAGCCTCTGTCTCCCCCACCCTCGACAAGCCCCTTCCTCCAGTCCCCACCAAAACCCCTCAATCCCCTCCTCCTGCCCCCAGCCAATGCCCAGCCAATGCCCCTTGGCAGCTCCTTCCCAGCCCTGCCTCGCCGCTCCCCCTTACAGATTTCGTAGCCACTAGGGCTGGAAGGGACCTCCCCAAGATCATCAGCTCCAGCCCCCTGCCCAAGGGGCAGGAAGTCAGCAGGGGTCAAATGATCCCAGCAAGATAAGCATCTTTCTTTTCTCCCCTCCCTCTTGCCCTTATTCCCACCTCCCTACCCCAGTTCTCCCTTCTCTCTGCTGGTCCCCCTATGCTCAGCCCCCTCCCTCCATCCCCAGCCACCCTCCAGGTCTCCCTTCCAGGATTCCCCCATCACCTCGAGGAGAGCAAGGAAGGGGCTGAGGGGGTGCCAGGAGCTAGAGAGCAGTGAGGAGGGAGGGAAGGGGATGGAGGGAAGCCTCAAAGGGGAGCACTGAGACCCTGGGAAAGGAGGGAAAGGGACGGAGGGGAGCCCTGGGGTGGGAGAGAAGGTGTTGGGGAAACCATGGGGAAGGCGGGAGAGCGGTGGAGAAGAAGGGAAGGGGACGGAGGGGAGCCCCGGGGAAGGAGGGAGGGAAGGGGAAGGGGGACACGCCGGGAGCGCCGGGCAGGGCAGGGCAGGGGACTGCGGGAAGGGGCCGGGGCCGGGGCCGGGGCCGCACCTGCCCGTTCTTGCAGAGATCCGCCCACATGCTGGTGCCGTCGCCGCCGCGCATGAGGATGTGGTAGGTGAAGAAGTAGATGCCGCGCACCTGGCACGTGAACTTGCCCGTGACCGGCTCGTAGTGGTTGCCCAGGTTGGTGACCACGTCGTCGAACTTGAGCACCTCGTAGCCCTCGTGCGGGCTCTTGAGCCCCACGTAGAAGGCGATCTTGGGCCCGCTGAAGGCGGCGCTGAGCGCGCCCGTCACCTCCCCGCCGCCGCTGCCCGCCGCCAGCCCCGGCAGTCCCGGCTTGCCGGCGTCGCCGCGCTCCCCGGGCGGCCCGCGCGCCCCGGCCGGCCCCGGCTCCCCGGGCG
>JAGPOW010003685.1:21515654-21530581 GCA_030014935.1 Caiman crocodilus
TCTGTCTCCATGGTCTGGGTGCCTGCCTTAGAAGAGTCGCTGAGTCCTGCCAAGAGTCATTTCCCTCCACTAGGATTCAGAACCTAGAATTTTGTCTCGGGGCATGTTTTAGTCCAATGACTGATGTAAAATCCATACTCATTTTGGACCAGGGATTGTGAACCAGGATTCCCCAGTCCCAGGTAAATACCCGTAATGTCTAGGCTGGAAAGTCATGCTCAGGCTTAGGTGCTTACATGCCCTCTCTCAGTCGCTCTCTGGCCTAGTGAAGCTTTAATTCTGTTATGCAACATGCAATAGCTTGATGAAGAGGAATAGAAAGCATCCACCCACATGCTAATATATTGATGGTTGAGGCACCCTTTAGAGAGGCGTGACCTGTGAGTATGAACCTCCCCAAGCAGAGGAGGAAATTTAACCTAGGTCTCTCATATCCCAGGGGAGTGCTCTAACCACTGAACTACCCTACAGAAGGGGAGGGAGGGGCTTCCTCCAGCTGGCTTTATAAAGGAAGTAGTGGTTGCCATTGAATTTTGCATAAAGACCAATCCATGGTGGGTGCTCTGAAATATCTGCCTCCCAGATTGCTTCAGCTGGCATGGGAAGGCAAATACCTGAACGATGTGGCTCAGGCATAAGGCAGGTGCAGAACTCAGTACTGTCAAAACAGGCACGGGGGCATGCAGTGACAAGGATGAACCCCCTCTCCTACCCCCTGTTGGCTTAAACCGCACCACAAGAGGCTCCAGAGACTTAAAATCCCTGATGAATGGGATGGACAGGAGATCCCCTTCCCCAAACCCGCTCCAAGACTAGGCAAGGTGGAGGAAACTACTCTCCAGCCACCCTGTTGCCACTGTCTCCTCTGCAGCTGAGCCCAGCCTGCACTCAGCTCAGCTGGGTCTGGAGCTTCCTCATCAGTGGAGAAAGCAACAGCAACAGCAGGTGGGAGAGCTGGAAGAGAAAGGGAAGGAGCATATCCGAGCGGGGCAATTTACAGATCCCAATTGTGGACTTTGATACTAAATTCTTCATTAATTCCCACTTAGCCACCAAAGTCTGGTTTGGATTTGGTGATTAGTAGGCTTGCAGTGCTGAGCAGAGCGACCACAAAACACCTGTAACCATCTGGGCCTCCAAAATGGCTCGTGGTGAGTAGGAGCAGCAAAATTTGGCTCAGTACCTTCACATATCCCAGTGGGAGATTTTTCTCTCTTTTTGTCTTTCTTAGCTGCAACTGATGAATGCTTTCGACAACATTATCCTTCAGTCCTCCTATTGCTTCCTCCTCCCATCAGAGCCCTCAAGCCTTTTCGCTCCTAGAATTAACTATCTGGAACTCAATGTATTCAGCAGCTAGTAAAATATAATACATTTTGTCCTTATGCTAAACTGGTCACGTTTCCTGCTGAATGCTGATTCAAATCCGTTAGTGTTCAGAGAGGATGGAACACGAATCCCATTCACAAAGTTATAAAGAAAATGGTCCTGATAATTTTCACTTAATAGAGAAGAGGTACTAGAAACAGTGGGGCTTATTAAATTAACTACCATTGTTACTAAAAAGTGTTATGCATCCGATTCTGATCTTGTTGGAAAGGGTTTTTCAACAGGATAACTCCCTTGGTTTGATGCAGTAAGTCTTGATTGATACCACAGTACAGACCTAAACAGGCACGGGAAGGAAGGCATGGGTTTTCGTTAAACTGAACGAGTATTAGGTTGAAATCTGATCTTTTTAACTGCTGAAATATTGCAGAAGGCAGTGCAGGGTGGCACCTTAGAGACTAACTGTTTCAGAGAGGCATAAGCATTCACTGGTGACAGCCTACTTCATCAGATGCTATAAAACACTGATTTTAAACTGGTTAGAAACCAGCCTATTTTCTAAGGATATGTTTCTAAGCATAAGTTCTTCTACAGATCTTATCTGAAAAGATGTTTCCATCGATGCTCCAGAAAGATCCCATAATAAAAATTAAACCCACTATTGAATGTGTTAACAATAGTCATTCCTACAAGCGTACTCTGTCACTTCCATTTGCTCTGCATGCAAGACAGAGGGTCACTGCCTCACTAACCCTCTCTTTTCTGTAGGGAGACTCTGGGGAAGGCACCAAAGTCCCCCTGCTACTTCAGCAGTCCCTCGAGGGGTGGCAAGTGGTGTCATTTAGAGCTTCCCTTAGGAGTTTTATCATTGATTTCAACTGGAGAGCTTCCAGTGCTGACACAAGGAAGATCTGCTAGGACAGCGTTCCTCAACCCGTGGGTCTCAAGAATATACAAAAGGGTCACAAATAATCACAGAAAAATGTCAAAAAGCACAGATTTTCTCCTCTAAAGGTGAAAAACGTGGGAAACCACGAGCTGTCCCTTGCAAGCTGGCAGATTTCCTGCTGGTAGTGTGGCATGGCTAGCACAGGGGTCCTGTCCAGGATCCAGTCTTAACGCCTTGCTGCAGGTCTCATCCGCTGGGCTGCCAGGCCAGCTCCTGCCCATGCCAGTCCAGCCAAGCTGCAGCCCCCTGTCCACTGTGGCCATCCCCCCCACCGCCTGCCCCGCGTACTGGAGGGCTGGATCCTGGGGTGGGGGAGAGGGTCAGGAGTAAGGGGCACCAGCAGGGCTGGGGGGGGCTGTGGGTTGGGACTGGGGGGCACTGGCAGGGCCAGGGGGCTGTGAGTCAGGAGTGAGGGGCACCCGCAATTTGCAGCATGCAAACTGCCCAATGATGAATGTCACTTGGGAGTATTGGAGGGCCACGTGTTGATATTGCTGTTAATGTTTTCCTGTTGACATTCATTTCCGTCTTTAAAACGAAGACTGTTGAGCTGCTTTAACTTGTAGCGTGTAATAAGTATTTGGGGGCCAAAATACTTGTGTGTTTTCTACTGAAGCTCTTTACTGGGTGGGGACTGGCCTTCGATGTTTACAGATGGGTCCTGGTATAAAAAAGGTTGAAAACCACTGTGCAGGAGACAGGCAAGGTATCACATAAACCTATTCAGAAGACCTGGGCAACTCAGCCTACCTGTTATGCCAAGGACGGTATGGAGGGGCTGAGCTTGCTGTGGGAGTTTGCCTCTTGCCTTCAATCAGCACAGGATCAGACCCTATGGAGTTCCTTCATCATTGTATCTAAAATGTTATGAAACGAGAGTATAGGTATTACCAACCTGCTAAAAGCTGGTGCCAAATAAAATAACTAGAGTGAATGCAACACAGCTGAAGGACAGCGAGGCAGGGGACGAATAGCAGTAGAACATTTTTTCATAGACAGGAATTAGTAAAAGGTTCAAAAGCTTTCACATGGGAGAAAAGTGGGCCCAGCTTCTCTGCTGTAACTAAGCAGCACTTGGCACTCGCCGACAGTGCAGGAAGGACAGGGGGGTATATGCAAAGGTGGCTTTCCGCCTCCCGCCACAGGCTCATCTTGGCACTGGTCTGGCCCCGGGAATGCCTTGATATTGGCTGCCAAGAGCAGAAATTATAAGGGGCCTTGGCTATATCCACTATCCCGGCAGCCAGGGGTCATGAAGGAATTAGAGCAGCACTCCCTAGGGAACGGCCTTATCCGTAATGAGCCTTCAATGTGCACTTAAACTAGAGCAGCACTGAGCTTCTAGAGGGCAAATGCTGGGCCACAATCCCTGCAAGGATATTTTAAGATTTGGACACTTGACCATACAGTACCGAGTTAAAATGGGGGGACTTACCACACGCCAGCTGCTTCACGGTAACCGTTTCACCAGTTTGCTTTACCCTGCAGCAAGATAAAGTCTTTAGCTCGGCAGTCTTCAGCCCACACAGCCATCCTACCCAGCCCATATTGCTGAGGGGCTTCTGCAGCGTTTCAGCAGCTGGGGGCTTCAAGAAGTGGCTATGGGAAGGAACGGCAGCAGCTGCATTGGCCAGGTTGGACATGCCCCAAGCTCTGTTAAAGCAACACCCTCCTGTCAACCCCCCACCCCCAAATGCAAAGTGTTGACGAGAGCATATACCAGTAGAGCTGGTTTTGATCCTCTCAGGGAACTTGCAGGTGTGGAGATGAAGGACCCACCTACTGTCATATAAACCAAGGGTGTCAACCTCACCACGGGCTGGATCCATGGGGCCAGCAGCAGCTGTGGTACCCCCAGGGGCGGTGGCAGGGATCCAGGGGCAGTGGCACAAGCACGGGTTCATGCACCGCAGACCTCACTCGCTCACATCAGTGCCAACAGCTCAGCCCCCCAATTTTCAGTAGCTTGCTGGAGCAGTTTTATGGACCACAAGTTTGACACCCCCCCCCCCGATCTAAACAAATCAGACACCTGACATTGTGTGCATGTGGCAACACCGAGATAGGAGCTCAGGATGGAAAATTGGCCAGCTTTCTTCTAACCCTTTGAAATGTCCTGGAGAGCCCATTTCTCCGGGTCTCCAAAACAGGGATGTCAAAGGATGTGTCGGGTTGTGGCTTTGGGGCCAAAAGAGACAGACAGCACTGGTGAACATGCTCCACATTAACTTTGCAAATCTCTTCTGTGCGACCCCTCAGCAGATCATTTCTGCTCCGCACAGGGATACATTGCCGTGGGGGGACTGCTGTGCATGTGGCCGCTTTTCACCAGAACAAAAGGCATGCCTGATCACTGTTTGTGTAGAGCATTTGGGTTCCCTTCGGGTTTTCCTCAACACCTGTGTTCCAGTGCCAGACACGATGCCCTTCAGTGTCCGAAGGACAAAGTAATTAAAAAAAAAAATCAAACCTACGGCTGTGACAGATGGTTGTGTCTGGACATCTGATGTATAATGCTCTGTTACAGAGCTGAACTTTTACCTAACTGCAGGGTGAATAACTGGCATTCTTTTATTAATCCGACAGCACCAGAGGTGTGCATGAATCCTTACAAATAAAGGGCATGGCCTGTCCTAAAGAAACTGGGATCTGAAACAAACAGGCTGTGGGAATGTGCTGTGCTGAGAAATCTCTCTCTCCATTACCCAGGGCAAATGCTTGCAGTCAGCAAAGCCTCTGTGTGCAAACTTCATGGGCAGGAAAGCTAATGGCTACAGAGGCAGTACAATCAACGTAAAAATAACTTCACAACATTATCAAGGGTGGGTGAGCTGAGCACACTGTAATAGTGTGGTGCCCCTTATGCCCTATTCTGAAACTGCCTGAAGTCTGGGTGAAGGGCCCATGGATCACACTACAGTGCCCCAAGGATGCTTCATTTAAGGTAAGGACACAGAGAAGGGCGACTGAGGACTGGGAGAGAGACAGGAGGGATCTCTGTGCACCAGCCAGGTGGAACACACCTTGTGGGACAGAGGTAGGAGCGGAGCCTGTTTAGGAAAGGTCGGCCAGGGGGATTGAGAGGTCTGGGAAGGACTGGGAACCTCAACTGGCAAAAGAGAGCTGGGAGACTGGTGCTGAGTGGAGCTTTTTTGTTATGTCCCAGTAAAGAGGTCCAAGGAAGGAGTATTGCCATTGCAGCAGGTGGAGTTAATATGTGTACTTCATGGTACAGACTGAAGGAAAGCAAGGCTCAGCATAAAGCCAGTCATAAGCCAGACACGTAGTTTTGGCAGTCC
Source organism: Caiman crocodilus (assembly GCA_030014935.1). NCBI lineage: Eukaryota > Metazoa > Chordata > Crocodylia > Alligatoridae > Caiman > Caiman crocodilus. Next base: position 21,521,232 of record JAGPOW010003685.1, read on the forward strand.
ACGTAACACGGCCCTTAGATACTAAGAAAAGTACCTACTATAGTTATTGTTACTCCTGACAGTACCCCTGAAGATCATGTCTAGCTGGGAAGAAAACAAATAAGAGCTTTAACAAGATGGGAAAAATGCAGGTTCCAGTGAAAAGAGGGGTTTATATAAACCTCAGAAAGCTAACGAATGCAAAAAGGGGGTATATCCTCCTCTTGCTGCACACAGGTAATGCCAGTCACGAGACCCACATACCTCAAAGTGTTTCCAGTTCAGCGGGTAGAGAGCTACCAGTGCAACATGCCGCGATGTCTGCATTCAGCTGATGAACCTCAGTGTCAGTCCCTTTAGCCTGCACCTCCTGACGTGAGGTATCGGGCTGAAATAAAATCATAGCCAAAATAACAGTTGATTAAAAAAAAACAGCTGCAAACACTACACATATGTGTATCCAAAGATACACATATGTCCAAAGACACACACATGGAAAAATTAAACAATCTGAAGCAAAATTGAAACCAAAAAAAAAAGAGTTGAATTTAGTAACACTCTGACCTTTCTCTCCTAGCCCCCACCCTTCCCTCCCATTACTTGTCATTCTTACTCACTGCACTTGTTTAAAATGAAAAGTCTAAGCTCTGCAGGGCATAGGGCTGTGTCTTTTTTAATCTGCCTTGTATCGCCCCTAATACACATCTGGGAACCCTCTAAATTATTACATTAAATCAAAAGAATATATGTAGGCTCTACTCTTGCCATGGATAGGATTCCTGTCCCTGTCTGGAGCTGTACTGGGCTCTGTTACGGGAACAGGCAAAGAGGGGACATAACTAAAGGATGAGGCGAGGAGCAGCAATGTTTAGGCTAAATAATAATCAGGGAGAAGTAAAACTTCCTGATGGTGAGATTTATTAGGCTGTGGAATGGCTTCTCGAGGGAAATGGTGGAAGCCCTCTTGCTTCAGAGATTGAAAATGAGACCAAGCAAAGCTCTGTACTGTGGGACCCATCCCACAGTGGAAGGAAGATGAATGAGAAGAGCTACCAAGACTTTTCTATTTCTTTCCTCTACAATTCCTATAAGAAAGATTGATGCTGACAGCATGCAGGTGGCATGTCCGTGACTCAGCCTGCAAGTCACTGCTTATAGCATAAAGTCAGTGAGCCAGGGAATGGAAAAGAAGGGAAAGGAGGAGGAAAGGCCTTCACAAGGGTTCACCTCCAGGAGAGCTGATTGCAAAACGCAGGAACCAGGGGTGGAAAAGGTGGTCACTTGATTCCATCTGCAGCACAACTGCAATGTGTCATCCATGCTTTACTCTACTGCTGTGAAAACATTTGGGTGGTTGACACTGCTGAGAGTTACCCTGCTTATCAGAGCAAGGACGGTCCATCATTGCAGAACAGAGTCCAGTTCATCTCTTGGAATACACTCTGCATGTGAAGCTGTGCTTGAAGGCATCACTGGTCATACCAGCGAAATACCCAGTGACTGTAGTTTCATCCTGGTACCCAGTATCGGCCTGCTCCAGGGCCCACAGAAATCAACAGGCATCTTTCCATTGACTTCAGGATCTCCATAGTTTGTGCACCATTGAAGCCAAACAGGGAGATGCAATAGTTCAGACCCTAAGATACTTTTCTAAGCAGTGGGTTGCAGAAAGCTGGTTAAGAACAGAGGTCAGCTGTGATATATGCAAGTGAATAATTCAGGATGACCTGGAAACCAAAAAAACCTGAGATTTGGGGCTTCATTCACAACTGTGTTATGTTATTTCAGGTATATGCCAGTATAATTCCACGGAGTTGCACTGGAATAACAGTAGTTATCTTTTACAATAGATAAAATAATAGCAATATTCTATACCGACTATATAAATGCGGCCGTGTGTGCACGCGAATGAAACAGAACCTTAAAATATGAAACACCAAACTGCCCCTGCTCCTAATTCATTATACATAATACGTAAAATAACCCTAAGAAGGAGAGTCTCTGTGTAGAAGTCTTTCTACGGATATCTTCAAAATCAGACATACAGTATCCCTTTGCACTATTTCCCATGTATCGTTCCCCAGTGTGCCATTATGTTTCTAGTAAGCATACAAATATAAATTAGGGGGATCAGCTGTAGCCAACACCTAAGGCTAACAGCCCTAATAGTGCACAGGCAATGTCAAATATTTCTTTCCTACACACCCCAGGGAAAGCTAACATCCTATTGTACCATCAAGGCCAGATTTGTTTTCCTTCCCCATCCCACTAAACCTTGAGGGTGTGTATTTCAAAATAAGTTCCTCCCCAATGTTACCTAAAAATATTTGTCCAGAAAAAGATGACCAAAAATCTCATTAGATTGTTGACTGTCTTAACACATAAATCAGCATAACACCATCTTCCAGGCTAATTGTCATCTGTCATAAATTATTGAAAATAATAAGCCCATCGAGCCTAATTCATATGGTACAGAAAAGGGATGGTCACAGTAGCCTGACCCCATGCTCTCGCCATCATCATAATATATTTGAATCCCATACTGCAACTGTACCCCAATGTGCTAGGCATTGCACGTAGCAAGAGACAGCCCTGCCCAAAGCACTTAAAGAGGCAAAAGGCTGCAGAAAGGCAGGACTGTTCTCCCCGTCGTACAAATGGGGTTTCTGATGTACCGGTTCAATGACTTGCTGGGCTCCCATGTGAAGTCTGTGGCTCATCTTGGAAAGACCCCAAATCTCCTGACTCCCCAGTCAAGGCTGTTGCCAGAGGATCGGCCCTTGTGGATATTTCCACCCTGCAGTAGCGTGTTCGGAGCACCTGTCGGCGATCAGGACCCCATGGTGCTAGGCAGTGGAGAAGCACAAGTCAAAAATGGTCCCTGCCGTTCTTCTCAAATTCTCCTGCCATGAAACGCCAGGTCCCACTGGACTACACTCACTAGCAACCATCTAGGAAAAGCGGAGTACTCACTTTTAAAAGCTGTTGCATCACAAGGTTTGGAAGAAACCTCTTGCCGTTTAGAAGGACTTACCCCACGCCATGTCACAAGCCCCTCTTAGTTATGCGCAATTTCCCCGACTTTCCCCTTTTATGCCTTGCTGAAGGCAAGGAGATAGCCTCTCTCTACATGCGCTTTGTCTGCTAACTCACTGTCAGTTCCTCCTAAAATGCAAGTCAGCTAGCTCCCAAATTTCCAAACCTGACTGCTTCCTGTATGAGTGACACGTCTTGTGGTGACACAAACACTGCCGGGGCTGCTGGGAACAGCCCGACTGCCGAGAACTCCATCCAAAAGCCAAGATAAAAAATGGCAAGGCTACAGTTATGTGACATGAATGAGAAAGGAGCAGCAAGCATGAGGCTCCAAGGCACCGCAGTCGAGAACTAGGAAGCTTGCACTGCCCCGGCCCTGTTAAACATACAATGCGAGCCAGCTTCAAAAAGCACTACATCATGGAAGCGGAGTGATGAGTAATGAAACTTGATCTGATTTCACGTGGCGCTGATCTTCACTGACACAAGGGATAATGCCTTTAGACTGCCAGCTCTTTTGGCCAGGGACTCTCACATACCAGGGACAACAGGGCTTTGTCTCAGTACCTCTGGCTGGTACCGGAGTGCAAACAGCAATGGCAGAAATAGCTAAGTGCTTCCTTGGAGGTGTTGGCACACTGAACTGTGCTGCAGTAATGGAAACGCTGATCCAGTCGAGAAGGAGGGCTAGGGAGGGGGATGAGTTTAGCTACTTTACAACACCCAGCTCTCATGCACAGGTCAGATGGCAGCTAGAGCACCACAGTGCGCAAGTACCTTGAGGATGCACTTGTTAGATTAATTCACGAGAGGATGGGTATGGCAATGGCCTGAGTAGCATCTGCTCCGGGGCTCCCACTGGAAACTGAGCTAATCGACCCTGACGACAGTTGTGCGGAGGCTGGGCGCGGCAAGGCAATGGTGCTGGATGAAACTTTCAAAAGCAGCTCAGTGTGTTAGGAGCCTAAATTGCACCAAAGGCAAAGAGGTTTAGGTTTCTAAATCACATGCTTTAAAAAATCGTCATTGTGATTAGATAACACTCTTTGTTTATCACTGATTTTTTCAGGAAATGCCAATCAGGATAGCATGATCTGCACTTTCTCTCAGAGGAAGAAACCTCAGAGTTGCCCTCTTAGCTTGAGTTTAAAAACCTGGACTCCATGGTTGGGGGAACCACTTCCATGTTGGTGCATCCAATGTAACCAACAGACAAGGCTTTTTGGGCGAATCTGATATTTTATTAGACCGGGGTGGGCAAAATGTGGCCCGTGGGCCAGATGTGGCCCACCAGGCCATTCTATCTGGCCCACGGGGCCCCTAAAAAAATTTAGAAAATGAATATTTATCTGCCCCTGGCTGCCTGTCATGTGGCCCTCAATGGCTTGCCAAAACTCAGGAAGCAGCCCTCTGCCTGAAATAATTGCCCACCCCTGTATTAGACCAACTTAAATAGGTGGGGAAGAAAAACATTTTTTAAGCAAGTTTTTTTTTTTAAGCATGTTGCTTAAACAATTTTTTCCCCCAACTATTTAAGTTGTTCTAATAAAAGATATCAAATTCACCCCCAAAACCTTGTCTGCCTACGTCCTTAGACCAACATGGCTACAACCTACACCAATGTAACCAACAGCCATTTTGGGCTGGTGCCAAAATAAGGAATAGGAGGACACGGATTTACATGCCCACATTTGAAAATTGTGTTTCTGCTCTTGTTTAAAAACGCATTTCCCTTTTCTCACACAAGGAATTTCCTGGAACCAAGGGCTGAGCTGTGTGCATGTGAGTGTAGTCATTCTCTATAGATACTACAATAGCATTTAGTAGCTCCATTTTGCTGGGAGATGTAGGCGGTCATAGTAAGAGATCGTTCCTACGTGTCTGAATAAGCATCACTTCATCTGCCACTGAAATGAACCATAGCAGCTGCTTAGCATGCGCAGCCACCCTGGCCAACCACTGAGATGTGGAAGCGAAGAAGAGCGTTGTATCTTATTGCATCTGCAAGGCAAAATGAAACTATCCAATTTGAAATGTCTCTGGGAGAGGAGGATTAACACCTTTTCTCTTGTAAACTGTGCTTGCACACCCGTTCTCAAATCCCTTCAGAATAGGGACCATATCTCGCCAGAGAGACTGCCTCCTGAATATCTACTTTCAGGGCTGGATTAAATTACAGGAGTCGTGGATGCTCAGCACTTCTAATCACAGGACAACAGGACTGGAGCGGACCTTAGGAGATCATTGAGCCCAACCCATAGCTCAAAGTAAGACCATCCCTGCCCAAGCCAGCCCTACCATGAGTTTTTGTAGCCTGTAGGTAAAAGCTTGCAATAAGAAAGGCAGGCAAGGTTCTTTGGAGAGATGTGATATCTTTTCTTAGACCAACTGAGTAGTTGGGAAAAAGGTCTCAGCAAGCTTTTGGGTGCAGTTGCCCTTCGTCAGGCATTGGGAGTCTCTGCTGGGCTGAGACACCAAGGAACAAGAGAAGCTAAAAGTATGGTAGGATGTCAGTGAAAATGTACATAGGTGGAGATAAGCAAGGCAAAAGGAAAAGCAGGAAAGGGGAAGGGAAGTGAGAGGGAGGCAAGTGATAAAGTACAGGGTGGAAAAGAAGCAGTCTGTGAAAAAGGGAAGAGTTGGAGATCAGGAAAGCAGGAATGGGAGAAGCTACAACTATGACGAGGACAGAGCTTCCACATCCTCTCTGTCCCAGAGTTCAACCGCCCGTACTGTTAAAACACCTAAATCCAACCTACTCTTTCATTACAATCTAAGATGCTGTAACCCTCAGGCCCGAGAACAGTGGTTCTCAGCCCGTTTAGATTTCAGCACCCCTTAGTAGATTTGCTGCACCCCTTGATAGACTTGTGGCACCCCACGGAAAAGGCCAGCTCTTAGTTTTCAGGCGGGGGTTGACAACAGAACAATAACAGAACAACTCCTCTCCCGGCCAAAATGTTTTTAACACAGTGCATTCCTATTTGAAAGCTCTGGGTTTATCAGATGAATTATGTCTGCACACCTAATAGCGCTAACGTTAGCACCCTGGAAAGGAGCTCAAGGCATCCTAGGGTAGCACAACACCCTGGTTGAGAATGGCTGCCCTAGAGGTTTAGATCTTTGGCCCCAGCGCCTCGAATCCTGCAACGTCAGAATCGCAGCTTTGATTTCTTAAAAACTTGTTTCAGGAACCCCCAAGAATGTGAACTGTGTGTAACCAGTTCAAGGACACTTCCATGAATCTGCAGGACGCCTGGAGCAATATCTCTGAGAGAGGCAGAGCAAAAGGCACTCGGCAAAGGGAATTACCAGCTCCGATACCTGCTACTCGTGCTTCCCCTACTGACAGCGCCCCATCCCTGCAGAAGACTGGGTGCCACAGCTACCCTATTACAGCTCTGCTAAGACCGTGCCAGACAGAGACCTCTCTTCAGTTAGGTAGCTGCAGAGTGCTACCCTCCTTCCAGCTGCCCGAAGACTGAGCTCAGTGATCTGGGGGACAGGTGAAAACATAACCCCTTCTCATTGAAATGGCAGCAACCAGCCCTTTAGTTGCACAGCAGAAGGCTTGTGTGGGTGCAGCTGGTCTCTATCCTCCAGGGAGCACAGGGGCAGTTAGCCATGTTAGTCTGAAGTTAGGCAGGCTGGAACCTCGGAGACTAACCAGGTCAGAGAGGCATGAGCTTTCACAGACGGCAGCCTAGGTGGTTAGCAATGCTTAACGCAGAGGTGGTAGCCATAACGCGTTTGACCACCTCTGTGCTCATGGAAGGCAACACACTCAGCCAAATGGTATGCAGTGCAATCAATCTACACAAGGAAGTTGCGTGGGTACGCTCAGATATCTTCTTTCAATTGATCTCATCAACTCACCTATTACTTGACTTAGCAGCATACCCTCCCGTCCCTTTTGCTTTATGAATTTTTTTGCTCTCTGCTAATCTGTTGGTAGCTTCTGACAACGTAGACTGTTGCCTATAAAAGCTCATGCCTCCCTAACCCCGTCTTTAAGGTGCCCTACATCCTCCCTGCCCTCCAGAGAGGGTTACCTAGAAGTATAGATTTCATAGACATTAGGGCTGGAAAGGACCTTGCAAGATCATTTGGTCCAGCTCCCCCCCACTCCCTCTCTCCATCCAAGGGTAAGGAAGTCTAGTGGAGTCAAATGATCCCAGCAAGATAAGCATCCAAACGTGCCTTAAAAGGTGTCCAGACTAGGTGCTTGCACCACTTCTGGGGGGTCTGTTCCAGACTTTGCGAACTCAGACGGTAAAGAAGTTTTGCCTTATGCCCAATCTAAAACGGTCTTCCCGGAGTTTGTGACCGTTAGACCTGGTCTTCCCTTGGGGTGTCCTGGTGAATGGACGTGCTCCCAGTTCCTGCTGAACACCCCTAATATACTTATAGGCCTCCACCAAGTCCCCCCTGAGCCTTCGCTTTTCCAGGCTGAAGAGTCCAATGTCTCTCAGCCTTTCCTGATAAGACTTGTCCTCTTATCATACCCATGGCTCTCCTCTGGACTCTCTCAAGCTTTTCCACATCCTTCCTAAAGTGCGGAGCCCAGAACTAGATGCAGTACTCTAACTGCAGCCTCAGCAAGGCTGAGTACACCAGGAGGGTGACTTCCTGGGTCTTGCTTGAGATGAATCGATAGATGCAAGCCAGGGTTTTGTTTGCCTTGCTGGCTGCGGCATCGCATTGCAGGCTCATGTTCATCTTGAGGTCAATCATGACCCCCAAGTCCCTTTCGATCGTGGTGCTAGCAAGTGTAGCACTGCCGAGCCTATAGGTGTGATGTGGGGTTTTTTTACCCCACTGAGGTGGAGCACCTTGTATTCCTCAGTGTTGAATGCCATCAAGTTTTGGTCCGCCCACCTTGCAAGTCTATCCAGGTCAGCCTGAACCACCAGCCTATCCTTTAGTGTGACTGCACATCCCCATAGTTTGGTGTTGTCAGTGAATTTAGCTAGTCTGTTTCTGATATCAGGGTCCAGATCATTTATAACTATGTTTAAAAGTACTGGTCTGAGTACAGAGCCCCAGGAGACGCCACAGGTCACCAGGTGCCGTGTTGACACGATTCCATTGACTACCACTCTCTGGGTCCGACCACAGGGCCAGTTCCCGAGCCATTGGACTGTGAGGCTGTCTAGGCTACAGTTCCCCAGTTTAACCATGAGGACTTCATGGGAGACCAAGTCAAAGGCTTTTTTGAAGTGCAGGTAGATGATGTCTACCTCCACTCCTTTGTCCAGGTGATGCATTAGGAAGGAAATGAGGTTCATCAGGCAAGACCTACCGACAGTGAAGCCATGTTGGCTATCCTTCAGGATATTGTCTTCCATTAGCCTGTGGTGAATAGTTTCTTTGATGTTTTTTTCCCCCCAATATTTTTCCAGGGATTAAGGTCAAACTGTTTGGCTTGTAGCTCCCTGGATCTTCCTTCCTCCCTTTCTTGAAGATGGGCACCACATTGGCCCTCTTCCAGGCCTCAGGAGCCTCACCTGAGCTCCACGAATTCTCAGATATCCTTGCCAATGGCCGCGCTATGATGTCTGCCAGTTCTTTTAGCACTCTTGAGTGCATTCCATCTGGGCCAGCTGATTTGTGGGTGTCCCGTCTCTCGAGGTGTCCCTTTATGAGGTCTTCGCTAATGATGGGGGTGTGTTCACCCATGTCCTGGCAATCCTGCATCTTGCAGGAGGAGGAGAAGCACCCTCCATGGAGCAGCCGTGGGTACTTGCCAGAGCCTTGTGAGAGAACCACCACATTCTCGGTGGTGCAGAGACTGCATCCAGCCCCGATCTTCACTTTGCATCATGCCCAGAAACAGGATCAATGCAAGGACTCCTGGGACCTTGTAGAGTCAGGGTGTTGGATCCATACTGACCAAACTGGGAAGGAAAAATGTGTATCTGTGATTTACTGGAATGTAAAAGGTTACTCATTTTAGATGTACTGTCCACATAGCAGGATGGCAGTAATGAAATGTATGGTGTAAAAAAATTATCTTCATACAAACTATGTAATAACTTTGTGGAATGTATGCAATGGGCATTTAAACAGCCAACAGAAACAATATTACCTACCTAAGACTTAAACTTCCTTTTTATTTATGGAAATGTCTTAACTTATATAGGGTACCTCTCATGAAAATGCTTAGAGATTCAGCCTGAACCTAGCTCATGCTATATAGAGACTCGCACAGCCTCAATTCCCAATCACTTATATCAGTGTAAATCGGGAAAAGCTTCCTTGAAATCCATGGGTGCCTGTAGATGTGCAGGACATCTACTCTGATGTGCTGTAATTACAGCACATCATAGCAGACT
>JAGPOW010003685.1:21574095-21589819 GCA_030014935.1 Caiman crocodilus
TGCCCCTGCCCCTGCCCCTGCCCGGCGGGAAATGCTGCAGCGTGGGGGAAACTCCCGGGTCCCAGCGAGGTGGGGCAGCTGCATCTGCTTCCTCGACTGACTTATTTCCCCCCTCCCCGGGGCTGCGGGCATGCAGGGTGCTCGGAGCTGCCAGAGGCCCCCAGCACGAGGTCGGCATGGCCCGCCTGGCCGGGCAGAGTTTGGGGTCTAAGCTGATGTCCCGTTTGGCCGGGCTGGGTTTTCTCGTGCTAGCTGGCGGGGAGCTCGGTGCAAGGTGATGGGGTGAGGCCGTGTTTGGAGCTGCCCAGGGAGACGGTTGCCTTATGGCCATCGCTGGTCAGTCAATGCTGGGGTGAGCCGGGACTGTTGCTCCTGGGAAAGGAGGACTGGTATCTTGAACTGGAAGGGAGAGGTGGGATCGGACCCTGGAGTGACCTCTGCTCCCACCCCAGGCCAGCGGGAGCTCAAGGGTGTCACTTCGGTGGCACACGTGGGAGTTAGGGGACGGCTAGCTTTCCCCCGGCACAGCCAGGAACTGCGTGCGCGTCGGCCTGCGCCAGCAGGCTGCTCGTCTACAACTGGCACCTTGCTGGTGGCAGGCTGAAGGGGGAGGAACGGGACAAGGTGGGCCAGCACGAAGCGGGGGAAGGACTCGGCGATAGCACTGTAACACAGACATCTTCGTGATATAGGCCCCACATCACGTTTACTGCTGTGCAGGCAGAGGCAGTTGCTGGATGCGATCCATTGAGTGTTTAAGCTTTGCGAGATTCGTGTGTGTGTCGAACGGCCTTCGTAGTAGCACCACGAGCTCCTGTGCTGCCGCCGCGGAGCAATCAAGTTTGTCTGGGCCCACGGGGATTGACGTAACTAATGCAAGCCTGCATTTCGAAGAATGCCCATGAGAGCTCACCATGGGGAGCACTGGAACAGGTGACCCAGAGAGGTGGGGTAGTCTCCATCCTTGGAGGTTTTTAAGACCCAGCTAGACAAAGCTTGGGATAGGATGATCTAGTTGGGGATGGTCCTGCTTTGAGCAGGGGATTGAGCTAGATGACCTTCTGGGGTCCCTTCCAGCCCTAATTTTCTCTGACTCTACAATGTGGGACAGCGAATGACCACAAAGGTTTGCAGGGCTGCAGCCCAGGCGTGGCTAGCTGTCTGTTAAAGAGCAGGAAAACATTTGTCCCTTGTGTTACGGTTGTACGCTGGGGCCCGAGCCCTGCTGTGAGAGCTGCGCACTGTACAAGTAAATAAGGAAACTGGCCCTTCCCAAAGAGTATTTAAATCAATATGATCTAAAGTAAAACTTGCGCATGAAAAAATGCCACCCCTGCAGTGGAAAAATAAAATCCAGACTTGCTGGGGGATGAAGAATGTAGCTTACGCTATTAGCCTTCTAGTACATGTGGGAAGTGGATTAAGATTGGCATACTGCCCCACGCTTCAGTTTTCTCCTTTTTCCTTTAACATGCTACATTTAATATATAAAGTATTAACATATAAAGTACAGTGCAGTAAAACCAGCTCTAATACGGTGCCCATTTGATTTCCTCTGTAACTGTAAAGGAAAAAAGTTGCAATCGATGACTCGGCAAGATGTCCACAAGCAAGCACAGAAAAACGCCATTTAAAAAATGTTAACAAAAAATAAGGGAACTATGCCATGATTTTGACCTTAACATGATAAAAATAGTGGAAAAGGCCTTATATTCTAGGGAAACTACATTTTTCGTATCCCAGAGTCATCCGTCCAATATTAGTAGTAAAACCAACTTGCTGAAGAAGTGGAAAACTTACTGAAAAAGTAGTTGTCATGCTGACAAAATGTGACATGCCAACTTTTTATAAATTAATCCTGTGTTATAACCTTCAGCCACCAAACTTAGAAGCAGACACCTTCTCATTTTCATACTTAAAGGTACTGTTTTTCGTGCTGTAGTTTTCCATCTGATCCTGCTCCCAATCATGCTGGACTTGCATTAGTAACGTAGTTTCCTAGGTCAAGAGGTAAATATATTTAAAAAAGCAGTTAAGTGAACTGGGAGCTTAAGTCTCATTTTCAAATGATATTTAGGAGCCTGAAATGCATAAGAGCTTTTGAAAAGGCCTGAAAAACTAATACACGAAGTGTGATTCTCTGCAATTCTTTTATAGCTTCTCAAGCTTTTCATAATTTCTAAGGCCTTAAACCTGCAACCCTTAGATACGGATTTAATTTTATCCAGACGAGTATTTCCATGGAAATGATTGCATATATAAAGTTATCCACAAGCACCAGGGCTTCAGACGTTTCCAATATGTCCATCCCCCAAAGTATCTAGGCATCAAATATTTATTATACGCAAGTAACAAAACATATCAACTGGCATCACTTTTATTGTTTAGAATAAATTAACTTTTATTTTAAGATGCTTCTTCGCTGTAGAGAGATGAACTAGGCAGCAAGCCAGTAGACTGAGCCATCAAATATGTATTAAAAGACTGTCAAAAAATAATATCAGAGAGAGAGAACCTGAAAGCAATAAAGCATCAATTAACACACCATGCCAAGGGCTCTTGGAAATTGAAAGTGCAGCTTAAAAGGGGTGGACTCCACAACCCTGCTATGTTCAAGGGGCTTCACAAGAAAGAGGCTGCGGAGCGTACAAAAGCCTGGCAAGACCTCAGTGTCTGTGCTTGACCCAACAGAGAAAGGAGTCCATGGAGGAGATCCAATGAAATAAAAGTTTGGACTGACTCCAAACAGGGCTTTACAATTACGAACACAAAGGTCACCCTTTCTACCTTGCTAATTGGCCTTCCTACTCCTGCAGCTGGCAGGGGTATTTTTGGGAGCAGAGGCTCTCTGAAGTTAGGCAAACCCTGCTGATTAAAGAGCTGTCAGGAGCAGGGTGGGTGAGTGCCCTGGTATAGGAGACTAGGGGGTTGGCCGATACTCTGAAAGTCCCTTGTCCACATACTTTCATAAGATAGGAGATGCAGTGGGGTTCATTCGTATCTGTATTGTCTTGGGAAGGAACAGCAGTGCCGTGTGTCACCGGTCAGATAGGAGATGCAATAGGATTCATTTGTATCCAGCAGCTTTTTGGGTAGATGTGGTGTCTTGTATTAGACCAACCGAGTTGTTGGAAAAAGGTTCTTTGCAAGCTTTTGGATGTAATATCTCACATTCTCTCAAAGCCTCCATGCTGGCTCTGGGCTTTCTCCTGATCTAGGAACCCGTGCATGGATAAGAAGGCATAACGATCAATAGTTGATTATTTAATATTTGTTACGGTAACACCTAGACGCTCCTCTCAGTTATCGGGATCCATTGGGTAAGGCACTGTGCATCCTCCAAAACATTTCCTGCCCACAAATGTTCATAATGGAAATATCATTTACTGCTTTTCCCCCTTCCTAGACTGTCCTCAGCCAGATAGAGATGGCAGTACAGAGTTGCATGGTGTTTCTTAGACATGTATGCTGTTCCAGGCATGTCTTCAAACAGCTAGGCAGAGGCATGAATGTGACATGCAAGCAGGCAGAGGAAATGGTAATGTAAGGGTTATTTTCATAAGTTAATGCAAGGCAAGTCATTGCCCTTCCTCTTTGTTCTTTACTTTCAGTCTTGTCACCACCTTCCTCTGCATTTGCTGCAGCTCAGACCAATGCCCCTGACATGCTTCTTGGTTTAAAGTGTTGCTCAATCGCATTGTGCACTTGGGCAGGGTGGAAAAGAAGAGATAAGTAGCTGGCTGTGTAGTGGTAGCAGCACATAGATAGGGTCCCTGCTTCTGAACAAGGGGTAGGGAGGAAAAACCAGGGAGTTGCCAATCGGGTACAAACATCTCGCTGAAGGCTGGGGTGTAACGGAGTAACTCTGGGTATCCCAGAGCACAGGTTGCACAACAACCATTGCAGATTCTCCGAGTAACGAGACAGCTGCTATCCAGCCCTAGGAGAGCTCTCCAGATCAGTGGCCAGCCCAGATGGGGTATCACTCTGCATGGCATGCATTCCTGGCATTTTGTGGTATTTTCACTGTCAGCCGGCCAAGGAGAATTCCTGCCTCCTCTGCTGGGGGTGTCTCACTTCCCTCACAAGCTCAAGAGAGGGAAAGTAGAACCAAGAGATACCAAATTGCTATCCTGTATCAGCCAGTAGATCAGTCCTTCAGCCTGAATGCAAAAGAGGGCTGCTGCTTAGATCTGGTTAAAGGGAGCTGGCTGTGCCAATTCGGAGTATATCAAAGCGATATAGATACTGTGCCAAATCTGAACAAAAAGCAAGGTCAGGTCACAGAGCAGCAAAACATGAGCTCCTGGAAATGCACAGAAAGGAATATAACCCATCCCATGCCAGCAGGCTCTTTGAAGTTGGGGCCCTGGGGGCCCAAACCCACAACTGTTCCAAAATAAAGAAAAGGAAATGAGCTTGTCTGTAAGGTGCAGGAGAGAGTCAGCATCTGTTTTGTTCAGGGTCCTTCTGCACTAGGGACAAGCCAGTCCTGTCTCCCATAATAGAAATCAGAGACACATAGGGTTGGAAAGCAGCCTCAAGGGTCACTAGTGTGAAACCCAGGAAGTCCAGGAAAGTTTTGCCCAGCCCAGGATGACAATGTGGCTGTCAAGAAACTAGAGTTTCTAGCAGTCCTCCCTGGGTCCCAGAACAAGGCTGTCTGGTACCTACGCTGAGCCAGGCCTGTCCCCTCCCTCTGAAGGGAAAAGGGGAGAGAAGTCCAGCATACCTGCTCATGGACCATCCTGACTCTATAAAAACGGGGGCAGCTATACAGTTACTCTTCCCTTAACCCTGAAACTTCCTCTCCCTGCATTTCAGGGGCAACGCCTGGAACACAGGGCAGTGCTAGGGTCGAAGTATTTTCTTACAAGCCTTACTAGGGAGGACATACCCAGTTACTGAGACCCCCCAGTCACCAGAGACCACCTTCAAATACCTCCCCACAAACCAAGTGAAGCTTGTCCATCTATACTAGGAAAAATAATTAATAAAACAAAGCCATTGTAGCTCTGAAGTCTCGACTCCTGCGCACTAGCCCCAGGATTATAGCTCAACTTCAGGCACAGTCTGCATGTGAAAAGGTATCCTCTGTATTGTCTCGGGAAGGAGCACCTCCATGCATCCCACCCGTTATCTACAGGGTGGCAGGGTATTTTTCGATGTCTCTGAAAGGCTTCTGCTGTCCAGGCTTTTCACCATGCCACACTTCCAGTGGGGTGCCAGTCCTGCTTTTTTCACGGAGGACAAAATCAGCATTGGGTAGTAATTAACTTGATAAGAGCAGTAAAGAAACACAGCCCACAGGGGAAGTTGATAGAAGCCACGTGGGACTTAATTGCAATACTCCAGACTCTTGCAAAATACCTGTCTGAGCCTGGTAAGAACGGTGAGATGAGAAGTCATGAAAATAACCTTATTAGCGGTTATATCAGCTGTGTGTCATCGGCATTAACATTAAATCTGCCATTCTTCAGCTTAAGGACTCTGCTGTACTTCAACGAGCTTACCTCTCTTAGCCAAAATTCATATTCTCCTGGCACATTGGCTTTACGATTAAATTCCAGGCATTTGTGCCCCAACCCCCAGATTCTGACTTTATGAAACTTTTATTACAGACAGGTCCTGTTCCAGCGGCTGCTGCTTGCACCACTGCGACGGCGACGTGCCGCAGCTTTCCCGAGCGCAGGGCAGCAAAGGAAACTGCTTAAATGTCATGTTTGTCACAAAAGGAGAGAAGTATCTATTGCAAAGCGAAACCTTTTGCCTTTCCCTTGGCAGTAGAGGCTCGCAGAGTGAATCAGCCTCCCGAGCAGAAACTGGCAGAGCTGAGATTTGACCCTGCTGAACATAATCTCTCCATGGGCAGGAGCGCTGTATTTTTGTCTAGTCACAACCGTCGTCATCGGCCACGCTGGTAGCCCCGTCTTTTATTAGCGTTGCCTGACACTTTCCAGTTAAAAGAGCCCGTTTTCAGGAGCAACAACTTTGCCAGGATTTGCCCTTTTGACTGAAATGTTTCATGCGAGGTGTCTGCTACAGGCGGTAGAGTTTTTTTCTTTCTTTCTTTCTATTTAAGCCAGAACCGTCAGGGACATTGGGAGACCTGGGCACCCCCGTCCAGGTGCCAGGATTACCTGGGAAAAGAAGCTTAGATTTGGAGTTGAGACTGAGACTCGGAGAATGGATGGGGAAGCTGCAAAAGGAGACTGGGACTAAGAGCGAGGGAGGTTGGAGAGCGTGGATTTGGTGGGGAAGGGAGGGAGGGAGGGATGAAAAGCTAAGCAAGGGAACTCTCCAGCCTTGACAAAAAGACTGGGAATGTGCTGAAAAGCCTGAGAGATGAAGACTTAGGAGAGGCTGGGTGAAGAGATCGGGCCGGAGGTGGGAACGTGGACAGGGACCCTGTGAGAAAACAGCACTCCCTTCTGCTGGTCCCCATGGAGGCCTCACCAGTGTGCCGCGCGACAGCACTTTTTTCAGCATGCTGTTTTTAAAAACCTAGCAAATTATGCATGAAAAACCTGGGAAATGAACAGGTGATTCAGCAGGATAATTCAAGCATGCAAAAGCAAGGGAATGCCAGAAATAAGGTGCATGCGTCTTGTGATGCAACCAGAAACCCTGCATATTGTGATGCATTCCTTTATGATTACCCGCTGTTTTCCCCCGCGTGCAGCGCACAACATGGATAGTGCTCAGTCTCACCTAATGTGTAGCTACGGAGGATTTTGTTTCCCCCATTGCTAGAGGTGTGACCTCAAGCCTTATTTACTGCACCCAGTTCAGATTTTCTCTGAAGATGAGATGATTCATTTCCTCCCAGGCTTTTCTGTGAGGCTCATCACTACAGGATCCAAGTGGTTCATAAACATTCATGACTCTATTTTCACAACAGCTCTTTAAGGCTAGGAGATATTTTTATCCTCCTTTTGCAGATGGCAAACTACGGTGCTGAGAGGTTAGGAACAAACTGCCTGCTTTTTTTGGAAGTGCAGGCAGAGCCTGGGACCTGATTTTGCAGGGTACTTTGCAGCAGACGGACCTTTGTGCGTTCAGATCTGACTCTCACTGATATCAGCTGCAGGTTTAGATGCTCATCATTGCATAGGATGCTCCAAGGTCTCTAATTAGGCACCTTGTAAATGAACCCGCAATTAGGGCCTGGACACAGGACATGTTTGCACCCATGTCATTTATATCAGCTTGGCACCATGTGAATGACACTGGCATCTAGATCAGACAGACAGACAGACAGCAATCCTGGGGTAGCTGCTCACAGTGGGTGTTATTTTACAGCATCTGGCCAAGTAGGCAGCGGGTAATAGCACGCTGACCTGGAACGAAGAGCTACCTGAGGTTAGCTGTGGGGTTACAACAGTGTCGTTTTACTCCCTGATTTTTCTCTGAGCAGTTGTTCCCCGAAATTGAGCAATTTACCCTGGTATAAGGCTGTATGACGTGTGTCGTCTGCTTTTTTGTATATCAACATAAAGCCAGTTAAACCAGTAGAAATATTCCATGTGGCCAGCACCTTGGTGAAATGAGCTTGGGTTCATGAAAGCTTGTGTGTGCACTCTGTCTCATATGTACACCCCCCCCCCATAGATAGGTTAGTTAGTCTGTATAAAGGTGCATATGTGCCTTGCCTTCTGACAGACTTCAGACTAACATAACTAACTACCTCTCTCTGCGTATGGGTAGGAGCATCTGTGAAAATACGGCTGAAGTGATTTATCCAACGTTTTACAGGCCACTCCAGTCAAGACAGACCTAGAGCCCAGTGCTCAAAGGTAGCGGGCACCTGCCTTCACCATGAGACCCTTGAGTCACATGCTGCATTCACGGCTCACCGTCCAACTTCTGCCGCAAGTGAAACAGGAGACCTGCGGCCCCTTTTACTGCCACAGCGCTCATTCATGCCAAGAGCAGGTCCATCCCGTGCAGTGAAGAAGGCAGAGGTCATGTGCAGAAATATCTGATCGTGTAACTAAAGCCCTTATCATGATGCTCATGCAAAGAAAGGAGGCAAGGGAAGAATGCACTGGCAACTTCAGTTCTAGTGTTTCCTAACACCGAGTGCTTGGCTTTGCAGTCTTGATATTCTTTTAACCTATTTGAATGTGTCTGAACAGAGAGAGAGACATGTGCATTCTTCATCTCATCGTTTCGTAGTTGGTTGGATTGGAAGGGACCTGAGCAGATCATCAAGTCCAACCCCTACCATGGGCAGGAAAGAGTGCTGGGGTCAAATAACCCTGGCCAAGTAATTTATCTAGCCTCCTTTTGAAGACCCCCAGGGTGGAAGCGAGCACCACGTCCCTTGGAAGTTGGTTCCAGATCCTAGCTGCCCTGACTGTGAAGTAGCGCCTCCTGGTATCTAGCCTGAATCTACTCTCAGCCAACTTCTGGCTGCTATTCCTCATTACTCCTGGTAGTGCTCAGGAGAATAGGAACTCTCCCATAGCCTGCTGGTTTCCCTTGGCCAGTTTGTAGACGGCCACCAGATCCCCTCTCGGCCTTCTCTTTTGTCAGCTGAACAGGTTCAGGTCCCGTAGCCTCTCCTCGTAGTGCCTACTCTGTTGCTCCCTGATCATGCGGGTGGCCCTTCTCTGGCCCCTCTCCATGCTGTCCATGTCCCTCCTGAAGTGCGGTGCCCAGAACTGGACACAGTACTCCAACGGGGGCCTGACCAGTATTACATAGAGGGGGAGGATCACCGCCTTGGACCTGCTCGTGATGCATCTGCAAGGTCCCCAGCCTGTAGGTGTGCTGCTGGTTCTTCCTCCCCAGGTGCAGCACCCGGCACTTGTCAGTGTTGAATCCCATCCTGTTCTCATCCGCCCACCCCTGCAACCTGTCCCTCTCCTACAGCGTGCCCACTTCTCCCCACATCTTAGTGTCGTCTGCGAATTTGAACAAGGTGCTTTTCACCCCCTCGTCCAAGTCGCTGATGAAGATGTTGAACAGTGCAGGCCTGAGGACCGAGCCCTGGGGGACCCCACTGCCCACATCCCTCCAAGTCGAATAAGACCCATCCACCACCACTCTCTGGGTGCTGCCCTCCAGCCAGTTAGCAACCCATCTGACTGTGTAGGTATCAACGCCACCGTCGCCTACTTTTTTAATGAGAATGGGGTGAGAGCATCGAAGGCCTTCCTAAAGTCCAGAATCCACCGCGACACCTGCGTCCAAGGATTTTGTGACCTGGTTGTAGAAGGCCACCAGGTTGGTCTGACAGGACCTGCCTTGAATGAACCCGTGTTGGTTGCCCCTCGACATGACCTCCCCTGCTAGCCCCTTGCAGATGTGCACCCGGATCATCATCTCAGAGAGCTTCCCTAGGACCGAGGTAAAACTAACAGGCTTGTAGTTTCCTGGGTCCCCCCTCCTCCCTTTTTTGAAAATGGGGACCACATCTCATCTCATCTCCCTAACATGCACTCTCCTGGTAATGATAAGCTTAGAAAGAGACAGGACAATGAGTTTCTTTTTTTTTCCCCATTGCCAGGAGTCTTCCCCCCACGTTTTTCTTGCTGTACGTAGAGCTGTTTGCAGAACAGGAGCATTATTTCCATGCGGTCTGGATGGAGGTGAAAGGATTCCCAGAGTGTGTAGTAGAGCCTGGGATAAAGCAGCTTTGGATAAGCCCTTTTCTTACTGTTTTAGTCTCAGCAGGCATGTGGCTCCACTGTATTCTTCTTGGGGGGCCTCTTTGGGTTTGGGAAGGAAACTACACGACTTCTTTTCTCTTGGAACAAAACAGCTGTGAGTAGAAAAAGTGAATATTTCTATCTGGCAATGAAAGCACACAAGCCTGTCTCGAGAGTGCAAACCGGAGGTTACCTCTAATGCCTCTTTCCAACTTTATCTTTGCAAAGCACCAGGGGACTTGACACTTAATGTTGAGACTTTGCAACCTGCGGTAGTACGGACAGATATGCCCTTAGCTCTAGAGCCCCTCAGGCAGAGGCCACGTCTTCCTCTGCATTTGGAGAGCACAAGCCCCACGGGGCCCCAGTCCTGACCAGAGTTTCTGAGAACTACTGTAGTGCACATGTGCCAGGGGCTAAAAGGGATCATCTGGCAGCAGAGTGTCTGACACGAGTTGGCATTTATATCACTTGCACAGTGATTTGATCCAAGGTCTCTTGCAAAGTTTTTCTGCTTTTGTGGTTCTGTGTTTGACCAACCTATCCAGATAATGATGAGTGGTGAAGACAAGAGCAGACACTGTAATCAAGATAGCTGCTGCTTAATCCTGGCACTCAAGGAGAAGTCCTATGAGAACAGATTTGCAAGACAGGACTTGACTGAGCTTTCGTTCTGAAGAACTTGCTGTCGAGACCGTAGAAGCATTCCCTAGCTGTGTTGACACAGACTGGCTGCTTGTCACATGCCAGGCACTGGGCTTCCCGTTGGAGCTGGAGATTTTTAAAAATAAGCCACCCTTTCCTTTTCAAACCATAGGACGAATAAAAATACGTCTTGATTTATTTGCCCAAACTAAGGGGGAGCCTGTTTACAGCCAACATACATACTCCAGTGCAGTCTTTGGAGTCGACGGTATGTGAGCATTCCTGTTAAATCCATTAAGAGGGAACTATAAAAAAGGTGATATTGGCCAGGCTATTTAATCTGCATTATCCAAAATGGGTAAGAGCACTGGAGAAGGTTACTGGACTTGGGTTTTGGAGACCTGGGTTTCCTTTTGTGATACTGATTGCGTGTCTTGGCTCCTCTGCGTATCGTGTGGGGATAACCGGACTTCATGCATTTTGGTGTAAGTTCGTCTTTTCCTGCTGTGTGTGTATCGGACTCAACAGAACGGTGCTCTGTCTTGATTAGGGGCATCTCGCTGTATCGTACTGCACATAGTAAGACTGACTGACATGCAACACATACACAGCACACATAGTGACAAGTCAATTAGATGTTACCAAAGCATCCAGCTATAATGACCCGGGGCACTATTAATAATGCAGTGGAGATGATTAGCTTTTTAAAACAGACAGTGGTATCTGCTTCTTACATAGGGTTGAAGCTCACTGGCCACTACAAACCTATGCTTTAAATTATCGCATGCTGTGCCTGATAAGGAATGGGCCTTCCTGAAGTATCTTGGGGCAATTTCTGGGAAGTTCGGTGAAGGTTGATCAAGCTTTTGAATTACGGAGCTCCAGAAACGCATCTGTCTTTCACCTGGTTTGGATACCTTGGCCGTGACTTGGCCTAGATTCCCCACATCTGTTTTAATGGGGCTGACCTTGCCTTGAGAAATTATTCTGAATTCCCTTTGGAGGGCAGAGCTGGCAGTGCACTTAAAAAAGATGGACTATCTTGTTCGCCTCGGCAGGAAACGCAGCACTTGTGAACTGATTTGCCGCTGACTCCCAGGCTCGCCTGCTGAGCGGCGTCAGATGTCGGAGGCTTTTCCATATTGGGAAGGGGAAGTAGAAGGTGGGCTAGGAGTTTGGGAAGGGTGCATGGAGAAGGGAAGGGGACCAAGAGGGACCTGAAAGTTGACGGGGGGCCATGCTGCCCAATGCAAGGACAGCAGGCTCTGGCCAGGTGGGGTGCTACAGGCATCGTGCTGGTGGGACGTGGAGGAGTGGCATGGGACCCCAAGGCCGAGAGGAGCGATGATGCATCCTGGGGTGAATTACATGTTGGTCCAGCGGAGGAGTAATGGGGGTGTAAGAGGATCAAGGATGCATAGCAGATGGAGGTGAGTCTGAACAGAGACAGACTGTGCCAGATGGCTAGGGGGAGGGCATGGAAGGACATCAGGGTACAGGCCTAGCTGGGACAGAACGGCAGAACAAGGGCTGGGAGAGGGAGAGAAGGGGACTGGGGCATGTGCATGTGTTTGGGGGCGATACAGAAGTTACAAAAATACCATTTCCTACTTGAAGAATCCATTCCCTATCATCTCCTGAGAAGATTTGTCATGTTATTTGTGTGAGATTTAGAGGAATCTGGTTACCAGGAGATCTGAGAGCTTCCCTCCTCCCCTCTCCCCAGCACAAGGACTATTTCTCACTTGCATTGGGTTAACATACATGTAGGAGCTCCAGCCAGGGACCAGGACTCAGTGCTGGCCCCAAGGAGAACAACCTGGGAGAACAACCTGGTCACTTGCCAACGAGCCAGAGAAATGCATCTCCCTTGGGTTTAGATTAACCTTCTGTGCATACAGCTCATTGGGAAGATGGGGCTGACCCAAGGAAGAGAGCTGTTTAAACTGAAAAACAAGATTGGCACGAGAACAAATGGATATAAATGGATTGTGAATAACTCTTGGCTGGAAATTAGAGGAAAGTTTCTAATCGGAGCAGTGAGTTTCTGGAACAGCTCCCAACGGGAGCAGCGGGGGCAAAAAAAACCTCACTGTGATGGGACGGGTGCCCGGGACAGTGTCAGTCTTATGTCCTGGGTCCCATATTCTTGTGATCGGCACTGATGTGGCACTCCTGGCCTCGCCGAGGAGTGAGCGACTAACTTCTTTCGGCTTCAGATTTTCTTCCTATAGCGGACAAAAAGACCCCTAGAGTGATACAAGGCTGAATTTATTCATGCTTGCGAAGCTAAGGAAATTTCTTGAATTTATTTAGCAAGTGCAAATCCACGCGGCCAAGCAATAGCCTCCTCGTTAACTGAGTTCAATATTATTAGTCCACCTCTTTGTTTGGAGAAGGGACACTCTTCTTGAATGAGAAGGTGCTACAGAAGCACTAAGTAATACGAGTCCAACTCGTATAATGAGTCTTGTTACGAGGACATTTTTATTACTCATTAAGGAGTTGGAGCTTACGGCGCTCGCTTGAGCCAGCCCTTAAGGAAGACAAGTGCTGTGTAGGCTTCTCCATTCATCTCAGTTCATGTTTCCAGCTCCACCCTTAGCTTTCACCTGGTTTTCCACCATGGCTAGATACTTGGCAAAGAAGTCAGAAGGACCCAAACAGGTCAAAATGTTCCAACACTACAGAGTCCTATTTGAAATATCTGGATTTATCTTGTGAATCATGTGCACAGTGCTAATATTGTACAGCACCCCAGGGTGCCACAGATCCTTGGTTAAGAATCACCGGTCCCGGGTGGAGGAAAGCAAGGGGTGGGACTGAGGACGGGCCAGTGGATCTCCGGCTATGAAACCACAGGCCTCCACTGTAGAATAAGGTCACAGGTTACCCACACCCACTCAGCGTGGTGTCCGTCCCCCACTAGTGATACCTGGGCCACGTGTAGCCGTGTTGATGAGCCAGCTGTCTTGTCTCCTGGAACGAGAAGCAGGACATGCTCAGGCTTTTAGATGCAGACATGCCATCTTCAATGCCCGCAGTCGCACCTAGCGAACCAGCGCTATACAACACAACTGCAGGTTAAGGAGGGAATTCCCTCCTTCTCGAGCCCATTGCAGATCCCCAGGCAGTAGGAAGCATTTGACACTTTCCCGCGGGTGTGTGTCTGTGGGACACAGGCAGGGACGATAGGGTATGCAGTAAAAACTGCAGCTTTGCATGACCATTTTCTTTCTGCTTTTGTCTCAAAGGATGTCTGGAGGAGACATGGCCAAGCCACTCCTGGGCCGTCGGAACGTGGACAATGACCCCAGCCTGGTGCCCGCGGCTGGCCGCACCATCGGGATCCTGGGAAGCGGCGACTTTGCACGCTCCCTGGCCGTTCGGCTGACCGTCTCAGGTTTCAAGGTGGTGGTTGGCAGCCGCAACCCCAAGCGCAAAGCCAGCCTCTTTCCGTTGGCCGCAGAAGTGACTTTCCAGGCTGACGCGGTGAAGAAGACCGATATTATTTTCGTGGCCGTTTTCAGGGAACACTACTCTATGCTCTGCGAGCTGAGTGATGTGCTGACGGGCAAGATCCTGGTGGATGTCAGCAACAACACCGAAATGAACCTCCACAAAGAATCAAACGCCGAGTACCTGGCTTCCCTCTTCCCAACGTGCACTGTCGTCAAAGGCTTCAACGTGATATCGGCATGGACTTTGCAATCAGGTCCCAGAGATGGAAATAAGCAGGTAATGTTTTCTTCTGTCAAGGGCCAAACTCTCACTGACATGGGCTCTGACTGCAGCAGTTGAGTGCTTTACTCTCAGGTGGTCATAGCACTAGCTGGATGACCAGAAACCACTGAAATCAGGCCTCACTTTTGACAGAACCTCCCTGCAGCCTTAGATATATCCGCCATCTCCCCCCACTCTTTAAAATAGGGATCATATATGTTAATTAGCATGTGACAGTGTAGGTGTAAGGTCCCGAGAATGTGTTAACAGTGCGACAGAAATAGATAAGGAGCTTAACAATTTGAATGAGAGATCTATAGTTTTTAAAAGCTGGGCAAAAACTTTTCTGCCACCGAATTGTAATTAGTGCTCAAAGTGTCTTAATTTAACTCCTCTGGGCCACATCTGTAAACAGAGAATAAAAATGCTTGTGCTCTCTGGATAGATGGTAGCATATCACTGTGAGTAAATACATAATTAAATAATACCTTGAATGCCTCTCTCTAAATGAATGCCTGTCCTGGGCTTGACGTGCTCTTGGCAGCCGTTACATACACACGTGTGTGCACACATGCTCACACACACGCACTCCAGAGAGCCAAGTGGTAGCCATCCAGCTGTTTGAAATCTAGGAGTCCTTTCATCCAGATTCCTTATAACTATTTTCTGTGTCTTCTGGTCTCTTCTTGAGTTTAAGAATAATTTTTTTGCTCATTCCAGGTCTTGATCTGCTCCGATAACCAAGAAGCCAAACGCGCAGTTGCTGAAATCATTCGTGTCATGGGCTTCAGCCCTGTGGACATGGGCTCCTTGTCTTCAGCCTGTGAGATTGAGAACATTCCTCTGCGCCTCCTCCCGGCTTGGAAAATCCCCGTCTTTCTGGCCCTGGGCCTCTTTCTCTGTTTCTTCACCTATAACTTGGTCAGACAAGTGATACACCCCTACATCAGGGAGCAGAAGAACAAGTTCTACAAAATCCCTATTGAGGTGGTCAATACCACGCTGCCATGCGTGGCCTATGTCATGCTGTCACTCGTCTATCTGCCCGGGGTCCTGGCAGCCTTGTTACAGCTGTACCGTGGCACGAAGTACAGACGCTTTCCAGACTGGCTGGACCAGTGGCTACAGCACAGAAAGCAGATTGGTCTCCTCAGCTTTTTCTGCGCAGCCCTGCATGCTGTATACAGCCTGGCCTTGCCCATGCGCCGGTCTCATCGGTATCAGTTAATAGAGACAGCCGTCAAACAGGTAACGAGTTTCTCACCCAGTGAGCCTGCGTCATCATCTTGGATGCAGCTCCAACTTCTGGGTAGCCCACAGGCTGTCCAAACCATGCACTTAGCTCTTCATGTTTCCTTTACAATGAGACCAACCACACATAAGTAAATTAGGAGCTAAGCACATACCCCTTCCCAGAAACTAACCTTGGGTCACTGGGGGGTGGCAGCTTGATTGCTTGACAGCCTCTGCCATCAAGGGGAAAGTTCTAGTGATCAGCGATGATGGTTATTTTCAGCAGGAAGTTTCCAGTCCTGCAGCAGCAGGTTAGAGTCAAGGTCCTCCACAGCAGTTGACCATGATAGGAATGTAAAGTGAGCAAAATCCACTTGAAGGGAAGCAATCCTTGCCTCCCTGGGTGTCTGGGTGAGTACTGGGCTGGGAACAATCCAGGGAGGGGAGCGATCCTAACCCCCCTGTTG
>JAGPOW010003685.1:21599232-21634521 GCA_030014935.1 Caiman crocodilus
GGCTTGCAGAGCACTGCCCACCACCGCAGGCAACTCAGGGAAGGAGAAGGGGTGGGGGGAGCACAGATCAAGACCCCTGCTGTTAGGGAGGGAGTGGGGCAGTGCCTGGGGCAAATGGGGCCCTGAGACCGGGGCGGGTGGCGGGACGGTCGGAGCCGAGGGTGGCTCATCCAGGGGTGCAGGGGGCCTTCCTCTGCTGTGTGCACCCCGAGGGAGGCATGGGGGGCATGCATGCCCCAGATTCGTGCATGGGGCATTGTGGAGGTGGGCTGCCACTGCACCAGGTGCTGCGCCCCGCTGCCACTGCCTCAGGAGCCCCACGGCGGCCAGCACATGGCATTGCACACGGCAGCCAGCTCCCGAGGCAGCGGGACGCAGAGCCCACCCACAGCAGCAGCCTGCCTCCGCGCCACACACAACTCTGGGGGGCACGCGCCTCCTGTAGGGAGTACACAGTGGTGGGAGCCCCCTGTGTCCCTGGACGAGCTACCCAGGCTCCAGCCATCCCACCACTGGCTCCAGGTCCCCATTCACCCCCGCTCCTGTCTCTGCCCCACTCCCTCCCTCACTGTGGGGCCTCGATCTGCCTCCCACCCACACCCCTTCCCCGACTTGCCTGCTGTGGTGGGCAGCGCTCCACACACCGTCCGGCTGCGGTCCTGGCTGCCAAGGTTTCCATCGACCAGGCAAACTCCCCAAAGACAGACACTGCCTGATCCAGGACAGAAAATATTGGCACATTAAATGGTGCCCGAGCTACAAACTAAGAAATCGACTGCAAGAACCAGCATTGTGTAGGTGAGGAACGCTGGCAGACCCGAACAAGCATCTTCAGGACGTCTCACAGACCATTAGGCCAATCGTATTAAATCAGCACTGACTTGTGCAACCTTGCGTGCGTGCAGCAGACTGACCTGGGATTGTAACTTGTGTTGGACTTGGAGCCATTAGGCCAGTGATTGCCAGCCAGGTGCCGTGGGATTCTCTGAAGGCTGCCACGCAACGTTAACACTGTTTGGTGTGCAAACTTGGTTTACAAAATAAACCAGAGATTTCAAACAGGAGTCCGCAGGGTTAAAAACCTTCTGGTTTTCCTGAGCAATAGAAAAACTGTTCTGCTTTCTGTAGTCAAAAACTGAGAGCCACTATTTTCCAAGGGGTGCCTTGAGTCTGAAAAGGTTGAGAACCGCTGCACTGGGTGGTGCTGACCACATCTGCGATTTTAGTGAGGCTAGCGCTTCATCCAGTAGAGGGCATTAGTATACAACACACATACCCATGCACCACAAGACAGACGGACAGAGTTCAGTACGACTCCCGTGGCGAACAGAAGGCTGCTATTGACGGCAGTGGGAGCTGGATCAGTCTCAAGTAGCGCATTGTGTCACTGGCGCTTATTTGTGTAACTAATGAATTGGCCCTTTGTTGTGCTCCGAGGAATTCCTGGTGTTATTTTGGACCGCGTTCCAGACTTCTCTGGATTTCTTGCCAGCGAGTGTTTTAGTTTCATGCCATTGAACGGCAGGTTGTTTTGCATTTGATATGAACTGAGCCACTGATACGTTGTCTCTTTTTCTTCTGTACCCACTAATTTCCCCTTCTGCCTTCTTCAACAAGCTGTTTAAAAAGAAACGGTAATGAAACAAATTAATTAGCTCCAGCCTCGAGTGTTAGCCATGAAAAACCCTTTCGGATTAACTCTGAAAAAATACTTTGCCTAATGCAGAAAGTTATGGCTACGCTTGAACTTTACTTTGTAATTTTTTTTTTTCCATTTTAAATCTTCTCGGAAAGATTAGTCACAAGCTGGTACTTCCTGCCACTTTTCACCCAGGGATTTTTGGCTGTCGGTGAGAGCTAACAGTAGATAAATGATGTATGAGCCATGATGACTTCGATTCCTGCTGCTAGAAGCATTATATATTTCAACTGCAATCAGAGCATATTCCAGCTAGTTATCATTCTTAATTTTCCAAGTGCTGTAAAATGAATCTTTCCCCTCCTAGCTTGCAGTGCTTGTTCTCTAGTAGGCTTAGAAATGTGTTGTGGCTTTTGGTTGGCAGGCAGGTAGGTAGAGAAGGAGAGCTGGCCAGGGTAAGGAGAGTGGGTTAGGAGATAGGGCATGAGTAGCAAAGTCAGAAGACTTCAATTCAGCTCATAGCGCAATCACAGATTTCCAGCCTGAGCCTGGCTAAGTTCCTTATGTGTAATATAGGGAAAATATGTCTTTATCTCGGTACAACGTTGTGAGGCCCCTGACACCACCGTGAACAGAGTCAGGTAAGTACCCTGCTGTGATCCACTTGTACAAAAGCACACCCTAGAGAACGTCTTTCTCCTCCAACTCCCAGTCCTCCTAAAAACCTACTTAATTACCCCTCAGGGACAGGGGTAATTAATTTTAGAAGCAGCAAGTTCCCAATGAAGCTTTCTTCTCAGACAGGCTAGTTTGTCACTCCTTCCCCTTTTTTGCCTCCTAGACTGTCTGTCGTAGGCTCCTGCGGCTTTGGGAGGGCAGTATTTCTTATCACTAGCAAGCCATCAACCAAGACTTTACTGAAGTATAAGTGCTTATTGCCTGTGCAGGTACAGTGGCAGATCTAAGCAAAAATAGGGGTGGCAAGCATGAAACCGCCTTCCCGAGTCTGCAGGTGTACTCCAAACTGGAAATACATCAGCGAGCCCTCCACCTCCAGCTGTGTTGAGAAGCCCTGGGATCAACCCTGGAGTGGCTTCCCTGGGGCTGGAGCCGTCCTGAAGACTCGGGTGCTCAGGGCTTGCTGCACGTAGTCAGGGGCACACTGAGGACCTGCCACCAGGAAGATTACAAGCAAACTTAGAAATGGCCTGAAGCACCTGGCACAGGTTCAGCAGTCTTGCAAAACAGACAGCTTATTAAATGTGGCTCATAAACATTAAAACATTATAGCAGGCCCAGAGGACTTGTCCCAGTTACAGTCATCAGCAGCACCAGTGCAGACATGTTATGTAGATAAACCATTGCATAATTTTAAACCTTCAGCCTCTGCATGCCCAAATTGAGGATAACATCTACTCACTGGTTGTGAGAATGAATAACTATACATTGTTCTCAAGATATTTATCTTTCCGGAGGAGAGCCCTGCCCTGATGGCAACTTTCCCTGGGAATAGGTTTTGGGTCCATTAGCTATTATGTTCTCTGGGCACCGGATGTGTTTTCCTGCATCAGAGCCCGTATCAAGGTGCTGTTTCACATGTGCTTAGCCTTGCTGCCAGGAGAGGTGCTGTTAGAAGTACAGCACCCTACTAATATTATGTGCTGCTTTTTCTTCTTTTTTTAGTCCACCCTGGGATTTATAGCCTTGGTCATCAGCACCCTTCACACGCTCACCTACGGATGGACAAGAGCCTTTGATGAAAACCAATACAAATTCTACTTGCCTCCAACCTATACCTTGACACTACTGGTGCCATGTACTGTCATCCTTGCAAAAGTCTTCTTTCTCTTGCCCTGCGTTCGCCAAAGACTACTGCGTATCAGGAGGGGCTGGGAAAAGGGTAGGTATGTGAAATTCACCCTGCCCAGCGCAACTGGGGAGTTTTCAAGTGGGGAAACTTCCAGTAATGTGTAACAAGGCACTTCTTGTTGGGGAAGATAACAAAGCACTATGAAGATTTCTGGAGTTCAGCTGTATATGTTTGGTATAATTGTATTGTGGGTAACTATAGGCATCTTCAGTGACTTTAGAAAAATCAATTACCACAGAACTAGTTTATGCAGAAGTATTTAAAGTATATTGCTGATTTCCTAGTAAATTGTTGCCTTAAAAAATCACCGTGACACTGGAGCTAGCTGGTCTGAATATAGACAGAATACTAAGGAGGTCCAGAGGTTGCAGCGGTTAGTTGGGAGTATAGATGGTGGTGCACTGTACTGGTAGTCTCTATTGCAGCCCCATCTACGCCCACGGGATTTAAATTCTTGTTTTAAGTGGAAGGGGGTATAGACTGTCTTCCTGCTCTCACTCCACAAAGGCAAAGAAATCCTTCTCTAGATGACCCAAGGAAAGAAAGCCTGAATCTACTGAACTGAAAAGATTGTTTTGAGATGTGCGGTGGGGTTTTTTTGTTTGGTTTTTTTTTTTTCTTCTCCCATCAATGGGGAGTGGACAGGAAAGTGAATGAGGACAGGGTAAGTTTTGGCCTTAACTGTTTCAGATATGCAGCAATGTCCAAGTACTTTGCGAACTGCTGGAGGAGCTTCTGAAGCTGACCCAAGGACTCAGCAAATTGGAGAGCAAGTCTAACTAGCTGCTGCTTTCAAGGGCAAAAGGGCCTTTCTGCTTCTGCAAATAGGGTCAGTGTAGGTGCATATTAGTGTATATGGAAAAAATGATCTCTTTCCAAAGGCGCTAAAAGCATTAGGTTCTGAAAGTCAACTATGTTTCCAAAGTGAATATATACCTTAAAGTAATCCATGGGGGCTGTTACTGTCACATGTTCTCAGTTTTTATGAAACCAAAGTTGTACGCATGTCTTAGTAGCAGAAAAAACAGAGCTAATCTTCCAAAAGGACTCACAGCCTTGCAATACTGATTCGGAGCATTGGGGAACTACCGGCTAGCAGAGCAAAATGCAAGAAATGAGGTCAGGTGGTTCGAAACTACTATCTCTATCGGATCCAAAACATTTCCAAGTTTCTTCAACAGCAGCTTTCACTACGTCTCATCAAGCATGCAACTTGTTATTCCATCGCTGAGTCTCAATCATAGAAAGGGCAGAGATTAGTGATGCATGATGGGCCTCATTCTCCACAGCCCTGCACGCTGAAAAATTCTTCAGGGATGGATCCAAGAAGGGACCGAATAGATTGATTTTGATGGAGTTTGGGGGCCTAAATAGGAGTTAGACTTGCTTTGCACAGGGCTCATGGCCACAGAGAACAATGGAAAACTAAATTTTATTGTTCTTCTCTTCCTTCTGTTCGCCATCTATTTGAACACTTGGAGCCAGGTCCAATTCTGCCTATTAGACATCTAAATAGGCCTAGAGACCCAAGAGTGATCCTGCATGAGCCCCTAAAAACTATTAACACATCTACTTTGGTAACAGGCTGTTACCAAGCTGTAAGACTGTCACAGAAAGCAGCAAAGAGAAGGACAGACCCCCTTTTTGTATTAATGGATTTTCAGGGTCTTGAGCAGGGTGGAATAGGATCCCACTTAGACACATCACTTTGCTTACACATTTAGTAGCATAAGGATCTGGCTCCTGCCCTTTAATCACAATGATCCTTCAGCCTGTGGGCAGTACAGATTCATGTTCCACCCTGAATGGCAATAAAACGTCATCTCAGGTGCTTTACAGACTTGCAAGGAGAGACAGTTGAGAGGTAGAGACACAGGGAGATTGTCTTAGGAAACAGATGATAGAAACTGGTTGCAATAGCTTGGTTTTCCTACAAAAGAACAAAATACATAGGTCAGTGCTGGATAGCACCTAGAAGACGCACGTTAAATACCTCAATGGTGGGAGGATTTTTAAAAGCAGCAGTGCAGCCTTAAACTGTCAGCAACGGCAATGACTTTCCAACTCCGCAGACCAGGGATGATAACCCAGAATTTCAGTTGTTTTGAAAGGATAGCCTGAAATCTCTAAACAGCCCCTTTTATCTTACTAAATAAAAGGAAATGAGGATAAGTGAGAGAAAATAAGGGTTTCACCATCAATAATTTGGTTGTAAGACTAGAGGTGTTGTGCATTCCTGCTGTGTCTTTCAGGGCAAATCCGATTATCCCGAACCTCTGTGCTCCAACTGTAATCTGCTAAAATTGCTCACAAAAGCAGATAGACTTGGCAGCAATATAAGCAATCACCCGGCAAACAATAGCTTCTGCAAGGATTTGAATCAGTGCAGGTGGGGAGGGGAGGGTAACTCCATTCACTTTAGTTTAACTCTGTTTGGAGGCAAATTTGCATCCAGCAGGACTGTTCATTCCAGCTGCCTGTTCAATTCTCTTATCAGGCAAAGCTAACATAAAGAGTGCCACTTTTCACATTTTCTGGCTAACAGAAAGTATCCTGATCCCAATGTCTTTTCTCACAATTAAGTTTCCTCTCTCTCCTCTTTAGCGGGTAACCTGGCAGACATACCTCATTAGCCAAAAGAGGAGAGGGAGAGAAAGTTATTTGAGATGTAGGCTTTGTCTTCAATGCAAAAGAAGTATGGTGCTTGACCCCAAGAGTACTAGAAGTAAAAACGCAAATGCTTCCTCGCTGAAGGCAAGGTTTGCATGGTGTGCACTTCTGGCTCACCCCGACACAGGCCAGCGTTCCCATTGACATCACAGGCCCTGCTCACGTGAGGAAAAGTAAGGGAGTTGAGTACATGCAAACACTTGAGGACCTGGGTATGTCTAAATGGCTTCCCCAGTGCCTCCCGGAGCCTTGCTCTCAAAAATCCTTTGCTCCCCTGCTCTCGTCTGCATGTGGCAAACCTGGAAATGAAGCCATTAAGAGGGTGCTCTCTACCCATTGTTCAAGCACGCCAGAGACAGATTTCTAGAGTGTGCAGATGGGCAGGGGAGAGGGGTACCCTTATTGCAGACTCACTGCCTCGTTGCTGGGGGAAGAGCAGGAGTGGGGATGCAAGATGTTCACGAGCGGATACCCTATGGCTTGGCAGGCAGCTGTCTGAGTAGCACGTCCACAGCTCTTCAAGATGGAAATCCATGTCTTTCCGTACAGACCATGAAGTCCTTGCAAGCGCAACTTTTAAAATGGCACTTTCCTTTGGTGTCTCTATACAAACTCCTTGACATGCAACCATTTCAATAAGTTATTCTGACTTTGCAGAAACAGAAAAGTGGTGAGATAAATTTGTAAATAATCTTTGCTTCTTTTTTGTTTTGTTTTTTTACTTTTTCCCCACTGCATTATTTGATGGGGATAGGAGGTATGATTGAAGTTAGCTTAAAGATGTCCTTGTTACATTTTTTGTACTCAAAAATACTATATGTATGTATATATGTGTATATATCTATTTTGCTGCAGAATTTATAGCTGAAATGTATACTCTTTGTATTTTTATTTTCTGTACTGCCTACTTTGTGCCTCTAGAACATATATAAACATACTGAAAAGCTATAAAAAACAGGGCCAGTTTAATCTGTCATCATTGGCCTCTTATTCTTAAATAAGAGATGTATAAAGATACTATAAGGATCATAAAATGGTATCATACTCATTTGTGCCTACTGTCTTTCTTACTATAAACAATACATTAATCTTAGGCATCTTTCTATTAAATAAAACCCTCACAAGTGATGCGATTATAATTTAAATATGCAAGAACAGAAAACTCACTACAGCAGTGTTTTTCAACCTTATTGGGCTCAGGGCACCCTTCACTGAACTACAGCACCTCGCTACCCCATAGGTTTTGTGAACTGAGTGGCACTCAATTTGAAAACCTAATTTATATATTACAGCGCTTACCTCTTTGCCAAAAGGCTGAGCAGGGGAGTGGGGGTTCCTCTGGCAGGTACAAGCCCAAGCCTGGGCTTAATCTGCCTCTCTCCTCACCCCTCATGGCATCCTGCAAAGGATCTGGTGGCACCACGCTTAAGAATCACTGCACTACAGCAAGCAAGTGGTGCTGGTTATTGTCACGAATATGCGGAGTTAGCAAAACCAATGCTCTGATCTACAATATCCATTCTTTTGTCTCATTATGCATATCACAGAATTGTGCACGTTTTTGTATCAGTTGCCTCTGAAATGAGATCTGTTTGTAACTGTGAGGCATAATGGGTGCTGGCTATTTCACAAGCATTCGCAGCTCGGGGACAGTAGAACTTAATGTGGTAATCACAAAGTTACCCTGATATAGAGATAAAGAACCAGGGTACAGATGGGTCTGGCAGGCCCACAAAGAAGATGGATGCCATACTTGTCTTTTTGGCCTCCGATTCTTAAATCACAACTTCATGGAAATGGGATGCCGGATCCACCAACTTCTGGACCTGCAGTGTAGCATTTTAATGAGCTAATTTGTAAGTTGATTTTAATGAGTTCATTTAAATTCTTGTGCTGAAGCTTAACCTCTGCAGGTACAGCTAACTCACTCCTGTATTATAATATGATGCTTTTAATAGTGCAATTGGTTTCCTATTCTTCAGGGCTTTACTTACAAAGTGATGAATCAAACATGGTTAAATCTGAAGTGAGATGCAATTGTTTGCACGCTGCTATAAGATGCTGCCTAGCCTAGCAAAAGTGTACTAACTAGGACACAAAACCAAAAGTAACAAAATTGTGATGCATCCTGTATCTCAAAATGAATGCATCAGGTTGGAATTTGCAGGCTGTGTCTTAGCTTTGAAACAACAGATTTGTTACACTAGGGAAGCTTTGTTTTTATTTTCATCATCACTGCAGATCTGTCATACTAAATTTCCTGCTGCAAAAAGCTTCTGAGCAGAGGTCAAAGCCAGAGAAGTTCAAATTAAACACGCACTATTCAGTAGGGCCGTACAACATAAGCTTAGCTGCTCTTCTTGTCGTGGGAGCAAATGAATCACTTTCCACCAACTTTTATGGTTGGAAAGGACCAATTATGATCATCTTGCCTGATCTGCATAATATCAGCCACTGAATTTGATGAGTCCTGCAATATACCACCCAATGAGCTACAGTTGTACTGAAGCCTCTCAAAAAGACCTCCAATTTGGACTTAAATAGTGGAAGCTGCTTGAAGTCTCCTGTTCTTGGATAAGCCATTCTGCTGGCTATTTACCCTCACTGTTAGATATCTGGCCCATATATCTGAGTGGAGTTTATCTAGCTTTGAATTCTTGTTACGCTGCTGTCTGCTGGATGAAAGAGCCCTCTGCTATCAGAGATCTGCACTTAAATAGCTGTTTCATTCAGCTCTCCAGAGGCAGAGTGGGAACGCAAAAGTTGAAAGAGAGCCAAGGCTGCTTGCTACCAAGCTGCAGTTTCTCCAGACTCACCTATTAATAATTACCTGTGACATGGGCCTTCACCTCTAACCATTCATTTGACTCTAGACAAAGTCATTGACTAAAGGCCATTGATCTGAATCCAGTTCATGCCAGATACAGAGCCCAGCGTACAGCAGCATAGCAAATAGCTTCCCGAACGTATTTTCCCTGTAGTCCAACCCCCAGTACAACCCCTGCTGCACAACTGAAGACACTACGAGCTGTTTTCAGATTACTAGAAAATTGCATCATTCAATGGAGGCAGACTTGGAGGCAAAGGGACAAATGCAGAGGTAAATTAGTAAACAGACTGCATTATTTTCTGATGTTTTCAGTGCATGTTTTTTCCATGCAGGCTCCCATCCAACTTAGATGTCAGCCTCTGCCCCTTCAAATTTGGCCTGCTGCACATATAGAAGTTAGCTTCTGTAAATCGGGACTTCACAAGCCACAGGGCGAATCAGGTGGAGCACAAGAAAGCAAGCTGGGCTGCACCTCCTGGGCTGTTTGGGGGACCAAAATTCTGTACAGGAACAATGTAGAAGGCAGGAAGGTAGATCTGCTCCTTCTTCCATCCTTCCCTTGAGCTATCCACAGCCTGAAATCTGCTCTTCGAGCCTCTCCTCCTTGCACATCCGTTCAGGAAGCTGTGCCCCACAAGATGAGAGGCTGAGGCCCATGACATCTCAATGCACAACATACAACAGAGGAATGAATGTTGCAAACACACAAAACACCCTCCATGTGCAATATCTGGGCACCCTCATCTCTAAGTCTGCACTGCCACTAACACACCTACGTAGCATGCTCTGCCTTGTTCAGGTGAGTCATGATAAACAGTGAAATCTGTCTGTGTATTATGCAACAAGTAGAGAATCATGGGCGGGGGAGTATTTTGGATTATTATACTGGTATTTTACTCGGCAAACAGGTTTTTTGCTCCTGCAAAAAAAAAATAATAATAATAATAATAATAAAGCAAAATGCTGGAAGATGGTAAGAAGGTCAATGTCAGCAAGATCACAGCATATCTTCACTTCTTGTGCATAGCCAGACTTGCAAAAAGACGACAGGAGTCTGAGTGTAAAGAGGTTGGTTATTCCTCCTTGCACAAAATGTAGGTTATCCAGGCAGACTCCCTGGTCAGAGCCAAAGCGCAACACTGCAGATCTGTCTAACTTCCCTGCAGCTCGTATCTCACCCGCCCCTTCAGTTCCTCCGAGTTTAGATGTGGGGGCCTTAAAGTCAAACAGTACAGGACTTTCTCCCAAGGCTGCTCCTCAGGTTGAGGAGGGATATCAAGAGGTTAGATTTTAAGGCAGGAGGGAGATGCTTGCTGTGCATTTAATCCGCTTTGCTGAAGATTGGTTTTGTATCGGTGTTCTGGATGCCTTGCCTAGAATTTAAGAGGCATATTTCAAATGCACGTAAGTGTGCCCCAGCAACTGAAAGCAGGTATTTACCAATGAATGCATCCAGTGAATGGTCTGAGTGGACTGATGCCCGGTGTGCAAAGGGTTAGATACGCCGGGACTGACTGCAAGGGATGCCCTGTGAACAGGAGGCATTTCAGCTTTGACACCTGCCTGATTTGCTGCTTCCCGATTCCAGTATGAAACACCCCCCTGCCAGCAAGGAAAGCGTTATCTTTTGGCTCCAGCAGGGTTAAAGGCTTTGCAAGTTAAAGCTACTCACCGTCCAACACTGCTTCACAAAGGCGGTTTCCTTGCTCGGGCAGGTTTGGAGACAAAAGGACAGGCTGTGCTGACATCTGGTGGCTTTCTCCACAGACAGAGACACCTTTGCTGTGTTCCTCCCTCCCCTGCACAAACACATGGCAGAGTACTTGGTTAAGCTGGCAGGTGGACAGGGTTATAAAAATCACTGGAGATGCTCTGTAGAAATGTGTTTCAAAACGATCCTTTAATTTGATGGTAAGCAACCTTTTCTGGCTGCAGGTTGGAATGACCTGCATCAGGTCAGGGGCACCACAGGAGGTGGGCACTAGTCCTGTGGATGGGCACTGACACACACGGCTGGCACTTCCCCCACAGCAGCAAGGGGAAAGCTCCCACAACTGAAGCACCCCACCACAAAATGCCTCCAAACCCCTATGTCTGTGAGCCAGATCCAGGCCGTGGAGCCAATGCAGCTGCGGGCCATAGGTTGCTGACCCCTGCTTTAATCCTCTTCTCCCTCAAGTCACAGCTGGATGGGTTGGATGGCTTATGCTTTTGGAAAGACGTATGCCTTTAAAGGAAGCAACACCTGGTTGTCCAAATTAAGCATGGGAAAAGGGAATACAGAGTGGCAAGAGGGGGGAAAAAGAAGCACACGGGAGGAGTGAAGCCTACTCACTCAATATACATGTTTCAAGGTTAAGCAATAATATATTGATCACTTGAAAACAAATCCATGATCAGCAGCACCCCAAAGAGGAGATAACAGCTTTGGTCCCAAATAGTGACAAGCAGAACCCAACTAAAACACTGCAGGACATACAACTATGTCAAACACCCAGTTTTTGCAGCTAGTAATTCAAGAATTTACACCGCTGACCGCAGTGGAAGCCCAGGACCCTCTTACCTGGGGTACAACAAAGCACAGCCAAGTACAACAAAGCACAGCCAAGTATAATGTGCCTTTCATTCTTGTTCCTAATCCCTGACCTTTAAGATCATGGGCCATAGTTTCCCTGCTCCTCTGCAAGGAGGACAGGAATCCACAGCTGCTTCTGAGCAGTGATGAATATTGTGCAGAAGGTGACACACATCTTTTTTTCCTCCCAAAAAATGAACCGGCGGGTTGTGAGCTGTGCTTCAAGGAAAGAGCTTTCACCCCAGGCCAGGGCTTGCTCAATACTAGCAGATCGTTTCTAAACCAAAGTGATTGCCAGACGGTACAGCCACTCCTGTAATTAGCCCCTGACATGGTACAACAAGACTGCTTCCCAAGGAGGAGTCTCAGCCAAAAATAGTTGGGAGAATTTATCTTACTTATTACACATCTCCACAGTGGCAATATCTTTAGCCTGTAAGAATCACTAACTTCAGGTTAAAAATAAAACACACTCTGAGTACCAGAAGTGAAATGTGTCAGAGCCAGGAAACCCAGATGCCTACAGAGCCAAGGTTTGAAAATGCATTTTAAAGGGACTACTGAAGGAAATAAATGTGTGAGAACTAGGGTAGCTTTTTTTATATCCTGCTGACCCAACAGTAACAGAGAACGGATTCCATTAGTTTCTATTGCACCTCCACCACTTCCTTGCACTGGTGAGTCCTTTCCTTGTACAGCCACCTTCCTACCCATGCCAGCATCTAACACCGCTTCCATTCTCTCTAGGGCCATTTTTGTCTCCATTCCACATCTCCAAACTCTCTTCTCCCTACCTACAGCCATCTCTCTGATCCATAGAGCAGAAAGTTTAATTCAGCTCACCATCCAGGTTGACTTAAGGCAAAAGCCACCCAAAATAAAGACTACTGCTCTTTGTTTTAGATATTGCTTCAGAGCTAGGGACAGAGGATAGGAAACAACTCTGAAAAACAAGTTCTCATGTTATTCTGGGCACGTCTACACATGCATTAGATACTATGCATTAAGTTTAGTAGCTGCAATAACAGGTACCAACTGAATGTGCAGTAACTGGCACTACTGTGCAATAGCGCTGACGAAAACCTTTTTAGTAATGCTAATGTGCAGTAGACTCATTTTATGGAGCATTAGCACAATAGCATGGCTTTTGCTACGACACACTAATTCACAGTGGATTTCACCTACTGCGCATTTAGCATCTGGTGTAGACACACCCTCTATCTTTATAAGAAACTGCCCTGAGGCTTTTTTTGGAAAGGGAAGCATACAAGTCAGGGGTGGGCAAAATATGGCCCGGGGGCCAGATGCGGCCCACCAGGCCATTCTATCCGGCCCGTGAGGCCCCTAAAAATTTAGAAAATGAATATTAATCTGCTCTAGGCTGCCTGTCACGCGGCCATCAATGGCTTGTTGAAACTCAGAAATCGGCCCTCTGCCCAAAATAACTGCCCACCCCTGATATAAGTAAATATTCCCCCAATAACAAAGCACAGGCAAAATTCATACGAATTACTTCTCATTGCCTGAGAGAAGCCACTTCTGATTTGTGATTAGTGCTGTTACCATGTCCATCCAGCTCATGGCTTCTGATAAAACTCACAAGCTAATATGACGATCTCCATATCAAAAGAACGTCCCATTTCCTAAGAAGCTGGACAAAGACCTCTAATTCACAGTGGTTACCAAGAGAAATAGATGCCAACAGCTTTTATTTGGCACTCAACCGATCCAGAATCTAACAAGCGTCCAGTGGTGAAAGGCTCCATTGTCCATCGCCCAGGCCCCCTTATCCTGTTCCAGTATTCTGCTTTTGAACAATGTAAGTGTTGGTAATTTTCTATAATTTTTTTTGGAAAGACTAATGTGGTTTAAAAGAGCTGATAAAAAACATCAGTAGAGCAGTACTTCAGAAAGAGTCCAGCATACAAAGCATTTTACTGAGAGCATAATAAAAGGCTCAATTGTGCTACTGTACAGCAGAGGCAAAGCGGTGTCACTGCCTTACAGCAGTATTAACTCTTCCCTGAGAGGAAGTTTAGCTAATCATTCTGGGATGATGCGAGAATCCAACCATATAACATCGACCAGAACCCTAAATTGCCAAAAGGGCTGCAGCACTGAATGCCTCGGTGTATGTGAAATGTAGCATTAGCTGTCAGCACTGTCACACAGCTCATAGACCAGGAATAATGGCAGGTTGTGAACCCTGACAGCTCCCATTTAAGTGGGAGCACCTTGGGACAACAGGGTTGCTAAAGTGCAGGAAAACTAGTCCCAGTTTATCTGGAGAGGTTACGGGAACTCCCCAAATAGGAGAACAAAATAGTCAGGTGTTCGTGCTGGATCTTAAAAGCGCAGGAGGATGAGATGGGTAGGGGAACTCAAACAGGCTCCTAAACACAAGATGCATGATCATGAAAGAAAAAGCAAGAAATGAGTGCAGTTTCATTTCAGGGTGGTCCCAAGACCCACCTAGGAAGAAATAAACTAGCTGCACACTAGAAAGACTGCAATTTGGAGAAACAGCCATGAGATCCAGAGGGCTCTGCCCTAAGCCTCAGGAGCGATGAGCAAACTGAGGCAGGGATATGCACACAGGGTATTATTATTTTTTTTCCCTGATACTCCACCTTGCTTATGCTGTATTTAGACATCTCTGCAAAGCCACAGTGTCTGTCTGCTTTTGCTATGTGTTGTCCTTAAAAAAATCCCAAAGTGCTCACAGGATTGAAGCCCTGAGAAAAAGGTGCGCTTAAGCCACTGGGACGTCTGGAGGAGCAGTGCTGGTCCTGGGGCCCTGAAGCCAGGCTATGAAATCCCATTACCATGGGAAAAGATAACAGACAGAGCCCGTGCCCAGCAAGCATGACGAGGGAAAGACCCAGAGCTGTAGTCTCTCTCACCAAGAACAATGTATGCATCCAGGGTGGTAGGACCCAAACACCAACTTGTGGGTACTTGCTAGGGAGAG
The DNA here is from genome assembly GCA_030014935.1 of Caiman crocodilus. Classification (NCBI taxonomy): domain Eukaryota; kingdom Metazoa; phylum Chordata; order Crocodylia; family Alligatoridae; genus Caiman; species Caiman crocodilus. Next base: position 21,613,788 of record JAGPOW010003685.1, read on the forward strand.
TTCTCCCAGTGACGTATGACAAGACTATTACTGGTCTTGACTTGGTGGGCACAGCAGGAGAGTACAGCAGCACCAGGAACTACCTGGAAGTATTTATCTCGAGAAGGGGAAAGAATTACTCCCGATTATGGAGACACCCCAGGAAATGCAGTGATTTAGGCTTTATTTCAGTTCTGAAGCCACTCGTTTGCAAACCATTTGGAGGAATGCGCAAAGTCTGCTTCTGCATACTAATGTCTTAGAAGAAGCCAGGTTGCTACTTTGTAGACCGCGACATCTCCATGAAATAACACTAAAAAAAACCCAGGCAGGCTACTCTCAGACACAAAAGCCTCCAAACAGCCATTTGCCTGTTTCATCGCACTAAAAGGGGTTGGGATATAGAATATAAAGGGAAGCATTCACCACTGAAGAATACAAAACTCTAATCAGTCTGCACCACTCAAACAAAGCCGACTGAACAGAAAATGAGTAGAATAAAGCCATTACTTGTAAGGTAGAGATTCTCTAGCTAAGCCCTTTTAAGTATCCAGTGATTTGGTCATAAAAAGTTTCCATTTTCATAAGAAAGGATCACACTCTGATGGGATTTACATCTGCCTTGTACAATTTCCATACATATCTAACATCCCTCATGCAAAATCCATTGTTGTAGGATCACGCACAGACTGTGCATGTCACAGGTCAGAGATCATTTACACTCCCGACATTCTGAAATGGTAAAAGAGAAAAAAGAAACCATAAGAAAAGAAAAGCGCATTTGTGTCAATATATTTTTCCCCCTCTCAATTGCAGCACCCTGAAAGAAATGAATGTCTGTAATAAGGGAATTGCAACACCTGTGGAACAATCCTCTAAGATTTATTGAACATTAAAAAAAAAAAAAAAAACAAACCCCCCCCCAAACTTATTACAACAAAATAAAGAGTTTACAACAGGTACAAGAAAACAAAATTAAAAAAAACAGGTTCCTTGGGATCTTCACCAAGCCAAAACAGGATTAGCTTTGTAGTTTCTGTAATCTTCCTCACAGAAGAATGCTAATTCGGTTTCATTTGCTGAAAAGAATAAAAAAAATAAATAATATTAAATTTGCCCAATAAATTAACCACCAAAAGCCCTACTGTAATTAGGGCTTGAAAGGGCATTTGGTGCCTTTTTGGTTTAAAGCAATTACCCCTCTGTTAATTTTTCCATAAGACTCCAGTGTCGAGGATGCGACTTATCTTGGTTAAGAATAAAGATAACTTTTGTAGGTAGCTGTAAATATTTGCACGACTTATTTAGCCAAAAACCATTTGCATATGTTTAGCAAACTAAGAGATTGCATTTTTACTCTTTAAAATGCTAGAAAATGCTTGCCCAGTATTCAGTTAGGAAAGAAAAAAACTATTTCTTTTTTTCTGAAATTAGCCTGTAGGTATAATAATTTAATACTTAGAGGATCAGTAGAATATTTTACAGATCACTTTACATTCTCCCTCATGACCCATCAAAATATGTGTCTGAAGAAGTTAATTTTTTGCCCTGCTGATGATTAATTCATGAGGCTTCAACAATATGCAAAGTGAAAGACACAAATTGGCTTCTCCAGCAATACCTTCAAATACCTCTAATTATTCACAGGGGATATGGCAGAGCTAAAGGACCCACAAAGGTTCAGAGCAGTCACAATTCTTTCAACCCAGTAGGTCAAGGACTTCCTCTTCTAAAACAATAAGTCAGCAACATTACTAATTCAGAGCGGAGACAAATCTGATGGAAAGCTTTCACAATTATTAAACATGGAATTCTTTAAGGTGCTGAGCCAATAAGTTCCACATTCATTTTTTAAATTAAACCTGAAGTTAATGAAGTCTGCCTGTCATGAAAAAGAGCAGGAGGGGTTTTAGAAGCTTGACTGGGAAACAGACAAGGCTTTTTCCAATGAATACTGAACACTTTATTATCATACGCCCCACTCTAAAAACAGGCACGCATTAACTTTGCTTCCTAGCAAATAGCTGTAATAATAATCGCCACCACAGAGGATTTCCTAAGGATACTTGGCTTAATGTCCCCATTTTTTTTTTTAACATCTTCCCAGCCCAACCCTGCCAAGGGCTAGAAGCCACCTCATTAAGATCTAGGAAAGTCCTCAGCAGAATCAGACCCTTGGCTTTTTAAAAGGAAATGTCAGTGGGATTTTTTGCAGCAAACGTTGCCCTAATTGAATATGGGAGGCTTATGACTAGCCCAATTACAATGGAAACAGGTTCAGTTCCAGGACTAGAGCCACAAGATGCTGGCTTTCACTTGCGTGGTTTACACCTTTGTTGCATTTCTACTATAGACCAGAAATTCAAATCTACCCTTAATGGCTAAAAGCAGGAACTACAAAGAGCTTAACAAAATGCTTAGCTACTCTAAGTCACCCACTTGCAGAGGGAGAGGGCTTTTCACACAAAGGTTAACCGTAATGCAGCAGGATTCAAGAATGGTTCTTCTAAAACCTCAGACTCGACACGTACCAGGTGGTCTGTCTTCCATCATGCAAAGCAAGAACTTCATTTTTCACATACAACAGACAGGCACTGACACATGGTCAGCATTTGTGACTGGTATACAATTAGCCTGAATAATTACAGAAACACTGTTTTAATTGCTTTTCTCCCATGGTTAAACCATTCCTTCCTCCCCTTTGTAGAAGTATTCAAACGTGTTGGTGGATCCCAAGTTTTGTTTTATAACATCTTACTCTGGTGTTTCTATAACACTGAATTATTGTAACTGCTAGTTCTATGAACCCAGGTTCAAAGGCGAGTATGTACAAACAAGTCAGCAATGTCTTTTGCAAGAGGGAAATCTTGGGCACAGTAAGCTTTTAACAGATATCTGCCCCTGTCCCCTTTGCCCCATACTTAGACCATTAGCCTACATAGTACCTTAGGTCTTAGGCAGGATAAGACTCATCGCTAAATAAGCCATATAATAAATTAAAATTCACAAGACTTTGAAGTCTTCAAAATGCCAAAACCTGCCTTCCCAAAGGACAGCTTTTCTTTTCAGTTACAAGGACTAATTCAGGAGGGAAGGCTAAGAATGACTAATATTACAGTAATGCCCAGAGGCCTTTCAGAGGGCCCAATTCTGCTCAGCACAGTGGAAACTTATAGTAAGAGATACTTCTTCAGCTGGAGATAACTACATGCATTGAAGAAGTGTCAACACCAAGAGAAAAGGGGGATTATTGAAGGTGGCTTAATGAGAGGCAGCCAGGAGTCACAGAAACAAATTAAGAGAGGGTTTTCTATGATACCATTTAAATTTTTACTACTGCAAAAAAAATTATGTTAGTTATCACAGGGAGTGGAGGAAACTCCACTGCTCAAAGCATTTTAGAGTAGGCCAGACAAAAAGCTAAAGAATACTTTCCAAGGAGAAATCCTTCACTGGTCAGGGGACAGGATAAATGGCCTAATGCTGAATGGGTTTTTCAGTTTCAGGCTGGAAGGGACCTCGTGAGATCATCGGGTCCAGCCCCCCTGCTCTGGGCAGGAAAGACGGCTGGGGTCGAACAGCCCAACAAGGTGCATGTCCAGCGGGTTCTCACAGTTGTAACAACCTGTGTCATTTCACCCCCAGAGTAAGACTGTGTTGGCTTAGATTTAGGTACGTCCCTGTAAGCGCCCGAAGTCCAATATACCAACTGGGCCTCTTCACTACTCTGCTGCCACATAATGGCTCAGCTCCATTTGTGTGGAACCGAAGCGACATCCAGTGACCATCGGGTCTTTCACAGGCAGGCGTTTCCTTATATCATCATCACAGGACATGCCCCATGTGCAGTCTCGTGTCACAGTACAAGGGATCAGGTCAGTTTTCAACTCTATGCCATGTTTGGCACATTTTCTAAATGATACTGTTTGTGCTACCCTTAGTCATTTCCCTGATTATCAGGCACACTGTGTTGCACATTAAACAAATCTAATCTCATTTCATTATTCCACACTAGTTCCACTACTTAAATTTCTAACCAAAACATCAGTTTAAATGTTACTGATAAGACTAAGCAGACATGGTACTAATAACCTATCTGTCAATCATTTAAAATTACTCTCAGCAGAATTCAGAGCGTACCTTCTAAAAATCACAATTTGCATTCTGAACATTTGGAGTGCAGCTACCTGCTGCCCTCAGCCCAATGATTTGAATGTACATTATCCCCCCCGTCTTCCCTGAATAATTATCAGGTAGTGTAAAGAGCATGAGGAATAGCATTTACTTTTCAGCAGGCTATCCAAACATAATCACTCGGTTATCAGTATGATGACAAGCACAATGAACAGCGCCTTCAGTCAATACAAGCGTGCTAGAATAACCCCTAGTCAGCGTGGCTCTGGCACCTCCTGCACCCAAGCTGGTTCCAAACGTACGGATACCTGCCATTCCTTTGGATTAAACCAGTAAGGCTGAGAGAGGGACACTGGTGTGTGGGCAGCTCACTGTCTTCATATACGCTGCCCAGGTTTTTTCCTTGGAAAGTCACTCCAGCTTCACTTTATTTTCAAATGAGGATTATGTTCACTGAGCGGATGTCTCACTCGGCATAATTCTATTGTCTCGCGAGACAGATAGATGCCTGCTACTACCTACCTACTCCAGCTGCTTTCAAAGTGCTGTCATCTCTCAAAATGAGTTTGTCATCATCTTCCAAACTCACTACAAGTTCATTGGTCTAGAAATAAGTAAATGTGGATATAAAGATAAATGTGAGTTTGATCAGCCTTGTCATGGTGTTGTCAAACAGCACAGAGAGCTTCCTGCATCGACACACACAAAACAGCAAAAGAGAGAGGCTACATACCTTAGATCTGTGTGCTTGGTGAATAATCTTCATTGTATCTGAAAGAAAACAGAATGTTCTCCATGATGTGGCTCGCCTTGCAAGCTAGGCCATAAAAACTGCACTGCAGGTTCTACCTTTGTTATCTTTTAAGAACTTCATTAAAATCACAGAAAAATAAAGCTGAAAGCAACCTCAACGTTCTCACTTCAAAAGAAAGGGGAAAAGCAAGGACCACACCTTCTGCTGTGAGCCCTGCGATTATAACCTTGCATTGGGGTACACCACAAGTTCTCCAGGCCACCTGCAAGGTGCACTTTGCAGTGGAGGGCCGCACTCTTGGGATCTGGCTCTTATGGGATGCAAGCCCTCGGCACCTTTGCAAGCAGGAAGCTGAACCACAGGCACATGCATAGTAACCGAACATTGCACAATCAGGACACAGCACTCTCCATTTTGCTTTTCATATTACAAAATGGAGTGGTTTAACACAGAATTATGCCAGGCCACTGATATCCCACTGTCTTCATTCCATGACCTACCCAACTTTTCTCTGGTAAGATGCACAGAAGCTAGTAGAAATTTAATGGGTGGGGCCGCACAAGGAAAGACATACAACTCGCTCTCTTGTAGCTTTGCCAGCTCTGCTGTGCTAGCAACCGTGGGGAAAAAATAGGAAAGAGTTTTGTCTCCAAAAGTAGGCATATATGAGCTAACGCCCACACAGGGAACAGGGCTGAGAAGGAAGCTGCAAAGCCAGGATTCCAAAGAATCTATGTTTTGAAGAATATCAAATTTAGGACACGGGTCCTTCTTCAGAAAAAGAACGAAAACCCAATGCTATTTGCCAGCTCATTCCCTATTCATTTCGTGTGCATTGTTTTAGCAGAAAATTATACATTTAAACAGCCTACAAAGAAAAGGATTCAAAAGAGCTAAAAATATGGACTGGTGTGATTGAAGGGTCTGTTCTCCAGTACATAAAAGATCGGATTCTGATTTCAAGGTTTGTCACCATGCTTTTAACACACGCACACTTCAGCCAGTTTCATGCATTCTATTTACGGTATTAAGGAAAGTTGAAGCAACTGTTCTCCCACCGTAAAGGTCACTAAAGGGGCAGATTTAGCATGCAAGCTCAGTTGCCATATTACTGAATTCTCTCTTTCAGAAGCAAGATGTGCATCAGGCAGCACTTACAGGAATCTCATTATATTACACAGAGCTACTGCAAACAATCACACTGAAAACGTACCAGGCCTTCATCTCTGAGACACAAACGCGACAATCACTAGGGATCCTCACTGACCTCAGCCAGCTCTGTACGCCAAGGCGTGCAATCCAACATCTGCTTACTGGTTTTCAAGTCCTAGCGCAACTTCACCATCTGACCCTTTTTTCCCCCACCCATTAAGTCTGCAATCTACTTGCTTAATTGTACTCATTCACGACATCACCACCAGCAGCAAGCATCACAGCATTTCACCATCTGCCCTAATGAAGAGCTTCTCCTCAGCTCTCCTGGGCAGATAAAATCTGGGTCTCTCTTCTACATCCTGGTAAAAGCCTAATTTCCTCTGGCTAGCTACCCATTTTACCCTTGCCCAAGGATGGATGTGGAGAGGAGAAGGGAGGAGGAAAGATGTGCAGCAGTGCAGGTACACCCCCCTTCTGCTCCTGCCACTGCAGTCACCAGCTGACCTGGACACAGGGGGAGCCCCAGAGCTGCAATTGCCCCACTCCAGCTGTGGGATGTGGCTGTGGAGTGCCAGGCTCATCAGGGGACAGCAGTGGTAGTGGGTTTCCTCCTCCTTCTACCCTGATATCCCCACCCCTATGGCCCCCACTGACTGGAAGCAGGAGGAACCTTCCCCACTGCTGCTCGCTGGCACAGGTGCATGGGGTGCCCCAGGACCATTCCTGACCTGCTCTAGTCACAGAGATAGCAACAGCAGTACACACAGGTTCCTCCTCCCAGCAAGCAGGGACACCTCGGGGTGTGGCTGAACTAGAGGGCCAGGAACAGGAGCCAGGAAGAGGAACCTGCACACTAGCATCACTCAATGCACAGCTGCTCCCTGCACAGGAGCAGGGTGCAAGGTGAGGCTCCCCCCAATCCCCAGGTCAGCTGGGGACAGTGGTGGCAGCAGCTTGGTTCCCCCCACCCTTCAGACACCCACTCTCTGCCCAGTTCCCCTATCAGCCCAGGGGCTACAGCCACATCTGATCCCCATCTCCCAGGGTCTAGGGGTTAGCGCACCACACCTCCTTTGGAAAAACCTAGATCTGCCCATGCCCTACCCAGTCGCATGTGATCACATTTATAAGTCTTACTTTGTGTCTTCTACCAACAGACCTCTCCAAGAACAGAAATGAAAACACTGTCATGAAAGACGGAGTATATAGGAATTAACTCAAATGAAGCCTCTAACTGCTATTTGCATTGGGTAGAGCCTAGAAGACACCATGAGGCTGGGTCTGCCATGTTTGATACAATACAAATGTGCAGCAAATGACAATCTCTGCCCTGAACAGCTTACAGTCAACAGGGCCACACACAAGATATGCACAAGACAAACAGGAAGGAGGGGGGACCTTTGGTGCAAACTGGCTGTGCACAATTTACAGTAAACCAATCGGAAACAACAATCACTACTCACAACCTGCTTGGCCATTATCAGACAGCTGTTTTCTGCAGGCATCATGGCAGAGATAACTTAAGTTGTCACTTTGTGGAGCTTCTCCCATACTGCCCCATATATGTGGGAGAAGCGCAGAAGTGCCTGTGAGAGAAGCAAGTGGGCTGCCAACTTGGCATAATTTGTGGAGCACAATCAAAGTCAATGATAACACGGTAAGGTGGACTCACGGGCAGGAACTACAGGGTTCTGAAAGTGGGGGAAAGCATATACAGTATGGCGAAACCAAGGGAGAGTATTAACAGAAGGACATGGTTAATCATGGATAACAGTCAAGATGATGAGTTTGATGGCCACATTTTTAATGAACATCAGGAAATGAGGCTGCAACAGTAAAGTTTAGAAAAGAGAAAGCTGAAGTAATCAAGCTAACAGAGAACCAGGACCTGGATGAGAGTCCTGGCCACGTGATGTGAGGCAGAAAAAGGAATCACCACTTGTGATGGTGTTGTATTGAAGTAGCTAAAATTGCTTATATTGCTATTTTTATAATGAATTATTTAGCCATTAAGATAAAGTTAATCTTGTTATGATTTACTTTCCATTATGTTTTAATCAGTCATTATTGTTCTGGAATTAACCATCTATTTTAAATTTCCTATTGCTTAGCATAAATATTTGACTTATTGGTCTCATGATTTTGGAACTTAAATTTGGTATAAGAAAAATGTTTATGTAAGGTCTGTAGTATGCCTGGCATGTTTGAAAAGAGGTAATAAAAGAATGAACAATGTATGTATGTGACCATGTAAAGGAAGACAGTCCTCCAGCAGGTGAAAATAGCCTTCTGTGTTTTAAGTTAAAGGTTGCGGCAACCTCACGTCAGCAGCTAAGGATTACCAAACACTGAATCATGCCTTCACCCTGACAGCTGAAGACTACAAGCAATGACCCTTCCTGAAGATTGCAGACCACAAGGCCAGAAGATCATGTCCTACCAATCTCAGCCTGCCAACAGGACAAGGAGGATGACCTTTGCATCCGACTCCGCAGAATCCACAGGCTTGTATGGACAGCTATCCCTATAAAGAATGAACACAAAGAAAAGGCTTTGGGTCTGTCCACATGCAAGGTGTTTTGGGCACGACCAACAAGACCCGATTCCATTCCTCATGGCCAGTCTGGCCAGCCACCAGACTGACCCGAGCATTTTCAGAACTTGGTAACACCTTAACCTTTGCAGGACTTTCTATCTGTGTATGTGTGCTTGTTTCTTTTCTATGAATGAATGAGTATATATGGGAATGTGTAAAGCAGATAACCTTATTGATCTTTATTTTTTTCAAGTTGTATGTTTTATGTTTATGTTCCTTATAAGGCATTGTGCCTTATCCCCTAATAAGATTTCTGCTTGTTTTTAATTCACACTGTATGCCCTGTGTGGACAACAATGGTATGCAGAGAGAAGCAGCAAGACCTGTACATTTCCTTCTTGTAGCTAGGCTAAGGGCAAAACCACAGGGGATGTGCAAATGATGGACCTGAACAATGGCAAGAACCTGTAAAGACGCAGAGATACCAGGGCAGACCTAAGAAGAATGGTTCTCAGTCAGGATCAGGATCTCAACAGTAATTCTTTACAAGAAAACAGCATAGCTGGCACTTTTGTACTTAGAAGAGGCCACGGCTGAGCTAGTAACACAGGATTCCAACTGCTGCACCTCTCTGCACCCACATGCAGTGCCGCTGCCATGCCTGTTCAGATCCACAAGTAACAGCTGTCCAAAAGCACATGGCCAGGCCCACAGCAAATCTAACCTGATGCTCTGATGGCGAGTACCATGAGCAAATGTGAGGCAAGGCTAACACCAGGGACATGCCATCTACACAGCATAAGCAACAAAGTTATAGGTCACATCTCCTTTGTTTACCAATAAAGGAGGAAACAGAGGTAAAGGATGGCACCTCAGAGATGTCATTACATCACTAGAATTTTAAATCCTTAAATACAACGTCAAAATTAAGGTGTGCATATGTCGGGGGGGGACAGGGAGGGAGAGAGACAGAGATTGTATGTGTGCACGTGTCTAGATATAGATATATAACAGAAGATAAAGGCACAAACACAGCAGTCTACACTCTAATTCCCAAATTGTCTTTCTTATTCTTCCATTCTGTACCTTCCCCCTCCCCACTCTGTGTAAGAGAAGAATCAGCTCCCTAGGCCTTCTCAGTTTCTTCAGCAGGTTTCTTCATCGGTACCAAGAACTAAATTTGTGCCTCACTTGGAGAGATGCTGACCCGTTCTTGCAGACTCACTGTGACGAGCATGGCCTGTCAACTCCAACCTGGACACAGGGAGGTGGGAGGTCACCACCCATTAGAAAGACCTCCAGGAGGAACCACTTAGAACAGCCAGGTTGTAAGAGGTCTCTGCCTGGGGATACGTATTACTGTCTTCAGACCTACCAAAGCCAGATCCCTGGAAGAGGGTAAGTACGGACTAGCAGAAAACAGATTCTATTCAGAGTAAGACAATCTATACCTGCTTACACCAGGCTTTATAGAAAAAAAACCTGCAGCTAAGAAGTTTTACGTTAGAGCATCGATTCAGAGTTAAATATTACCTCAACCTATTTCATTCTGTCAATTTGTATTGAAGAGCTTTCCTATTCACCTTTAGCCATGTTCTCCTCCTCCTCCTATTTAATATTTATTATGTAAATTCTCTAAGTACATAAATCTAAGCATTTTACATTCGATGCCTTCAGCTCCTGCTTAGCCATCCCTCACGACCTCACAATTAGTAGCTAGATATTGAAATGCATGAGCACGCAGAGGAATGTGGTTTCAAAGCATGGCAGGTCACAAGCGGCTCTGTAGAATGGGAACAGAGTTAAAAGGCACTTATAAAAGTGATAAAAAATTAATACTCAAAATATGCCTTTGCCAATTAGCAGCAGAACGTGTAATGCGATGCCTAATTCTGAAGTGAATACAGAAATTCATAATAATGGCTACGCTATGCACAGACATACAATGTAAAGATAACGGCTGACTGGGCACAGCTGCAGTCGGACACACAGGTACATATCTACACATATTCCAGAAAGCTACTCCTAAATTACTATATGTTTAGGTGGCAATAACTGTAAACGCATTAAACTGCAAACTCAATATGCATTTTCTAAAGAATAAAACAATCCAAAAACATACCATATTTGTAATTTCTGAAAGGAGGTGGAAGTCCTGCTCTTGAAGACACATCTATTAAAAGTAAAAAGACTATGTGAAAAAAAAACTCAGTGACTACTTCGAGAAGGATGGGATGCTGAACTTGTTCTTTACAAAAGATTATCAAAACAGGAGTCTTGCTTTAGCATCAAAAGCTGATATGTATCATTGGGCCCAAATCCTGAAAACCCCCAGTGCAGCTGGTAAAGGGAGCTGCACTAATCTCAACAAGATCAACCCCACAAATAACTGTAAGTGCAAGTATGAAGGGTCTTTTCCTCCAAAGCTCTGTCAGGAGTCTCCTGTATCCTCTAGCATACAAATGCATGTGCATTTGCACCTAAACAACTGACATCCTACATGAATTGTTTCTGTAAAAACAGACACATTAAGCAACTCACAAAAGGAAGCCCTGTTTATGGGCTCTGGTCTGTGTGGAGCAGAGCAACTCCACCTTTCAATTCTTACAAATTTAAAAGGAAGGCTGGGGTGATCAGAAATTCCTGGAGTTTCAGCACCTTGTAGGATGAAGCCTTGTGTAGGGGAGTTTTTTAAAATTCATTTCAAAATCATCATTCAAAGCATGCTACAATACAGATTAAAACAGCTGTGCTCAACCCTTGCCTTGCAGGTTTAATCTAACCTGCATGGTTCCCCATGGGGGTGACATCAGCACATGGGACCAGATGGGGCCGGTGTGGGAGCCCTGGAACCTGAACTCTGCAGGAAGAGACAGTACAGGGCCCTGGGAACAATTTTGGCACACAGGGTCTAAACCAGACCATGGGCCCCATGTCCCTCATCTGGCCACAGAACCAAAAGTTTGAACACCACTGGATGGAGTGGCCAACCTGTGGCAAACATGCCATAAGTGACATGGGAAGCCTGTGTGTAGGGCAGAAAGAGGAAACACACTGTCACTGCTGTCCTCTGCTGAGCCTGGCACCCCCACGTAGCCACAGCCCATGGCCAAAGTGGGGCAAGTGCAGATCAGTGAGGGGACAAGCACCAGTGGCAGATAGGGCAAGAAGCAGAGCAGCAGATCAGGCAGGGAAAGGGGATGAGAGTGGCACTAAAGGAGGCTATAGATCCAAAAGACTGTTCCTCACTTGATTAAAGCATACCTTTTGCATTAGGAAAATACACTATCTGCCTGCAGGATGTTTCAAAAGCTCTACACAAACCATAGACTATGTCCTGATGACCTTGAATTAAAATAATACATATTGCAGGATCAAACTGCTTAGTATTGGCTGTTATTTATGTATATGGTCTGTTTTTAGTACAGGCTGTTTGTTGCACGTGGTGTGTAGAAAACTGTAGATTTCAACAAACTTCCTCAAATCTAGTCACCCCCTACAGCTCTCCAAGAGCACAAAAAAACCCCCAAAGAACACAGCATAAATATTTCAGCGTTGGTGCCCAGGTCTCCAAATGTCACCATGGTGGTACAAATATGATGGGCTGTCCTGGGTCAGAGCTTTTTTACACTCATTTCCCATTCTGCATTCTTGAACTTTCGTACTGCAAGCTATGGATTCCTCCATCTGAGCATATGCAAGATCAGTTTGATATTCTAACCAGTAAGCTGACATGAAGCTCAGTCTGAATTAATTAAATGCTGTTATACTCAATGTTATGTTCAACCATTCTTTAAAATTCAAGGTCTACATGGATTGCAAAACTCAATAGAGAGGAAAATGCACTTTAGAAGAAATATTAGATGTAGTAAAGCCTTATACTGTAAAATAAAACTCTTCAAAACTCTTCTCTCCCATCTATTTGTGAGGGTAGCTTCCTCTCTGCCAATTAGTGGTATTGCTCCTTCTCAAGTACAAAGAGCGCCCAGGGATTCTTTAAATACCATAAACCTCTTAACGCCCTCTCTGAGTAGCTGTTCTGCAAGGTAGCCCAGGCAGCTTGGGGAAAGGAGCCAACTGCAGCACAGCTTCTGGCCTCGCTATGACTGAGCATGGGGGTGGTTTCAAGGCAGTGCACAAGGGTAGTCCCTGAAGATAGTCACACATGCTACACAGGTTCATGGGTCCATGCAGACCCTGACACCCTTTCCTGACACCATCCTTCTCACCCCACACCTCTGCCCCCCAGAGAATACAGATCTGGTAACTTCATTAACCAGTTTTCCCATGAATGTGCTCTGGCTTGCATTCTTTGGTAGTAGCAGCCACACATGGGATCCAAGTGAACGAGCAAGACGGTCCTTTACCATTCCTTACGAATGCAACAAACTGCTTTACGGTTTGGTCCAAGTGAACTCCATGATATACCACAGGTCTGAAATTACGGTGCTCAAAGGAACGGACAAGGCGAACGGTAATGGTTGCAGTTTCTGATGACATGTGAATTAACTGCCAAAAACCTAAAAGACATTAAAGAGATATAGCATTGAGTTGCATCCTTGTACAAATACAAGTAGAGGAACTGTGATGCAGGTGCGTTAGTATTCTACTCCCAAAGGCTTAAACTCTTACAAGCTTTTAAATAGCATTGTGCCTTCACTTCAGCCCTATTACTGCACCATCTTTATCAACACAGGCAGGGCCAAAGGCCGTTGACTTAAAAAGAGTTGCTCAGCATGCTGTGGATAAAATTTGACTCTGTAGAAAAAATGGCCCACGCCAAATATAGATCTTCTACTGACTTTGGAGACAGCTTCATACACAAATCAGCCACAGCATCCTGCCCTATTTTAAGATAACAGAAATTGCACAAACATATCTTAATCCTTGCAATGTAGGCTTTACTTTTTATTTTCAGTTCAAGTCCCTGAAGACTCTGTCTGCTCCAATCGGGGTCTGGACACTCGATAAAGACTAGCATTTAAAAACACAAATAACATTCATTTATACTGCATTACACTGCATAGAAAAAATGCCTGCACTACAACCCAAAGCTCCCATTTACCCCACAGGGCAGAACACATAGAAATCAAATCCAACAAGATCACAGAGGGGGATAATTTATCACTTCTGAAGCAATCAAGGATCTAATTTCATGAGCAAATCCAGAGTAGCCCCACTGGGGTCGAAGTATGAGCAAAGTTTGAAACAGTGCTTTGTTCTTGGTTTAAGCACGCTTTTCTGCCCCTGACACAGAGTCATAGAGTAATTTTGTTCAGCACGTTTAGAGTTGATTTCTTTTCTCTGTAGACCAGGGGTCAGAAACCTACAGCCCATGTTGCCATCCAGTCCAGCCCAGACATGGGGTTTTGGCAGCAACTTCTTTCCCATGCTGCTGTGGAGATAAGCACCAGCTGTGGACCTCATCCCCAAGCTGCTGTGGGGAGCAGCTGCAGCAGCGGCTGGGCACCAGCACCCATTTCTGCCCTGCCCCGAATTGGGTCGCTCCAGCCTGCAGCCAAAAACGGTTGAGGATCCCTACCCTAGACAGAAAGAAGCAATACCCTATCACTGACAAGATCTGTTTTCAGTGGTGAGCACTCCTCTGCTGCCCCGGTTCCTGTTCGCAAACGTTCACAACCGCTGCAGCAAAGGGCGAGCCCCAGCTTTAGTGCCGGGCAGCTAGTCACGCACCGAGAACGTCGTGCGATTTCCCTTGTGTCCGGTGGCAGCCAGTTCAGTCCTCCTCTCCAGCCGTCTCGCTACCCAGCCCTCTCTCACGGCCGCTGGTGACATTTGACTGCTCGGGGAAAATGTTTCTCATCGTCTTGTGTATTTGCTGTTTCAACGTGTTTAATGCTTTCTTGACTCTTAAGTTCCTCTGATAGATTCCTGCAGCTCCTCCCACCACGGCATCCAAGTCCCTCACAGTTTGAAGGGGATTTATCCTCGTTACACCCCAGTGGGGTAGGTATTTTTCAGACATTTTACGGATACGGAGGTCAAAGACGCCCACTTGCAATGCCGTTAGCAGCGGGCCAGCCTTCCTTCCAGACAGGACGGTCAATGCCTTGCCTGGACCGAGTTGGCAGCAGCGTTAAACAGCACAGGGGTCCATGCTGCCACCTCCATGCCTCCCCAAACCCTCAGCTTTGGTAGTGGGGCCCACCGCCCCTTGCCCCGCTTTACGAACCCCTCGGGCCCGAGGCTGGACACCCCTGCTTGAAGAGAGCCACGACTTCTCTTGCCACGCGCTGTGCCCGAGGCCCACGCACGTGGGCGCGGGCTGCTGAGGTTTAACACAGCAGAAAGTACACGTGTGTTCACACAGCTGAACGTTGCTCTCGTTTCGTGCGCAGAGCTGCAGCAGGAACACTGCGCTATAACGCGCTTCTCACCCGGAGACACCCCCCTCCCCCCCGGACACGGACCCCATGAGGTACAACCCCGCCCCGCTCTTACCGCGGCTCTCGGGCACTTCCGCGTCACGTGCCTTCCTGCCGTGCTCAACCTGCCCGACGCCGCGATTGGCTGCGTGACCCCTCTAGCCCCGCCCCCTCGCAGAGGCCGCTGTGCCGCCTTCTTTGTACCTGGCGTCTGGCGTTCCGCCCACAACCCCTCCCTCCACCTCCTGAACGCCCTTCCCCCTCCTTGATTGGCTGCGATCCCACCCTTGGCCCCGCGTCATTGGTGGAAGGGCGGTGCGTCCTTCCGCCGAGTGCTGCGATTGGCCAGCGGGGCTCTCAGGCGAGGGATGGAGGGGGAGCCGCCGCGGCTGCCTTTCCCACGCCCGCGCTTCTGTCTGCTAGGGAAGAGCTGCCGCCGCCCGCTGCCATGTCTCAGGTGCGCGGCCTGGCGGGGTCCCCGAGGGGTGGGGGACAAAGCGTCGGGGGAGGGGGCTGCCACATTCGCCTTCCCCCTCCCCTCAGACATAGGTTCCTTCCGCCTCCGGGCTGGGGGCTGTGGGGGGGGAGGGGAAAGGGGGTTAGTGCTTGGGGCAGGATGAGGTGGGGCCTGCTGCCCCCCCCCCCCCGTGTCCTGCCAGGGGCAGTCTGGTGTGGGGGGGCTGCCTGGCCGTGGGGGGCTTTGTCCAAGCCGCGCCGCTCGCTGAGCGAACAGGGGAAGCATTGAGAAATCAGGAAAAGGGCGGCAGTGGTTTCGCCATCGCGGCTTCTCTGCCCCAAGACCCGCGCTGGTGCCAGGAGGGGAGAGTTGCAGCACCCCCACGGCGCACGCTGAAAACGCGGAGCCCTCCTCGCGCTCGAGCGATGATCTCTTGCCAAATTGCGTCCCTAGACTCTCGCTGACCCAAGACGGGACGAGTTTTCGATTCCAGTTCTTGCGTCGTGCCCGATCCGCCTGCCCTCTCTCTATTTTTTTTATTTATTTTTTGTACGCGGTTACTTGGGGTGGTAGTCATATTGGTCTCGAGGAAAAAGCAGTCGGGATGCGTGGTAGAGGTGACAGTGGCATTAGACCGGCAAGATTTTGGCCTCAAAAAAAAGAAAATTAAAAATGTCTTGAATGGTGAGCTTTCAGGCACAAACACCCTTCATCGGGCACTGGAGAAAAGGTTGTAAAAGTTCCCCTGGGAAGAAAGGAAAGTTTGTGTTTTATAGGATTTCGCAAAGGAGTCAGCAGATGGGGAAATCCTCTGGGCAGTCGGTTCATAGCTGGTCTGGAGTCTCGCTTCTTGTGAGGTTCAGTAATGATGCGAATTACCTTGAAATCCTCTGAAATATGAACTTTCATTTCTCCCCAGGAGAACTCTTACAATCTTTTCTCCAATGCCTGATGAAGGGAGTTTGTGCCCGAAAGCTTCCCATCAAAGACTTTTTCCTGTCTACTATGAGTCCTGATTGGTTACATGGGGGTTGGGGGGTTTTTTTGGTTTTTTGATCTTGAACTGCCCTCTGCTGACAGAAGTGGAAACTAACACCGCTCGGTTGTCTTGTGCGCTTGTGTCTTCTAGGCTGAGTTTGAGAAAGCTGCTGAAGAGGTGAAGCAGCTAAAATCGCAACCAACAGATCAAGAAATGCTGGACATTTACAGTCACTACAAACAGGCCACAGTTGGAGACGTAAATACACGTACGTATGGAAGATGAGCTCTTTATGACTAGGTGAAACTTGCCTGATCAGAAAAGAATGAAATGCACCTAACTGGTAACTTCTCTGTTTTGAAGCCTACCTGGTATATCACAGTAGGTCAGGGAGTACAGCTACTAAGTTTATTTACCAGCTTCAGGTTCACTTCAGGCTTGCTGTACATGATGCCTCTGCAGCAATAATGGCATGTAGAGAGATCTAAATGTCAGGTGCTCTGTGCATGGCACACTTTGCTTGCATTTTGTGCTGAGAGCTGCAGTAGGAACATAAGTCACACCCTGCTTCACTCGGTTATGTCTTATCTACATTGGGCTATAACATACTCCTCACCTCTGTCCTCCACTCCTACCCCTGTTCCTTAATCCTGGAGCAGTACACTGCTTTGATCTTCACAGACACTGTTCATTGTTGTGAACTTATAACCAAGTCGGTCAGTGCTGTCCTACTGACAGCCCGTGGGCAGCATGCAGCCTGTGAAGGGTTAATCTGAGACCTTGGGCTTCTACCTACCTGCTGCTGCTGCTGCTTCCCCCATGGCTCCAGCAGCAGCCAGGAGCTTTGGGCTGCTTTCCCTCCTCCAGCTTCTATTTCCTGCCCCTGCTGCAGGCGTTAGGCTTGTGCGGTGCAGCCTACGTTGTTTGCACAGCATGGTGCAGCAAACAGCTGCAGGGAGCTGAGGGGGAGGCCAGGGCAGGCCCACGTGGTGGAGAAGGAAGGAGGGGGAGGGGGGCATGGTGCACACCCACACAATGTGGGAGTCCCTGCTGATATGGCCTTTGGGCTTCTGACTGCTTAGTTCAAAGCTGTTCAATTTGAGTGACATGTAGGTTAAACATGACTAGCTAACAATCCTGTAAAGGTCTCATTAGATAAATGACTGCTTATCCTTGCTTTCAAAACCTAAAGTACTGCTTCAAGCAACTTGCTGCAGGCTAGTAAACTGATGCATAGCAACCATGTTGCTGTCCTGTCATCTTTAAAGATTAAAAAGAATGAAACAAAACTTAAATCCTGTCTTGGCATTGGTTGGAACTGAATAACAAAACGTGTGGTGTGACCTTTTTCTTTGGCTTAGGCTGGACAGTGCAGGATCATGTTACTATATCTAGCTGTATCAAGTGATATGAACTCTAGGTTATGCCTGTAAATATATAGGTGTGATGCGAAGAAATCTACTCGGGCAGCTGTACTAAATTTGAATGACCTAGTCAATTAGAAGCATCTTCCATTCTGTACAAGGCTATTGCCTGGGGCAGCACTTTCTCTCTATTTTTGAGTACCTGTTGGCTAAAGAGTTGTTAGAGAAGGAATTCTGCTCATGCAAGTGCTTCCTCAATAGCAACGAGACTAATATTAGTGTAGTTGCCAGAACAAACAGCCCTAGTGCAGTACAGTGTTTGCTGCAGTAACATAGTTAAGCTAATGCAAGATGAGGAAAAGGCTTACCAAGCTCTTCTGGTAAGGAGAGCTCAATGAAGCTGAAGCAGCAAAAAACAAGGAGGCTTTGTGTAAAAATAGGGAATCCTGTACTGCCCAGGTTTGGCAGCTAGATTGGTTTCTGCCCCAAACCTTTACTGCAGCAATGATGCTCAGCAGGTGAAAGACTGCAAGTCCTTGTACTGCTCTAGCATTATAAATAGCACGTATTCAAGTGTATTAAGTGAATGAATGATCCAAACAACAGTACTTTGCAGCAGACTAGCATCTAAGCAAATGTAGCTCTGTAAAGCAAAAAAAACAAAAAGCTCCTTGAAGCACTGGCCCTTTGCCAGTTAGCTATTGGATCTGTTGGATGTGTTAGCTGGATATGTACTGCTGGAGAATTGTAGTCAGATTTGTGTAGACAAACCTGCACTGCAGTCATACTGTGACAGAAGGGCCACGGTGGAGACAAAGCAATAACTTGCTTGGCTATAAGGTTTGGGATTCCTGCCCTGACTTGGATTTAAATATTGCTCTTTGATCGGGGTTACTGTTGTAGAAGTGGGAAAGCACCAGTCTGAGGGGTATTGCAAAGCAGCGTTTCCTAGCTTTTCTTGAGCTGGCTCAAGTGTCCCCTGTCTCCCTGAATAGAGGCAGAGCTGCCAACTAGTACTAAAGGTTGCTTTACAGCTGTAAAGCCCAGTGCAAGGTTAGAGCTACTAGTAAAGTTGGGCCTCTGGTCTCTTAATACTTTGCAGCTCTCCTCAACTGAATTGGGAACTTTTGAGACGAACTCACTTGGATTTATATGAAAGTTATTTTTTGGGCTTGTCATACAGTTAAAAAACCTGCTGACTTGCAGTGTGAAAAGATTGCACCCCTTAGCTGGTGTTTAACTACAGCTACCTCTCTTTAACCCTGTGTCTGCTGCTCTTAAAACTGATCTCTCCTACAAATGATATGACAAGGTAAAACTGGGAATGCTGTCTGCGCACAAAGTGAACTGAAAGCTTGTTAAATTTCACTTAGCTCTTTAAATTGCACTTCTAGCCTCGTGTGAATACAAACTTCTATAAAGAATTATCTGTATGCAAAATTGCAGGGCTCTTGAGGGAGGAGGGGGTGGCAAATGCATATTAATTCTGGCTGCTGAGGACTGGAATCCCTTCAAGGTGAGGGAAGAGTTATCATTGGCTAGGCTGGGAGGACACAAACAGCTTTCCTTTCCATAGCTAATGTTATGTCTCTTCTTCAGAGCGCCCTGGCATGCTTGACTTCAAAGGCAAAGCCAAATGGGATGCCTGGGATGCATTGAAAGGTAAGTGTCCAGGAAGGCTAATGTAAAAATAGGCAGGATTGGTCACACAGTCTTAAAACAAATCTTGATTTCACTCCCTCTCTCAAATGGCTGACAATCAGAAGTCACTTCTGGTATAGTCTGGCAGATTTGTGTAATATTTGATGGGGATTCATACACAGCTAGTCCTCTAGGGAAGAGGGTCCTTCCCTGGGTCCATGCTGGCAGTAAGCCCTTTGCAAGCCTTTAGCAAACTACGGCCAATGCCGCAGGTTCATAAAATGTAAAATAACCACTGTCTGTCCTTCAGGAGGATGGCCGGGGGAGAACGAGGAGTTAACAATGTTGTAGTATCGGAGTACTCAAGTACTCCACGTCTGTCCTTTCCTGATCTCTCGAGCTAGAAATACTTCCCTACTTGCACTTTTTTTCAGATAATTTTGAGTCTTGCTAAGTGACTGGCTTGACATAAGTCTGAGGTGATGAGACGAGACTTCAGGTCCCTAGACTAAATTCTAGACTAGTACCAATTCTTCCTCTTGAACAACAACAGGCTGGATGTGTTCACTATCTAGAAACTAAAGTTATCCAACCTGAATGGGATTTTCTGAGGCACTCCACTTCCCAGCCCTTGCTCTAGTTACTGCTTTGTGGAAGCTATAATTACAAACTTCCCTGAACACCCCCCCATCTTCCCTCACTTCAAATGTGGTGTAGGTACCTGCACTATCAACCTTTGTCCTGTTCCAGGCCATTTCATAGCCCTTTTGCCAACAAAGTAGAAGTGGCTTGCTTTGACATCAGGCTTTAATTTCAGTCATGTTAAATGATGCACATTCACTCCAAACAAAATACAGTAGCCTGGAGTGTCTTAAATTCTTGGCAGTTGAGGTGCTTGCTACCTTGTGCCGTAACAGCTGTATTTAGCATTAAGATGCCATCTTAGCCACAGCCATCCATTTAACTGAGTACAGCTGTCTGCTTTGTCAAAAAACATTAAAGGCGCATTTGGAAAAGGAGGCCACGCCCCATCTGTAGGAGGAAGCAGTGTGACACTACGTTACATCTGACAAAAGACACACTCTTACTTGTGCAGGGAGTTAAACTCTTATTGCCAGGTCCTCGTCTAGAAGAGAAGAGGACGTATCTGTAGATCGGGTTATAAGTTGAACCCCTTCCCAGGTAAGGAAGCCCCATCTCCTGGAAGCTATCCAGGAGGGTGAATTTAACACTGCTTTGAGTCAGAGGGCTACAGATGGAGCTACTTTTGTCCCTTGCCCAGCCTCCTTTCTAACCCAGGGGTTGCTTTTCGAGGTAGGTGGGAAGGTTAGTAATGAATCCCCTAGGGG
>JAGPOW010003685.1:21641161-21657214 GCA_030014935.1 Caiman crocodilus
AAGTTTTCAGTTGGTAACACTCACCCAGCTCTTGAGGTTTTCGGGTGGGTTGTTTCATGTCACAGTCTGAAGCACAATCTGATAGCACGTATTGCAAGGAAAAGTTATTTCAAAGTGAAAAATTGCAACATTCTGTTCTCAGAAAATCAACAGAAAAATGCTTTACTTCATTTTTTTTTCCCAAAAGACAAGTGTTTGCCAAAATAACACATTGCCACAGGATGTTTCAGTTAGAGCAAAATGCCATTTTCCAGTGGGAAAACGCTCTGTTTGGAACCCTCCAACCACGTTGTAGGTGTGTGGTGTTCATTAGTAGCTTAATATGCTAGCTGTTGGTGCCTTTGAAAGCGTGCCAGCAGTTCCAGCCACCACAGAAAAACCCTCCTGTTTCTTAGGCAGAAGAGAGAAGTGTGGTATTCTGGAAATCTTTTGGTAAAGGGCATTTGTAATGCTGAGTCAGCAGTTCCCATAATAATGCCGACTGGGTTGCAGAGTGCCACTATAGCAGGGGTGGGCAATTATTTTGGGCGGAGGGCCGCTTACTGAGTTTTGGCAAGCCATCAAGGGCCTCGTGATAGGCAGCCAGGAGCAGATAAATATTACTTTTCTAAACTTTTTATGGGTCGGCTAGAATGGCCTGCGGGCCACCCCTGCACTATGGCCCTAAGAAAGCAGTTTGCTAAAGGTCACCCTCATGCTTTTGCATGCTGTTGGAGGGCAAGGAAGAAAGTGCTTTTTAAGCTGTGCAGTTGAGATCAATGATTCTTAAGGTTTTTGGTGTCAGCTATTTCCCTACAGATCTTATAGTTAAGATCTGCTTTTAACCATGTGGCTGGTTAAGTAATGTGTTTCAGATCCATACACTGGCTGATTAGCATCTGGGGCTAAATTCAGGGGTGAACTAAAGTGAATGCAACTTGAACCTTCTTCCCATCCCCAGTTCACTCATGTAAGCTGAATCCGCTTAGACTTCCCTTTGAAACTACCTCTCCATGCTCAGCGGGGCATCTCAGAAGCCGTAGATCCCAGAGAGATAAAATGTAGGAATGAATACAGAAATAAGGACTATGTGGCAAGGGAAGGTGAAGTTGGTATTAGGGTTGATATGTTTTAATGCAAAAGTTAATGTTTGTCCCTGATGTGGACAAAAGGCAGCAATAAAAGGGTCTGCTCTAAATCCACTGAACATTATTGAGGCAGCTCAACTTTCAGGTACACACCTAGCTCGGTGCATGGGCCTTGAAGGGTTGCTCATCTGCATTGCGGTCAAGAACAGTGTTGAAAAAGGCAGCACCTACCATTCACAGGCTAGAGGTTTATTTCTCAGCGGGATAGATGTCCAGCAGCTCCCCCGGATGTTTACATCTCCCTTTTTTTCCTGCTGTTTATAAGATGTTGGTATGCAAATCTTTCCGGGCAAACTGTTCCTTCTTTATCCCTTAAGTGTTTTGCTCTTCTCAAGGAGCTAAAGGAGCTGTTAACTCATTAACCATATTGTGCTTGTCAAATAAAAGCCTGGCTAAACAGACGGGGTTCTGGATTAATGGAGGAACAGGTATTTCATTGCTGGAGGATGCTGGAAAGAGGAAGGTTCCTCTAATAGCTGCTCAGGGAGCTGCTGCCCTCTCCTCAGCTATACAGATTTCCATCCCAATGGTAAAATCACAGCTGTGAAGGACAGCAACTTCTTGATTTCTGCAGAGCATGTGGAGGAAAAAGATGTGCTACGAGGAAAGGAAGCCTGATGGAAGTGAGCCAGAGGGCAACTGGCAGTCCTGTGCGTTCAAGCCCAATTTGCTGTGCTTGCAGGGAGTGGAGGATGGAATTTGGACTTTGCATACACCAATAATAACTTGAGCGGCCTTATCACGTACTCAAGTTAACATTTATCATTCTCATATTAGTCCTAAGTTGCTTGCATGGTATCCAGTGCAATAAAAGATAAACCTGGACTTTACTTGTTAAATACCTGGACTTCAATAAGGCCTTTGACATGCAATCCCATCTGATATTCTCTTAAGTAAATTGGAGAAACATGGGCTGGCGGGTTAGAAAATTACTATCTGGGGTATCTATGATTGGTTGAATAAATTAATCCAAGGTGCAACTATTAATGGATCAAGGTCAGACAGACAAGAGGTCTCTAGTGATGTTCTGTTCTGGGGTACAGCTGTATGTGGCATTTTTATTAATGGCTTGGATGCAGAGATGAAGCAGCCTGATCAAATTTGCAAAAGAGACAAACCTGGGAGGAGTTGCGAGCATTTTAGAGAACAGACTTAAAGTCCAGAGGGGGCTGGATAAATTAGAGAACCAAGAGATGAACAAGACAATGGAAAGCAGCAAAGAGAAGCACAAGGTGCTACGCATGAGGAAAAAGCCAAAGCACAAATACAGTACAGGGAAAATGGCTTGGCAGTAATACTTCTGAGAAAGATCTGGGGGTTACAGTGACTAAATGAAACACAAGTCAGCAGCTTGATGAGGTAGGAAAGCAAATGCCAGTATACAATTCATTGAAAGAAGCATTGTGTTCAAGACATGGAGAGTGATAGTATTACTCTACTTGGTGCTGGTATGGCTTCAGCTGGACTGCGGTGTCTAGTCTGGGGCATCATAGTTTAAGAAGGATGTGGAGAAACCGGAGTGGCCTATAGGACAGTGGCAAACATGATAAAGGGGTAGACAACAAGCTCAACGAGGTATGTTTAATCTGCAGAAAAAGAGATTAAGAAACAAGTTCCCACAGTGTTGCTAATAAGCCACTTGGATGCAGCCTGCAGCCTGGTAATACTTTTTTGGAAGAGTTACCAGGGGGTTGCAAAGTGTAGCCCGCAAGCCAAATGCAGCTCCTTTGACGTGTCGCACCACCCACGACGTCCCTCTGGGGTGGAACTTTAGGAATCCCTGGATTAAGGGGTGACGTGATAGTAGCTTTTAAATATTTGAAAGGCTGCCATAGGAGGGAGAGAACTATTCCCTTTTGGCACAGAAGCCTGGACACCAGACGTTAAGTTTAAATTGCAGCAAAGGAGATTTAGATCAAATTTCAGGGAAAATATTTCCAGTGGTAAACACAGTAAAACCATGGGTGACTGGTCCCTCCTGAGACCGGGGCGGGGCACAGTTTTTGGGCAGCAGTGTCGGTGGTGGGGTGGCGAGCGGTGACCGCCCACAAAGGCCAGCATCAGAGTCAGCAGCAACCAGTCTCAGGGTGGGGCACGTGCCCCCGCGTCCCATTGCCTGCGAGTAAGGCAGTAGAACAAGCTGCCTTGAAGAGTTGTAGGGTCTTCTTCGCTGGAGATTTTTCAAAAGGAAACTGGCCAGGCATGTTTGGGTTGCTTATAGGAACAGTGCATTCTGCATCTGTGCAGAGGATTGGGCAAGACAGCGTTTGAACTGCCTTTCAACCCTGTGGCTTTGTGAAACTGTCCGAGGGATGTCGTTTCATTGGTGGTTTTCTCTAGGGTCAGAAGTAACACGCAACTGGTTGAAGTGAGCAGAAACTGGCTTAGACCTGTAACAGAACATGGATCAGTGCACATAAACCACTTTCAAAATGGCCAAAACCAGTTTTGAGATAAACCTGGTTGAATATGGTACCAGACTTAACTGATTTGGGTCAAACCAGTTTATGGAATTTCTTTCCCAGACCCCTTCCTGATTTAAGTTAAACCAGAGTCCCCCAGCATCCCAGCATGCTCTGCAGCCCAGGACTGGGGTGTGCTCTCTACTCCAGGGGGGCAGGGTGGCCCCACCCCTCTGCTCCCTAGCAGGAGCAAGGGCGGGGGCATGGCCAGACGCCGGCCCTCCCACCCATCCCACCAGCACAGACCCCAGCTGTGGTCTGCCAGGCAAGGGCACAGCAGCTCCTGCCAGGCATTTCTCCATTCGCTGCTCCAGGGGTGGGGGCTTGGCCAGCCCCCACAGCAGCGTGAAGCAAGCGGAGATGGAGGTTTAATCCCCCGCTCTGTCCCCTGTCCCAGTGGCATGGACCCCAGCCAGGGTCTGCCTGGCCAGGGTGCAGCAGCCTGTGTCAGGTTCCCCCTTCCCCCTGCTGCTGGCATGCCCCCCTAAGGCAAAGGGGGCAGGGGGGGAATTTATTCCCCCTTCCACTCCCTCTGCCCCTGGGGGACCACCGCTGGGGTATGCCAGCCCTGGCTGCTGCCTTTTCCAATCACTGCCTGCACCGGGCAAGCAGTGGAATAAGACCCCTCCCTGTCCCCTTTGCCAGATGCCAGAGGGAGGGGGAAAATAAATCCCCTCCCTGCCCCCTTTGCCTAAGGGGACCATGCCCCTGCCTCTGGGGTGGCAAGGGGGGAGTGCCCGTGACCAGGCAGCAACCCCTATGAGGCTATCCCAGGAGCACAAGCCTCGTCCCAGCAGGGTCTGCGCTATGGGCAGGAGCAGGGTGGGCAGCTTTGCCCTCCCCGTTCATGTCCGCAGTGCAGCCCCACCCCGGGAAGAGGCTCACGCTCCTGGGACACCACGATGCAGCTTGAAAAATACAATCACATGCACGTTCCACCTGAGGAACATGCTGAATCGACAACCCGGGAAAGCCGAGTTCCCTGCTCACACAGTAGATTCCTTACAGGCAACAGCGGTGCATGATTCCCCTCCGCTATGATGCCTCGGCTCAATCCCACTATGAAGCAAGGCCCTCTCGGGATGTGAAGGTAGTTTGATCTTTGTACCGGTTTGACCCTAATGACTGCTGAGAAGGTGGTGCTAATTGTGCTGGGAGTTTGTGTAATGCTTGTCTCCTGAGACTTCCAGAGCATTCAGTGATAACAATGTGGGACGGTACCTGTCTGGATTGGCTGAGGTCCAGCCCCTGAGCTTTGCATCTGTGATTAATTGGTTTTTGACTTTTGCAGAACAAATAAAAAGTACAGAATGTAAAGTGACTCACAGCTTGTTTTTCTTCCTCAAACCAGCCACTGCCTAGGAGCTCCCGCAGAACGGCACATTTGTTCAAGGCTGCGTGGACGCAGGACAAGGCACTACTCCACAGCATGTCAGGGTGAGGGTTATGGCAATGAAATAAGAGAAAATGTACATGAACAGGAAGAAGAAATAAAGGCAGAGGATTTGGATAGACGATCTAGTGTTCTTCAAGCAACTTCAGCATTTATTGTATTCAAACATTTCCAGAAAAGATAAATGTTTTCGAACTCATACACTTGATCTTCACAGCAGTAAGCCATTCCTTCTGTGGCTGCTAACTAATATAGGTATAAATACACTAGTCTGGATGTAAACTTACTTCATCTTTTTTAAACCTTATGCTCAGCAATCATTGCAGCCCTCAATAGCCAGTCCGGGTGATGAAGTAGTATCCTGCAGTATAGTTTTCAGTAGAAGTTTGACTGCTCAAGTCCATCAGTGTTTTAGCTCTCGCATCTCTCTGCCTGTTCCACAGTCCTAGCCCACAAATATTTAGGTCCCTTTCTCTTTATTCCAGTGCCGACGTATGTCAGGGGACAAAGCCTTATCGTATGAAAGCACTACGGCATCCCGTGTATTTAGAATCCAAGAAAACCATGTGTTGTCGCAAGTTTGGCAGAGACTTCCAGAAGTATTTTTAACATTATGTAACCTGCCCTGTCTCTAGGGCTCTCCCCAGGGCTGTGGTAAATCTACTTCCCACACTTCAACAGTGAGCTCTAATGGAGCTCCTCTTTGCTCATAATGCCTGCACAAGCCTGGACTAGGGAGTTTAAGGAGTATTTCTAAGGCTCCCACGAACGTTGGCATCCTCCAGCGGTCCTACACTATCTGGGCAAAAATGATGACACTTGGAGAGTTTATGAGTAGGATTATGTGACACTGCTGCCTGACAGCAGAGGATTGAGCATGATCCTGGAGTCCCGTCCAGTTCTATGTCTAACGACATGCGAGCACCACCACCCCTCTGAGGATAACAGTGCTGTAGGCTTAGGAAAGAGGTGCAGTCCCCACCGCTGACTAACTTGGGAATCCATTCACTACTCCTCAGCCAGTTTTTCCAAATGACAGGTTTGTTCCCAAATTTCCAAGTCTAAGCTACGCCATAGAAGTGCTTCTGCATGATGGTGAGGATGAACTAGGATAGCCCAGATCTTATATGCAGCCTCTATTATGGGAACTTTATCCTTCTCCATTGGAAAATAAGAGAGTGGCAGCGGGAATCAGCTTTGTGTATAAGTCTTCAGTTTCCCCCTATAACGATGCTAGTGTCCTGGACCCTGTCTGAAATCTATGGCATGAAAAACGTAATTTTATAGGTCTGGGAGCTTAACTTGGTCTCTGCTAAATGATAAGCATAGGTGTTGACTGGGCCCATAAGAAGGCTTTAATAAAGCTATTAAAAATAAGAGACATATCAAGATAAGCTTCTTGAGATATAGCCAAAATATTCATTTTTACTGTGTTCGTCCTCCACTCCCCCCAAAAGACAATTCTTTAAGAGAGCACAGTTTTACTTTACTAGTTTGAAAAAGTTTTGGGGTACATTTATACTTGAGTTTACCTGCGGAAATTGTACATGCCACAAGCCAACCAGGAGAGTGCCAGTAATTCAGTTTTACCCCAGTTCGGGTAATAACCAACTATTGATCCAAAGGTTTGAATTCGGGGGCTGGAATTCTGTTTCCTGCGCTGGAGCAATATGTCAATGCATATCACATCAATACATGCGCTGTAGGGCCAACTTGTATGCTTTAGATATTTGGGTGAACCCATGCAGCTATTGCCAAGGGATTGGGAGCCGGTTGTAAATTATGGATACAACCTGCCCTGAAGGAGCTGCAGATATGTAAGGTATGTGTCAGTAGTCAGGGCAGCATAAATTGGTCCCAGCTGGCCCTGGGTACTTGAATGGGCCTGGCTGCCAGTGGGAGACACTACCCCCAGCTGGTCCCTGTTGCCTGCATAGGCACAGTTGTCTGCTTACAGCTGCAGCTCTTTCGTGCTCCACAAGCTACTCAACGGGAGGGACGTATCTCTTGTCTAACCCTGGGCTTCTGACTCCCTTTCGGATTCCTGCTTGCTTGTTCCTAGGTTCCTGTGTCCTGCTTGCTGGCTCCTAGATTTCTAATCCCTGGGTCTTCTCTGTTGGTTTAGAAACATCAAATCATAGAAAATGAGGGTTGGAAGAAACCTCAAGAGGTCACATCTAGTCCAACCCCTGCTCAAAGCAGGATCAGCCCCAACTACGTCATCCCAGCCAGTCTAGCCGAGCCCTAAAAACCACTCAGGATGGAGGTAACACCCCTTCTCTGGGTAACCTGTTCCAGTGCTTCACTACCCTCCTGGGGAGAGTTTTTCCTAAATATCTAACCTCAACTTCCCTTGCTGCAGCTTGAGCCCTTTGCTCCTTGTTC
This sequence comes from Caiman crocodilus, assembly GCA_030014935.1. NCBI lineage: Eukaryota > Metazoa > Chordata > Crocodylia > Alligatoridae > Caiman > Caiman crocodilus. The sequence continues at coordinate 21,648,529 of JAGPOW010003685.1, forward strand.
TGTCATCCGCCACCACTGAGGACAGTCCAGCTCCATCCTCTTTTGAACCCCCTTCAGGTAGTTGAAGGCTGCTATTCAATCCCTTCTCAGTCTTCTCTTCTGCAGACTAGAGAAGTCCAGCTCCATCAGCCTGTCATCAGAAGTCATGTGTCCCAGCCCCCAAAACAACAAGGCTTCATCCTTGTTCTTGGTTTCTACCTGCCCATTTCTGACTCTTGCCCCTTCGCTCCGGACTTACCAGGTCCTGACTCCAGTCCAGACCCGTCTTCTTGACAGCTGGCTCCAGGCTTGTGGTTTGGCAGTCGCCCATACCCCCGTCCCTGACGGCTCCAGCTGACTGCTCTAGACCCCCTGCAGGGGCAGGCTTAGGGTTTTGAAAAGGGGGCGACAGATGGTGTGGTGTATCGTCGCATATAACTTAACACACATTTTTCTCCAGGTCAAAAAAAAAAAAGAAACTAGAAGCTTTACTAGATGCCTCAGGCTATATTATTCAGTTTAAGATCAAAGCAAAAACAAATATAATGTTATTGGCATGTGCATTTATTTTCTCCGTCATATATTACATATTAAAAACAAGACAACTGAATAGGTAAAATAATCAAAAGTCGTTATTTCTTTAGTCCTCTCGTCATTGGAATTAAACGTACATCTCTTTCCGATTTGCAAGACAAAATCAGGAGTGTACGTGGTAGCCGTGTTGGTCTGAGACAAGAAGACGTATAACAACCTAGAACTCTTGGTTCCAAAATGATACCTTTTGTTCGACCAACGGGAAAGTCACAAGAAAACGGACAAGCAAGCTTTCTTGGACATCCTGACAGTGCATCCAATGCTTCACTGAAAGTTATTTCCACACCTGAGTTAATGTTCACCTGAGTTAATGTTTCCACACCTGAGCTAATGTTTTTAGCTAGAGTTAAAAACAACCTTGAGGGCTATAAAGTGGGAGTTACATTACCTGGAGCTGCTGCAGACAACAGAATTGCAAAAGAGGCTATCTTGATCAGTGGAACATTAAGACCAGTGATAAAGAAGAGATGGTTATTACCACCGATGGAGCGCAGGGTTTAGGAGGAGTCAGGTAGATTGCGACGAGCCATGAAATCAAGTGACTCCAATCACTGCTGCCTCAATAGAAATGCTGCTGCCTTTGCCGGTAGTTGGTTTTAAACGTCAGGTGGGCTAGGAATCACTGCAGAGCCCCCACCTCTTCCCTCCCCATCTGCCCTTGGCCCCCTAGCTAGTCAGGATCCCTGTTTCCTCTTCCCAACCTCCCTGACCCAGGGTGCCTGCCTATGTCTTGACCTCTCTCCATCTCCTGACCTGTCTGCTTCTGATCCCCTGATTCTTGACTCTAGTCTGGACCTTTGTTCCCGGCCTTGGCTACTAATCTCCTGCATTGTAAACTTGGGGGTAGTGGTTCCCAACCAGGGTGCCTTGAGACCCTGTCAAGGGCTGAAGCCAGAAGAAACTGCTCTGTACACCTCCGTTCCCAAGAAGTGCTTGTGGTGCTGGACTGGGAAGCAGCTGTAGCAAGAGGGGCCGTCACCATTAGGGAACGCTGCTTACCACTGTCTTGTTTTCTTTGTACTTTGGTTAATGGTCTTTGCTGGCAAGACTGCTTTGTTTTTACAGCCTAGCTAAGAAACATAACCCAAACATATGGATTGTAGTGAAACTATATCTAGTATATTGGCTTCCATTAAAATCACTACCATTAATATTTTTAAGCTAAACTACGGTATCGTAATCACTCAGAAACAGGTTCGGGGCCTCTTGCAGAAGGCATGCTTCTGTGGCTTGCCTACGCCCTTGAGAAAAGCCAATGGAGCCCAATACCTTCTGCAGTCTTGAGGCCAGAAGGGCTGCTAATATTTTGTATTCCTAGTAACGAGGGAAACTGGAACGTAGCACGGCGTCTTCTGGTTTCGGAACAACTGAAATTAGGGCTTCTCTCGGCAGAAGAGGAAGCAGCTTATTAACCACTTTTAAGTGTCTTGTCAGACAGGAATTCAAAGAAGTATTCATAAAACTTTGTCATCTGGTATGAGTGCTTTTCCCGTGCATATTTTAAACTGCCTCAGGGACTGCGCCCCCGACTTGGGGAGCAACTCGGCCTTGGCTGCAGTCCTGTGCAGCATTGTGATGGGTTTTTAGAAAACTTGATCCTTCTCTGAGATGGCGGGGGGGGATTGCTTAATTTGTCCTGATCTTTATGCTTATTAAAGCACTGTCTTAGTGAGGGTACAATATCACTCGCCGTGTCTATAGCGCATGGTTATCAGTCATGACCCCGCTCTCAGCAGCCTTTGTCTTCGGCGCTATGCCGGCAGCTTGCCAGCTTTTTCGCCCAGTTCCTGACATCCGAGGGGGCTTGTAACCTGCCCTGAGCGCTGAATTCTTATCTACAGCCGCCATGAGGAATCACAGCAGATCTGATTTTGTGGTTACATTGTAAAAGAAAGCAAACACTTCCTCCCCCGGAGCCATTTTCCTGAAATTCCTCTTTGCTTTGCAGACCTGAAACTAACAGTTCTGCCCTCCCTCCGCATCGCCCACAACAGCAGGCTACAGGAGCTCGAGGCTTCATCTTCCTCCAAGAGCAAGACAGTTTCTCTCTCAATAAACACTTTGAAACTGGGATGCAATACAAGTGAAAGATCTACAGGGCTGTGCCTTACTCAGGTCATCTGTTGTGAGTTGCCCTCATACGGGCATGATCAGAAACAGTAGTTCTGCCGGCAGAGGAACCCACGCAGGATGGATTAATCAAGACTCTAGAGATCAGAAAGAAATGGAAAACCTGGACATATGCACTGGGGAGAATTATGAATAGGCTCTCTATGCATTAGATGTACAAACCAGATATCCCCTGGTCCCTGATCTCCAGTGAGCAATTCCAGCACTAGTCTTGCATTGGTTGGTTCATGACCTCGAGGGCCGGCTTTATGGTTTATCATTGTTAAATATGTGTAAGATACCTAGTGCATTGGTAGGTGAGCGCCGCGTAGTCTGAAAATGAAAGGCTCGCACATCTGTTTACTACTTCCTGAGCGCTTCGGCTACTCTCCTGACGACTATATATGGCCTCTCCTTGTAATTTAGAAAGGGAAACAACCACAATCTGAAATCTAGTCCATTGAAAAATACGGGTTTACTACCCCTGAGTTCCTCTGACAATTTCTTTCGTGTTACAGCCACGTTTACCTGTTCTTGCTTTTCTCGCTCCTGTTGCTGTTGGAAAGACCCACACAAACAAGTAGGAGAAGCCAGAACCGATGATGCATCATGTACTCAAAGTAATATATACACAGAAATATATCATCTCTTTCCATATAATCTGCTGTTACTCGCATTTACCTTTATGTCAGTAAAACAGTTTCAGGCACAGTGCTTTTAAATTGGGAGGGTCTCTTTTCCCAGGTTTATTTATGCCATTTTCACATGGGTAATTTTCCAAAATATGCGCCTCCTGGGGCTGATATTTTCCATGACTTGAAATGCTTAAAGGTGATGATGTTGTTCTTAAAAAATTGAGCAAAACATCTTTGGCTTTTTAGGCTTGGGATAATGAAAAGAAATACTTTATTTCCCCAGTTATGCTTGAGTTCAAAAGATATTTAAAGAAGGCATATAAACCCAGCCATCCTTGCAGGAGAGTGTTTCAAGCCAAATAATAACAGGAGTAATGGTGGAGTAACAATTTATCACTAATTACTATTCATCCAGTAACACCCAAAATATTAGCTTCTTCCTCATCTCAATCACTTCAGTAAAGGACAAGTTGCAAATAATCATTGGAAACTGATTAAATTCTCGCTTTGAGTGTGGGGATTTTTTTGTTTTTCCACTCTTTGCTTGTTAAGAGTAATAAAGAAATGACATTTTAAAAATGACGTAGAAGCATTATTCTGACTGCAGTTAAAATCACAAAATATCATCAAGTATAGAAGATACAGATCTGATATCAATCCTAAGCACCCTAATCTGAATCAAAGCATCCCTAGTTTCTCAAACCAGCATCACATAAGTAAGCTCTTGATCTTGCAGACATTTATACACATGCTCATCCTTACTCATGTGAACACTGCCATAGGCTCCGGCAGGATTACCCAAATCAGAGCAGCTGTGATTCAGTAACATATTTGAGAATATGCCTAACTTCAGCCTCATGAGCATTCCCACGGATTCAGACAGGCGCATGCATGCGCATCTATTCGACTCGCAGCCGAAGTACAGGTAGCAGTAGGCATCAGCCTGTCTTGCGAGACAACAGAATTACAGCAAGTGAGACATCAGCTTGCTGAACGGTAATCCTCGCCATAAAGGTAAAATGAAGCTGGAGTGACCTCTCCAGAGTACAAAAGTGTGGGCAGCGTACGTGGAGACACAGAGCTGCCCACACACAGCGTCCCGCTCAACCTTGCTGGTTTAATCCAGAGAAAACCTCCTGTGGCCTACCTGGTTCCACATGTGCAGGGTTCCCTCATTTCATGCAGAACGTGCGTTCCTGGACAACGGCGCATAACTCGAATTTGTGTAAAGGGAACGCACTTGACAATGTAACAAACAGGGATACGTTCCAAGACCTCGACTGCCCTGGTCCCCAGACCCATTTCAACCACTTTTACAAGGCAATTTTGGTACTCGCCAACAGCAGATCGCACACACCAGCACACGGCGCTATCATAATGGGGATGGCAACTGCAGAAACGTGTGTCGCCAACAACGAGCAAGGAGCACAGATCCACACTACAGACTACATTTTGTCATGCGTCACTCCCACAACGCCCCGCACAAAGCAGCTGCCCGCGGGCTTCCAGCACGCCAATCACGTCCAAGTGAATTTACTTTGCATATCATGAATTTTTGGTATATAAAGGTATATAAATTCGCATAAGAGCGAATTTGCACCTACAGACCCACATAAAGCAGGGGACACCTGTACTGGCGCAGCCAAAAAGTGTGTAAGTGTTAAGAGGACTGGGCCTAAGTCACTCAAGGGCCAGATCATATGGATCTTTTAGAAGGTAAATGGTTTATTGTATTCAGTTTGTTTGATCATGAGTTTCCTTAGCAAACCTACATGCAAGTGTAATTCTCTCATTCCATCCCATTCTTCTGGACAGTAAAGGAGAACATTTGGGGGCAGGGGGTTTACAATTTTATGAACAGACTGGGAACAAACTTTCTTAGGTCCGAACTCAGGAGGTGGAAAGGTCCGAGAGTCAATACATGCAAACAGTCTGAACACTGCACTGTACCAGTATGACTTGCAGAATAAAATGCACATTGTCTGCTGGGTCAATCCCGACATGTCATGAGCCTAAGACTGAAAGGGAAAAGAGGAAGTGTAAAATGCTTTGACAAGATAATACATTCAAATATATATTATATTATATTATATTATATATTTGAGTGTATTATCTTGTCAAAGCATATTATATACACGTAATATATATATACACACACACACACCCCCTATATACACACACACGCACACACATACACATACATATCTATATATATACAGACATATATATGCGTGCGTGCGTGTGTGTGTGTGTGTGTGTGTATTAGCTCGCCAACAACCAAAATAAAACCAAAAGACGAAGTTTCTTACCAACCCTCCAAACTGTTGCTACATCTTACATAAGTACAGAGAAAAATATGCTGTTCAGAGTCTGGTGAAAGCACAATGTAAGAATTCACCGGATCATTGGAAAAAAAAATACAGGTAAATGTGTTGCAAGTGATTAAGCAAACATTTCTGCAGGAAGGTGAACGGGTGAGAATTGACCAAAAATATGTGAAATATAAAGTAACACTCTCAATGGGGAAGAAAACTGATTTTTTTTAAAAAACAAACCTTCAGGACAATGTAAAACAATGTATTTTTCAAAGTCATAATAAAATGGTTTTGGTAAAACTGCTGAGGGATGAGCTAAAATAAGAATATGTCTTGACAAACATGTTGCTCAGGAACATGAAATGGAAAGGACGTAATGATGATTATTTAATACTAGACAGTAACAAGCAGCCCACCAGAATTTGCTACAGCTGTGGAAATAAAGGGAACTGGCCGCGGTCTGTTCTCAGTTGCAGTGTTCAATATGCAACCTCAATATACAAGCTATGGCACATGTGCAGTCATTTATGGCATCAAAACCTAAATCTGGAGTCACTCCAGACATTTATGGATATAATTGAAATCAGAATTCAATAGTAAAGCCAGGACTTTTGATGACACAGTAAAAAACGCAACTTCCTGGTTGTTTAAAAAAGTTTCTGGAGAAGAAAGTAAAGCAACTGATAATTCTTCACAGAAAGGGGATACATAAACAGGATAAAACAAAGCGTATAAAACTTTATGGGTGAAGAGAGTTTTGCTGACAGCACAAGTAGAGATATATATAATGACAAGCACGTTGGTGTCAGATAAGGATGTGTACTCTACCCAAGGTGAGAGTCTGCAAGCAAAATCAGCTGGGAGGGGACTGCGTGTCAGGAAATACAGCACACGCAGCAGGTACTGATGTGGAGGAGGGCACAGCCAGGAGACACCACGCGGCTCCCAAGAGAGGGCCTTGTTTATTTGATGTATGAGTCTTTCCTGCGGCTGCCTCTCACTTGTGGGATCTGCAAATCACCTCCAGGGCAGTGGGGCAGAAATGCCACGAGCTTTATTTACAATACATTTCATAGGGTCCATAACCGGCTGTAGGAAAGGGTAACGCACATTTATGAGCAAGCCTCGATGAATAAAAACAAGGCTGGGAAATGAAAAGCAGCATTGCAACACTCCCTGCAACGTTTGCTCTGCGCCCTAGAGATACAGACAGAGCTTTCAAACTTTTGCTCGAGCCTGCTCAAATCAATAGGATTCACACTGACTTCAGCAGGGCAGGATCAAGCCTCGTGTCCTCTCAAGGGCACAGAGACAGAAGCCCACAAAGGCAGGGAATAGAAGTTGCTGCATACACCAAGTCTTTGCAGAAGTGAGGAGTGCTACCACAAAATGATATTTTCTTTCAAGGCATTTTGATCGGAAAAATGAGCACGTGAGGGATGACTCACTGGATTTCATTCAAAGCTACATCAGCATAAAATGTAAGTGCAGCATAAAATGTGTTGCACGGGACTTCGGCGCACGCATGCTGCTTTAAAAATGGTGGCTGCAGTCTAAGGCTTTCCCCCCGCCGAAGGGCAAATGCGTGTCCTGTTCACGACTGATCAAACTGTGTCGCCTATGGAAAACCACGAAATTTAGATCCATTCCAGCTCGGGCTTTTTGGATGTTTGGCCCTGGCCCTGGGGGCTGCAGAGAATGCCTACCTACTTTTCTTCCCATCCAGGAAGAGCGCACACCACCTGCTGAAACTTCCTTAGCCAGACGACGGGTTTTTGAACCCGAAAGCTTGCTTAATAACTATTCTCCAACCATTTGGGTTGGTCTAATAGAAGATATCAAATTCACCCAAGGAAACTTGCCTGCCTACATAGCGAAGGGGTTTCGATAGTGGAGTCAGTCCTCAACAGCTTCATCACCCCTGAAGGTCTGCTTCGGTTCTGGCCATCAGTGACCAGCCGCAGAAAGAGCCCCCGGCACGAGGAGGCCAACCCATTAAACGTGCAGTTAGTAAAAGTGCTGCTCCTCTTGGGTTGCAACCAGAGCCTACTGAACCGGTGCCGCTTGCATCTGCTCGGTTCCACCAGGGCTTCGGCGGCCGGTCCCTGAGAGCCTTGGTGCAGAAGGCAGGGTAGAAGTGCACCTTCTAGACTAACTCAGAGGCATCTCTTTCAGCACTGCATCCGCTTTTCCTAAGCAGCAGGTTTACTTTGTCAGATGATCCCGTCACCAGGTGATACAAACCCTCTGCTTCGGAAGGTTTTGGCTGTGCCGTCTGATTTAGACCATAAAGTCGCGTCCACGCAAGTGTGGCTGCTTGGTTCCCTGGGCACAACTAGCAGCAGGACACCTTGTGCCATAGTTGTCCCTGCGGCATCCCTGTGCCAGGTACCCTCTGGCACGCAGCAGGTTACCCCTGGTGGGGTCACATTTGGGGTCAGGGAGGAATTTTACCCCCATCAGCTTGGTACAGACTGGGGGGTGCCTTCTTCTGGAGCCGGGGCATGGCTTCTACCCCGCACCTTTTCTATTAGCAGCCTTTCCTAGAAGCAGGCCGCTGGCTGCCGCTGCCTCCCTGGGCCAGCTCGGGCCTTTGGGCTTTGAGGCTGCCCAGTCGCAGACGCCCCCCAGCCTGACCAAGGGTCTCGATACCCAACAGCGTGCGAAGACGAACTTTGCCAACTCTTCGAGTTGGCTAACAAAAGATAGCAGATTTCCTTTTTTTACATTTGTATCCAAATGAGCCCAAACTAATGGCAAACCCGAGAGTGCCGAACCGTACGTGGTCAAGCAAACATCCTCCACCCCACCCGGGGCTTCACGTGTTTCCAAACCCTTTGGCAGGCAGCCTCGGTTTGGACCCAAGCCTCGCGCTTGGATGCTCTCGGGTTTTGCTTGCCATCGAGCGCGGGTTTCCACCGGGCTGGGCTGGGCTGCACCTCCTCCTGCTCCTGCTCCTGCTCCTGCAGGGGCGGACCCAGCGCGCTGCACCGCCCCGGCCCGGCCCGGCCCGCCCCCGGGCGGCGCTGCGGACCCAGCCCGGGGGGACCGCAG